>OZ018331.1:75678912-75996412 GCA_963969495.1 Ceratothoa steindachneri
GTGTTTAGTCCACCATAGTCACTGTTTTATGTATACTTGTGCTAGTTGAATGAAGGTGTTGACTTGAGAAGTAGTTGTGGCTGTGGCTCTTTGCACGTGTGTGTATGTGTGTGTGTGTGTGTGTGTAAATTAGTCACGAGTACAGGAATATGAAGAAATGAAAAATAATTGAGAAATAAAGGAAATTGTCCACTCGTTGAATATAGGGGATATTATTAAATTAAAATGACGTGAATTATGATAAGTGGAAGAATGATGTTAAAGATAACACGCGATATAAAAAAAAAAATGAACACGTGAATCGAAAATGCTCCAGCAAGGCTTTGGAAATATTGACGCGTGGAGTTAAGAATTATTTAAACGTTTAAACTTATATATTGATTGACGGGAGATTATTAAACTTTGGGCACCACTTTATAGTATATGGTTATTCATGGGATTTATTTTCTGTTAATAAATCAGCCTAAATAGCGTTTCGAAAACCATAACCATAAATTTCTGTGATCGAAGTTGTCGGCCGATAGTTTTTAGGCTTAAGACGAAAGCGAAATAATGAACTGGGTTTAAAAAAAAACAATTAAACAAATATAAATATATTCATAGAATCAACGAATGTACAATGAGATAGGTAGATTACGTATTCAATGTAAGATATTGTAACATATGATTTACAGTAAGAAGATGCGAAGAGAATTGAAGTATGTGAAATAAATATGAAATAATATGGTGGAATAATATGGTGACTATGATGGACTGTGAATTAGGGGCTGCAATATGAGAAGCAAATATAATTAGGACCTACTCTCGTATGGTCGTTTGCAAAGAATTGTGAGAGAAAGTGGAATTAACTAAGTATGATTTGTTTGGAGGTAAATGACTAATTGTAGAAGGAATGATTACGGACCTTTATACGAAGAATGTTGCGCATCGACTCGGGAAGAATAGTGTGCTATTTGGTCGAGCTGAAAGCGTGTGTTTGTTTGTTTGTGTGAAAGATTAAGAGATAATGTTTGAAACAGTACGTTAAATGAATTGACAAGTAAAATGAATGAATGAATTAATTATTAAGTTGTACCTAAAATGATTTAATTTACAAAAGTTAAGTAAAATAATTGCATATGAATTTTACATAATAATTGATGTATATAATATTTAAGTTTCCCAGAGGTTTTTATTATAGGAATGCCCAGAGGCATTGCTATACAGTGACAGTCACCAAGGAGTGGTATGTTGAGGTCCTTAAAACCTTCAAGAGGAAGCTGCAGACCCTGTTCCCGTCGCTTATGTGAAAGTTCTGGTTCCATTAAGATGGAGAAAGCTCTCACACCTCAAACTATCCCGAGATTTGCTGAAAGAAAATTTTGGTTGCCGTGTTATCCGTCGCAAGACTGATTTTGAGTGGGCACCTCACAGCCCAGATTTCTTTCTCTGGGGCTACCTTAAAGACAGGTCTACGCAGGGAGACCCAGGACCATTATGGAACTCAAGGAAGCTATCAGGGAGGAGATCAGAGCCATTAGTCGGTTGGTTTGTAAGGACGCCATGGACAACTTTGTGCTGCGCCTCAAGAAATGCACAGAGCTAAGTGGAGGTCATCTCAAACACGTGCTCTAGAATAAAGAAAAAAAAGTCCAAAGACTCATGTTTTGATATGATGTTTTTAAACACAATAAACTAGTTATCACCAAAGTTTCATTCAATCCTTGCAGAAAATTAAGAAGTGAGACCTATCGAAAGTTGGGGCCCGTTTTTTTTTTGGGGGGGGGACCCTGTACTAGGGCTCCATCATTACCGGACCACATGCGGCGTGCTTCTCCGCAACATTCATCGAAGTCCTCACTGACATCAAAAATATTAAGTTTTGATAGGAAAATATCATATTTCGTTCCAAGGACCAAATAGCGATCGGTCTACCTCTGAAGAAAACGGATCTGATGCGAGAACCCGAGAAGAACTGGAACGATATCCAGGAACATGAGGAGCGGAAGTCGAAGACTTCTGCGAAGTATTTTTTAGCTTATCTTTCTCCATATACTACTATGTTGATTAGGGAAGGGGGGCAGTCTTTCGCAGAGCAGAACCCACCTACGCAGCCACGTCAACCGATGAGCACCCTCAAAGGGAGCGAAGGACCAGTACACCGAGACTGCAAAAAATCCAAACTTAAACCTAGAACACTAACTAGCACCCACACATTCATTCACTCATACACTACAACCGACTACACATATACGCTCAGGCGATTTCATTCACGCCCAAGAAAGTAAAAAGGGGAAGGAGATAGAGGAGAACAATGAGAGACCGTGAATTTAAAAAAGGGGACTATAAATAAAGGTCAGGAAGGAGGAGAGAGGTATAGTAAAACTCTACTTTGCAGCCCCCTCTCCAACAAGGCAGGAGCACTCTTGTGGCGAACCTCTGGAAATACCTCGAGCGTGGAGGGGGACAGACTCTTCTAGCTGTATTGACTTGTCTCTCTGTTCTTCGGATTGTCTAACTGATTTTCGGTGATCAGCCTTTGATGACTTTAACGGGTGTGATCATTTCATTATTGTTTTGTCGGCCGTTCATCCTAGCTCTCATCTAACTAAACCTCTTAAGTGAAAATTAGGCCATGCTGATTACCAAGGCTTTTGATAGGCGCTTTTCACAAGTACCTCCTTGGGAACCTTCAAGGGTGTGGGGGTGGTTGCATCGTACTTTACATTGATTATCTACAACGCGGCTACACAGACCATCCCACGCAGTCAACCTGTCACGGGTTACCTCTGGTGGACCCCGGAGTACGTGACAGTAGTTAAGAACTACAAGTTAGCTCATGTCTGGTTCCGGCTAAACCCAATCTTCTGTAACAAGGTTTACCGAAACCGAGCTCGAGCACTTCGACAGCGAACCCTCCGTCATGCTCGCCGAACTTCATGGTGTCCCTACGTTTCCTCGATTTCCTCTATAACCCCTACCACAAAGATCTGGAAGACGATTGATAAGATCTGGGGTAGTTATGCCGGTCATAATATCCCCACCATCAATCTGTAGGTATCCTTAGTGAATCACAACCTGGGCAGCATCAAGGCTTTGGCTGACCATTTCCGTGCCTTCATCAGTGTCAGCCGTTACAATAAGGTTTGGATAAGATTCTTTTAAACAGAATTATGTGTTTTCAATTTTAAAAAAGCATAAACGTTTTTAATTCTTGAAATGATGCTTGCTGATGTCATTTTCAACTTCCGAAACTTAATAATAACGTGGTTATTCACTTTTCAAAAGTACATTTTTTCTTGGCGAAATCTAAATCTTTCTGCTCATTTGCCATATTTCCTTCAAGTTTTGGCCTGACTAGTTAGCGAATAGCCGGCTTTGTTATATCTGCAGGCGATCCTCGCATGCATCTTTTGGCGATTGACCAATAGCATTCTTTGTTATATTTCCGTATATTTCGAACGATTCGCGAATGTTCGTGTTTTCAGTTCATATGGTATAATGGCATGCGGTGGATGCGCAAGGTCGCAATACCAACTAATACGAGAATATTTTGATGCCGACTGTCAGGCATTAGAAATAGATAGGGCTCATAGTGTAATTTCGCGAGATATTACATGCCGCAGTATTTGTAGATTTAGACAGGATCAGAATTTATTTTAGTGAGTTAAAATTGCTAAGGATTCGAAAAGACATAAAACCCCATGCATATTTTCCGTTAGTGCGTGCATCACTGCCCGAGAACCACTTCATTTTCCTGCCTCGATCTATCTTTGTGCTATCCGGATGCACAGCCTGATTTTGATTAGGGGGTGGTCGATGACCTCGATGGTAGTGACCACTTTTCACATTCAAATATCATTTTCTGAGCCCTGCCACCCGAGAGCCCGCCAAAGGGGTGCTTGGTGCGGCGCAGTGGTCTGTATTTAAGGAAATGACTGAATTCTCTATCTCAGTCGAGGAGTTTAGGTTGGTAGATGAGGCCGTTGAGTTCTTCTCCGGCAACTTCATCGCGGCGAGCCTAACTACTATTCCTAGAAGGTCTGACCGTTTTGCACGCCGACCACTCCCGTGGTGGTCAGCCGAGTCTGAGACAGCCCTGAAGCAGAAGCGGTATTGCTAAGGATTCGAAAGGACATAAAACCCTATGCATATTTTCCGTTAGTGCGCGCATCAGTGCCCAAGAACCGCTTCATTTTCCTGCCTCGATCTATCTTTGTGCTATCCGGATGCACAGCCTGATTTTGATTAGGGGGTGGTCGATGAATTCGAGGGTAGTGACCACTTTTCACATTCAAATATCATTTTCTGGGACGCTGCCACCCGAGAGCCCGCCAAAGTGGTGCTTGGCGCGGCGCGGTGGTCTGCATTCAAGAAAATGACTGAATTCTCTATCTCAGTCGATGAGTTTAGGTCGGTAGATGAGGCCGTTGAGTTCTTCTCCGGCAACTTCATCTCCGCGGGCCTAACTACTATTCCTAGAAGGTCTGGCCGTTTTGCACGCCGAACACTTCCGTGGTGGTCAGCCGAGTCTGAGACACCCCTCAAGCAGAAGCGTTATGCCTACATGCCCTATATGCGCCGCCCGAACGATTTAACTGTCAAAGAATTTCGTCGGGCTAGGGCTAGGTTCCGGATACTTCGAAGCAGGCCAACCGCTCTTCTTGGCGAGCATACGTGTCTTCACTTAACGGGAAGACCCCATAAGCAGAGGTGTGCCCGAGAGTCAAAAGGATTCGGGGCAAGTTCTCGCAGGACCCCCCTCCCGTTCTCCAGGAGAATGGGACCGCAATCTCGGACGCCGCGTCCGTGGCGGAATCCTTCGCGACTGCTTTCGCCGCATTCTCTAGCCACGATGCTGCCCCACTAGCATTCAATGCACGTTGTGATGTCGTGGAAGGCCGCCGGCTGGACTTTACCTCCAGAGGTGGATAACCCTTCAACGACATGTTTACTCTGAGTGAGTTGCGTTCGTCTCTTGCTTCGTGCGCGGACACCGCTCATGGTCCGGAAGATGTCCCATACACCATGCTTCGACACCTGGTTGATCGAGGCATGGCCTTTCTGTTAGAATTGTTCGAAAGGATCTGAGTAGAGCGTCTCCTCCCGGATTCCTGGCGAATCGCTACTGTGCTCGCCTTTCGTAAACCGGGAAGAGATCACTCTACTCCGGCCGGTTTCCGTCCAATCTTTCTAACTTCTTGCGCGTGCAAGTTGATGAAGAAATAAGTGAATGTAAGATTAGCCTTTTCTCTGGACAGCGGAGGCCATCTGTCTTCTGCACAATGCGGCTTCCGCAAGTTCCACTCCACGTCGGGTACTCTGCTCCGACTGGAAAATGCCGTCTGCGAGGCCTTCATTCGTACACAACACTACGCCACGGTGTTACGCCACTACGATATGGTATCATGGAGCCTCACCAAACTATGGGGTGAGGGGACGCTTCCCAGTCTTTATATCTGAATTTTTGCGAGATCGTTAATTCCACGTACGTGTGTGGGGGAAGCCCTATTCGGCCCAATGTAGCAGGAAGAGGGTGTTCCGCAGGGTGTCCTCAGTGACGCACTCTTTGCCCTAAGCATCAACGTCATCACCTCGGTGCTGCTGGAAGATATTCTCGCTACGCTCTACCTGAATTACCTTTCGATGTCTTTTGGCGAGGCCCGGATGCCAACTCTGGAGCGTCGACTCTAACAGGCATTGAACCGCGTCTCTCGCTTTGCCGAAGCGCACAGGTTTCGGTTTTCCTTGACCAAGACTAAGGTTGTGCAGTTCTGCCACTATCCACAGATCCACCCTTACACAGACTTGTTTCTTAATAAGGTACGCCTGGAAGTGGTTGAATCGCACCGTTTCATTGGTCTTGTATTTGACCGATGCCTTACCTGTGAGGCTCATATTCGCAGCCTAGGGTCTCTGGTAACCACGCCATGGATATTCTCCGCTCCGTGACGTTCAGCGCTTGCTGCGCTGATAGGTATACAGCCTTACTTTTTATTGATCCTTTGTTCGTTCGAAACTCGACTACGGATGAGAGTTTTATGCATCCGCAGCCGAGTGTGAATTGCGGACGGTGGACTCCCTCCACCACACCCGCCTTCGCTTGGTGACCGGCGCCTTCCGCACTTCTCCCATAAAGACCCTTCTCATAAATGCTCTGGAGATGCCACTCGCTCTACGCCGTGCACAGTGCATTATTCGCCTGTACGTGCGAGCCCGGCCTTCCTCCCCTCGCCAACAGCTCTCACTGCATCCCAGCTGATTTCGACGGTGCCTATGCCGCCGAGAGACGCCAATCAAACCCTAAAGCTTTTGAGTTTAGGGCTAGGAAACTCCTTCGAGAGCTAGGTATATTTCTCGGGCTGGTGGTGCCCCTGGTTCTGCCCAGGACGCCACCCTGGTGATTACTACCTTTGGCCATTTGTCGCCACGCCTCTGCTCCCAAAGCTTGTACAGCGCCGGGAGTATTGCGTTCGACCTTTTTGGAGCACACCTAGTGTCACGCTGGAACCGTGCCAGTGTATACGGATGGCTCCAAGTCACAAGAAGGGGTCGGCTTCCACCCCGTATCCACTCCGTTTGAAATCAGCGAGGCTCTGCCAAGCGCTGCGTCTGTCTTCACGGCCGAGCTGGTGCCAATACACCACTCAGTACGAGAGATTACGCGACGTTCCCGGTTCGGAGACCGGATTGTGATCTATAGTGACTCACAAAGCGCCCTGAGTACTCTCGGGGCATTGTAATCTCCGCATCCCCTGGTTCGTGATATCCGTGACGCCACGGTTTTGGCAAGCCGGGCGGATGTCGAGATTATCTTCTGCTGGGTTCCGGGACATGTAGGAATTGCGGGGAATAAGGGCGCCAAAGAGTCCGTAAAACTTGGACGACCGGACTAGCGTTTCGTTCTTTCTCACACTGACTACATGGCAGGATACGGGCAGCTTCCTGGGCTGCTTGAGAAAGAAGATGGAATACGGTTGAAGGCAACTCAAAGTTGCGTGCCATTGCGCCACGACGGTTCCCATGGACCTACCCACCGCAGCCGCGGGGGCTTCGGGTTGCTTTATGTCGTCTCCGAATTGAACTTACTCATAGGACGCGTTCTATTATGATGCTGCGTTATCCCCCAGACTGTTCGGCACTTTCTTGTTGAATGTCCCAGTCTGGGTGATCTTCGCGCACCTTACCTGTCCTGGTACCAGGATGGGCGGTGTCGCTCCTGCCTGTCCTTTGTACTCGGGACGAGTTCGTGCACATTAACTGATTGACTTACCGACTTTTGGGGGGAGGCCGCCCTTCTCCCCATTATTTAGCTAGTTGTTGGTTTTTTTTGTTATTTTTGTAGGTCGCACGTTCCTGCGCTGATGGGGAGGCGGACCAACCCCCGACGCTGGAGCCTGCTTCCTTTTTTATTGTTGTTTTTTCCTCGTTCTTTTTTCATTTTACTATTTTAAAGTAGCCTAGTACTAGGCAGTGGTAAGTACGGTGACTCATGCCCAACGAGGCTGTCGCCAGAAGATCTCTTTAAAAAAAAATCTATTAGTGCGTTTAAGGGCCAGTGGCTTTCTAATGTCCGCATTCAACCGAGTATCGAAATGAATTTCAAAACAAATGTCAGATTTTTTTCCAATGCGACGAACTCCACCCTCGTTCTCCATCCACGAGTTGCGTGCTGCATTGTCCCTTTGTCGGGGTACATCTCCTGGCCTTGATGGGATCCTTTTTATGTTTCGGCACCTTCATCCACACTCTGTAATGTTTTTACTAAAGTTTTACAACCTTATATGTTTGAAGGGCTTTTTTCCTTCATAATGGCGCTTTGGGGTTGTCCTCTTTGTCAAACCGGTGAGGGACGGATTGAACGCAGATCACTATCGCCCTTATAGCTCTCACCAGCTGTCTGAGGTTGGCAGAGAAGATGGTGCTGGTGCGGCTAAATCGGTTGCTGGAATCTATTTACTTACCTTCTCCATTTCAGTGCGGTTTTCACAGAGGACATAGCACCCTTGACTCTTAGTACGTTTGAGGGATCGGTCCAGAAAGCTTTCTCGTTAAAGCACGTAGTTTTGGAAATATTTTTCGACATTAAGAAAGTCTACGATACCGCATTGAAATACAGCGTCTTAAGGCAGCTACACGTTTGGAGTATGAGAGGTCTTTTACCCTCTTTTATTCTAAGTTTCTTACTATTTCGATCATATACAGTGTGTTCAAGACACCTACTCTGATCTTTCATCTCTTATTTTTGATTTAAATATCTCATTTCAGGCAGTAACAGTGCAGCTGCACCTGGATACGAAGTATACTGTTATGTCTGGCTAGATTTCAACGTCAACCGACTTCGACGCGGGCGACTTCCGCCTCATCGTGGTACAGTTGCCGAGGTTTTTCTACTACTCGGAGATTTTAACTGTAGACACCCACTCTGGGGAGACTAGTCGATCAATCTCAAGGGCAGGTCCTTGCCGATTTGATTAAGGAGCGATATTCTAACATGCGCTATATAAGCCGCCCGAAGGATTTCACTGTCGGTGAATTTCGCCGATCTAGGGCTAGGTTCTGGTATTTCTCTAAGCACGCCCGACGCTCTTCATGCCAGGAATACGTGTCTTCACTGAACGGGAATACCGCTTTAGCAGACGTGTGGAATCGAGTCAGAGGGATTCTGAGCATGTTCTCGTAGGACATTCCTCCCGTTCTTCATGAGAATGTGACCACAATTTCGGATCCCCCGTCTGTCACGTATTCTTTCGCGACCGCTTTCTCTGCATTTTTAGTCAGGATACTGCTATAATTGCTTTCAATGCCCGTGGAGATATTGCTTAAGGCCGCCGACTGGACTTAACCTCCAAATTAGAAGAACACAACACTTTAACGACATGTTTACATTGATTGATTTGCACTAGGTTCTTGCTTCGTTTCTTATATGGAGGCCAACCCTTGGTCCGAAGGATGACCCGTATGCAATGCTTTGATACCTAGGTGAGCAAGTAGGACCTTTCTGTTAGCTTTGTGTAAGAGGATCTGAACAGAGGGTATTTTGCCCGACTCATGGCGAATGACTACTGTGCTAGCTTTTCCTAAAGTGGGTTGAGATCACTTTACCTCGGCCGGTTTCCGCCCAATCTCTCTAACCTCCTGCGTGTTCAATGTGATGAAGAAATTGATAAAAGTAAGATTAGCCTTTTTCTAGACAGCTGAGGCAACCTGTCTTCTTCCGCACAGGGCTCCTTCCGCAAGTTCTACTCCACGTCGGATGCTCTGCTCTGACTAGAACATGTCGTCTTTGAGACCTTCACAATTGAGAGCCTACTTGTCAATGCTGGGGAGATCCCACTCGCACTCCGCCGTGCACTGTGCATTATTTGACTGTAAATGCGAGGCCAGCGCCTCCCTTAGTCACCAACAGTTCTTACTGCATCAGCAGCTAATAGCTAATTTCGATGGTGCCTATGCCACTGAGAGACACCAGTCATACCCTAAGCCTTTGTGTTTAGAGCTAGAACACTCCTTCGAGACCTCGGCTTTGCTGTCGGGCTGGCGTTGCTACTGGTTCTGCCCAGGACGCCACCCTGGAGGGTACCACCTTTGACTATTTTTCGCAAAGCCTCTTCTCCCAAAGCTTCCACAACGCCCGGATTATTGTGGTCGGCCTTTTTGTAGCACACTCCGTGTCACGCTGGATAGCTCCAAGTGACGAGAGGGGGTTGGTTTCCACGCCGTATGCCCTCTGTTTTAAATCAGGGGGGCTTTACAAAGCGCTGCGTCTGTCTTTACAACCGAGTTGGTTGCAATACACCTTTCGGTTCGTGAGATAACGCGTCGTGCATAGTTTGGAGACCGGATTTTGACCTTTATTGACTCACATAGCACCCTGAGTGCTCTCAGGCTTTGGAATCTCTACATACCCTGATTCGCGGTATTTGTAACTCCACGTTTTCGGCGAGCCGGGCGGATGTCGATATAATCTTCTGCTGGGTTCTTGGACATGTTAAAATTATGGGGATAAGGGGGCCAAAGAGTCCGTGAGGACCTGGCGACCAGACCAGTGTTTCGCTCTTCCTCACATCGATTATATGCTAGGAGTCCAGGAAGCCCTTCGAGCTGCTTGGCAATTTTTTTCTTAAGAACATAAGTGGGCTTTATCGCGATAACGATATCGGGTTATCCGATATTTTTTCTGCGTTATCGATTAATCGGTATCGCCGATACTTTTGGTTCCAAACTAGCGATAATCGATAATTTCAGTTCAGTTTTTGGTTCCAGTTTAGCACAGGGGCGAGCCGCGCGTGCCTTGGAGGCAGAAATATGTAGGTCCGAGCTGTGAGCAGGATCCTCAAAACCTATGAGGAGATGAAGGAGAGCCTCACAAGGTAAGAAACTAAGAAACAGTATTCAAATATTTTTACTATTGTACTATAAAATATTATAATTTTGGATTTATCGATTTATCGGTTATCGCGCCCACCTATGCTTAAGAGCCTATCTGGCGACTACCCACTTGGGGCTGCTTGGCAAAGAAGATGGAAGACGGCCGAGGGTTAACCTAAAGTTGTGTATCATTGCGCCACGGCATTGGAAACACTCGCGGGACGCACCGCCATTTGATGGAGCACTCGCTGGTACCTTATTCTGCTGACTGCGTTGTTCCCCAGACTATTCGGCACATTCTTTTACACAGACTTGTTCACTATCAATTTTTTGTGGGGAAGCTGGCATCTATTTTATTTGACTCTTTTTGTTTTAGATCGCATGTTCCTGCACCGGAGAGAGAGGGGCGAGCCCGTAGCCAGGCCGTGATTTGGGGGGCTAATTTGAACTTGAATAACATTCACTCGCTTTGGAATAACCAGTATAACACTTATACTGACGATTGACGAAGCGAGATATGTACTGATTCAACGTTGCAAGAAAGAACTAGCATATATGCTAAAAATTATTATTAGTTAACTGCATAATGCTAAGGTAGGTGCATACGCATTTTCAAATTCTCAACCCCTCTTTCTAAAGGTATCACACGAAAGATTATTGAATAACAATTTTAATGCATATCAGAAAATGAAATTATATCTCATAATTTATAATTCAAATAAGGTCTTCAAATGTGAGAATGGCAAAAAACAATTTTATTACTTGTAAATTTCCCTTTTATATATCATCATATTTATTAAAGTTTTTAGAAAATATTCCTACATATAAACGCCGATTCGATTGCACAAACATTTCAAGTAGTTTAGCCACAGGCAGTGCAGCAGTTTTCTCTTTTTCAAATCTCAAGAGGTCAAGGTACCATTTCCGCTGATGGGTCATGCATCTTCTGTATGGAGTTTGCAGTCTTGTCACCATTGATAATGTAGCTTCACATGTAGCTGAAGATGTTCCAATAGCCAAGGCAGCACATATCAATCAATGTGTGCAAGTTTGGGAAAGGTGTTTGGAGTTCCATTCCGTGGAACCATTCCAGAAACTTGTCAATGGCAGTTCTGCTCTCCTGGAAGTAGAAATAGGTCAATAACCCCTTTTGATTTTTTTTTTTTACCAGATCAGTAAGTGGTTGAAATTAGTCAAAATCAAGAAACACCTCAGAGCATGATAGCAAAGTAGAAATAGATGCCACCAACTTGCTGTTACACTCCGAGAAGTGCCTCTCCAAGTCGTTGGTGAGTGAATCCAGTATTTCAAAATATAGAGAGATAAGTGGTTGCTCTTCGTCTTGTCCTGTAGGTGCGGTCACAATGAAGGAGTGTAGACTGTGGGAATGTTTTCGAACTCATTTTGTCAGTTGTGAAGCTGTTCCATGTCCCTCAACATGTCCACAACATTTAAGCTTGTATGTTTATAGAAGCTCTGAAAACTTCTCTTTATTTCGCATGTTGCATATGATATGAACTATTTCACTAACAATTTGGTAACAATTGGTGACTGAGCACTCCTTAGATTGCAGCATCTTACCCGCTGGCTTTAATGCACCAAGTACTTCACGCATGACAGTATCTGAGAATACGAAGCTCTCTTGGGATAAGAGCCTTTTCAACCCAATAACAGTCACCGACACGACAATGGGACCACCCTCAATGGAAAAAGAAATCCAGTGTTGTGATGATAATGTTGTGGTTCACCACAATAGTGTTAATGGTTTTAAAATGGTCACTCCAGCACTGTAACACTAGACGAGTCAAAGGCGGAGAACCTAACTTGCTGTACATAGTGGAAACTTTAGGCTTTGCCAAGAAGTCATTCAACTGCTGACACACATCAAAAAACCTTTGCACGATGGCCACTCTCTGACAAACATGAACATCAACAAGGTGAAGTTGATGGTAAAAACAGTATATGTACAGGATATTTCTCTGAACATGGTCAGCGATTCGACGTTGTACTCGTGAGTGCTTGCCTGACATGACAGATACCCCATCATAACACTGTGCCAATAATAGCTTAAGATCGAAATCTTTCAACGCCTGCAGAAGGTGATTGTGATGTAATTCGCATTAAATCCCTCCAACTCATAGAGCCCAAGACGAGTTTCAGTTGGTGGTCCATTCGTTCTGACAAACCTGATCATAACAGAAAGAAGCTCAACTCCAGCCGCATCCCTGATGTCATCACATCTAATGGTGAACAACCCCGTATTTGCTGTTTTGATGTCCTGTACGATTTATTCCTTCACCAACTGCGCCATTATTCTGAGGGCTTAATTGTTTTCCGTTAAAAAACACCTTATTGAGGAAACGACTAGTTCCAGTTTAGAGGTGAAGGATGGCTTTATGGCAGATTATTTATCTGACTCCAAAGATAAATGATTTTACGGTGTTCTTCTATTTGGTTGGACTTGTCGAAGGTTCAAGGTAAAGATGGGCTAGCAAAATAAACTCTATATTCTAATAACGGAATATTGTGATCGTAAGCGGCGAGAGACGAAGCGTACTAAGCGGGAGACTAGTAGTTTATATATATATATATATATATATATATATATATATATATATATATATATATATATATATATATATATATATATATATATATATATACAAAGAAAGCAACTACAGGATCTGCGGGTGATAATACAACCACCACAGGGCTATGCCATTTTTTTATTTTCTGTCTTTCAAATAAAATTTGAAGACAGAAAGAAAGATGCAGAAACCTGGTGTAGCTGACTATAAATACATATAGTACAAGAGGAATAAGAATTGGACGCGAATGAGCAAATGAGACAAGAAAACGGAGTTTTTTAAAAGCAAGAGAGAGGGACATTAGAAGAATCCAGAATCTCTCTTGCCTTTAAAAAAACTCTGGTTTCTTGTCTCATTTGCTCATTCGCGTCCAATTCTTATTTTCTCTTGTAATATATATATATATATATATATATATATATATATATATATATATATATATATATATATATATATATATATATATATATATATATATATATATATTCAACGCGAGTACGAGTTAAGGGCGATACATGACTTAGTGGATTGAGGCAGGAGCGTGAACGCGGAAGAATTCGTTACTATTCTTGTTCTGATTATCTGTGTTCTGACTCTCCTCCTGTCTGAATGACTTTTCTTATTTATATTTGCGCTCTTAATGCAGAGGGCGTGGCCTAGAGAAGCAACGGCTACCGTCGGACGGCCTACTTCCGCTTTCTGGTCCTGTCCCCAACCTCTGGGGAGGGGGAGGGCTAGGAAGCCGGTGTACACGGTGTGTACATTTACATGATAAACTCTTATTTGTATAACTGGATATTATTTTCGCTGCGCAATCTCTTATGGTCAACAGCTGTGTTTACTCGGGCTTCTCCTTAAATATCCGTCTTTGATAATTTTACCTCGAGACACAACTTGAGCAGCTTTATCAAACGCAGGTGTTCAACCATTTCTTAGCTCTTCTTTGTCTTCTCGCGCTTGTTTGCTTACATATATGTACATTTACAAAACCCATCTAATTTCTTTTTCACAATTAGGTCGATACATTTAATAGGGTATGCTTGAATTTAATAGGACCAATTCGCGTCCATTTGTGCATGTATCTTTCGTGCCTATTGAATCCAGCAATTTTGGGTGCTAGAAGACTACATATTCGTAGTCCGACCACTACAATTCCATTCAGATCATTTCAAAAATGTAGAGATGTGTATTTTGCATTTTCTGGAATTGTTTAATTGATTTAAGCAAATTTTACGTCAATATTCATGGTATATTCCATCATTTTCATAAATAATCTTGAATGGATTTAACCAATCTCTTCATCACTCCCTTTGAATGGCAACTCATTTGTTGTAAGGAATTTTATGACTTCAAAAACACTGGAGAGATAGTATATATTATTGTTTATTTGGGTATAGCAGAGAGATTCAAGTAAACCACCTTCTTTCTCATTTTTTTAATGAACTGCCCATGTAGCCATTGCAATCATATGGGACTTTGATCCAGTATGTTTGGAAACCCATTTTCGCTATCTGTTGCATTTTTTTCCAGTTTTTGAAATCTTCCGTGGTGTACACCTTATATCGATCGTTAGCAGCAATATACTTACGGCAAGGAAAGCAGATAGTCTAATGGGACAAAAAGATAGCCTGCACCCCCCGGAGACAAACTTGTAATTGACATTTTTAGACTGAAAAATATGCACTGAAAACGATTAACCATGTTCCCATTACGAAAAAGTGCCCCACGTACCCTTTTTCGGCCCCGAAGACTCCAAGGTGAGACGTTCGAAGCCTCAAAAAAGTGATTTTCCAACATCACTGATTTTGCCCAGTGCCGCATCATTTTAGGTGTTTTTTAAGGCGCTGAGTCCGAAAAATGGCTGATTTTTATGATTAGATCCTTATTTTACGTGATAATGGTAGCTGAAGGCCATTTTCAATAAATTCTGCTTAAAAAATTAACAAAAAATCCAATAATTTATTGAGAAATTTGGTTAACACAGAAGTTTGATTTACAATAACTTCAAAATAATTAATAAACATGATCAAAATATGATCAAAAAGCAGGAGGTCATTGTTTTCGAACAAGCAAGCACTAGAACTTTCTCAGAATTCATCATCGCTTTCAAAATAGGCATCAAAGTCTACATCCCTTTCTCCTTCCTCCTCTTCCACATACTCCAATTTATGGTCATCTGCTGTCATAAGATCAATTAATGACATTGGTAATACAGGACTGCATGACCACAGAGGTTCCAGCACACCGTCAGCAGACATAATCCATCCTTGTCCATCGTCATATGGTTTGGGCCTCTCCAGAATGGCTTCATGGGCGCGCTTGTACAAGGCCACTCGGTGATTCACACGCTGGATCTGTGGCTTTAGAGCAGAGTAACATGGAGGGAGGCGAGCCAAATCCACCTTTTATTTGGAAGTGAGATGCCTATCCTCCCCAACCATAGTGCGGAGCAGCTTGGCACGAATCACATTAACTGATGATTCATGGCTTTGTTGGTACATTAGACAGGTGAATTGTTCCAACTGCCTTAGCACCTCAGGTTTGACATTCCAGTCGTCTCCGAGTTGCTTAAAGATCACATGAAACCTGGGGTTCTTCACCAGCTTTTTCAGAAGCACAGTAATCTTCACCAAGGGACTATGCAAGCTCAGAGAGGTTTACAAGTTGCCGATGTTTTCCTGATCCCGTATCAAGGTATACAGTAAGTTTTATTGCATGAGCGTGGTAGAGAAGAATCATGAATATGTCTGTATCAGGGGCTCTAACCACAGCATTCTTGTACCCAAGTGCTACCGCATGGTGTTGATACAGTACAACCCTATTGTCCGTCTCTTCCTGGTTGCTGTAGATGGTGGGGAGATCTCGAACTTCAATCTGAAACACAACACCACTATAATAAAAAAAGAGAAAATAAGAAGAAATAGCAAGAATTCAGCCTTTTCTAACGAACATGTGTGACATTTTGATGGAGCAAGTATCATGTTCGATAAGGTTTGTGTGTGTGTGTATGTGCAATATCTGAAATACATTTATGCATTTATTTGAGATTTTTGTAATATCTGTGTCATTATACAAAATATTTATACAAATTTGTATATATTTTCATCTGAATGTCTGTTACTGTTTTTCCCTTTTACTCACCTGTCCATTTGAAGAGCGAAGTTGATGAGCCGTCCCTTCAACAATCAGCACTGCCATCTCGGTTTTGCCCAGCCTTGAAGCAGCCTTTTGACCACTCCACACTCGCAGGAGAAGGTCGCAAAACTGCTTCTTGTTGTCATCGTTAGCCAGTAACAGCTTAAAATCACATGGTCCCTGAGTTGTTGGTCCATCCAGAATGATCTTTTCTGATCTGCCTTGTCTTAACTTCTCCTGGGCTTTAATAGACTGGAAATGATAACTGTCTGTCGAGAACAAGAAATGCTTCTTGGCTACCATTTGATCTAGCATCTGCAAACATATCTCACTAAATATCGGAGGAAGTTTGGTAAGGGTATGAAGCAGCGCCATGTCGTCCTGGATGAACAGGTCTTCCTTGGGGTATGGTAGATCTGTGGTGAAATCTTCCAAAAGGTAGCGCAGCATTGTGGCTTTGTTAGTCATTGAGAAAAAGCCGTCTGGGGTACCGAGGCTGGAAGGCACCGGCATCAGGCGGAATGTCATCAGCTTGTCCAGATCCAACGGTTCATCTTGATTCTGCGACTATAGGTTGCCTTGCGTCTGATACTGGATGACCTGTGAGAACATAATCGTATAGTGTTAATATTGAAGTAACCAAGTTATATGTCATAACATGCTTATTTTAAATAAAAGTAAGAAATTGTGTTTCACTATTTTCATCTCCAATATAGCATCCTATGTTTGCAATCGCTCTTACAGTTAGAGAATTTGATTGCTTTAGATACTTGTTTTGATATTAACTTTGTGAGGGTGACCTTCTTGCTGCACGCCTCCATAGTCTTCAGCTTTTGCCGCTTAATAGGATCAAAGAATCTTCCTGCCTCTCCACTCTGCAGGCGGCAGGTGAAGTCAGACTTGGTGACTTTGCCAAAAGCTTCTGCCTGGAAGACCTGTGCCTCAACTTCTGGTGAGACTTGGGCTCCAGATGCTAAGGAGTAGAGCCGGTTCTTGTCCAAGATTTTTAACGGGTTGGTAAAGTTGTTGACAGCAGCAATGACTCTCTGAACTGCTTCCTCTCCTTTCTTGATTCCTGCCTTCTTCAGCTCACGATGTCTTCCCCTTTTAGAGGAGTCTGGATCGTCGATGATGCTCACCATCTCCAGAGTCTTCTCATAGAACTGGGCTCGTGCGGATGTTGTACGACACCATCTCTGGTATGCCCCAAACTTGCTGTGCATACAGTCCTATGAACCCACCTGCAAACATTGAAAAAATTTCTTAAAATTAGTTAAACCAAAAATTGTCTCTCATCATTTTAGTGAAAGGATGCAAGCTAGCTTTGTAAATAAAATTACACCTTATTCAGTTATTGCTACTGTTACATGCTAACACCAGTGTAAATAGATTATATGTACCTGACGATTTCGCGAAGCACATGAACGTCTCTTCCATAGTCTTGTCCACAGCACTGAATGCCCCAGGAAACATCGAGCGGGCCACAGCAACTGCACCTTTGGTTAGAAGATCCTTTTCTCCTGGGTGACTCTTTTCCAGGTTTGTTAGGTGTACCTCCAGCTATGTAAGGTATCTACAAATAGAGGCATGATATTTCATAAAGCACATATGAATTTAAAAAGTATATGATATTGTCATAATGATCAAGGTTGCTGCTTCTTGTTGATCAATATTACTACCTATTATATTTATTAGACTCAATTGCAATCATTAGTGTGAATATGATCTAATTTATGATCAGATTTGACATTCAAATGTACAAACCTTGAGTAGTTGTGCCCATCAAAAGCAAAGAACAGGACTGCCATGTCTCCATTACATTTGTGGAACAGCTGCAGGTTGTTTGTCTTGATAGAAGAAAGCAACATAAAGACGAGATGACAATGATCCACAAAAGACATCCAGAAGGTAGCCGTTTTCCCCAGGTGACCCTTGCGCACCTCTTCCTCATAGTTGCAGTACATCTCCATGAGGGTCAGTATGGATGGGTCGTCAATAGCTTCTTCGAAAATGTTTTCGATCACATGACTGTATCAAGTTGAGGAGTGCAGCAGGATCAGCTATAGGTACATTCTCTTCTTCAATGAAATGTTTCATCAGCAGCCTCTCCATTGCCTCGCACACAGTTTTTAGACAAAATAGGGACTTAGCATAGGCTTTCCCACTCAGAAAACCTTTCAGTGAGCCGCTTGTTACCAGTTGAGCCTCTAACAGGATCTCTGTGTACCCAGAGCCACGGATTTTGTGATTTGTGATCACCCCTATGTAATTCATTGACTTGTGAAAGAGCCCAATAGGGACTACATTATGGGCAAACTCGTTTGGCCATCTCGAGATGATGGGCAGGGCTTTCATACATCCACCCAAATCGAATGTATTGAGGACCCACTTTTTCCCCACTTCAAATGTGGCTGTTCGGAGCGTTTCAGTAGCTCATGTACGACTGCATTGTCAGTGATTGGTGGATGTATGGGAATGAAGTGATCCATTGTTGATTTCCTGTAAGGAACAGTTCCAATTGCTGAGACAAAGCTTCCCAGGCTTGGCATGGACTGCGTGCCGCCACTTCCGATGTATCTGCAGAAAAGCCACATGTAATACATTTGCATCTGAGAGGCATAGATTGCATCATTCTCAGCAGGGGGTGTGAAGGATGCATTCTGTGGAAATGTTGGGCCAATTCGGGTGAAGTAGAGGGGTGGGGGAGTTTCTGGTGTGTCAACGTGTATACTTCTATGCTTAGTCTTGTCGATAAGAGGCAGCGTTCGCATGTGTGTGCTTTCAAAATCAGGCTTGACCTCCTACTCAATTATGCCTCCAGCACTGTTGACAATGTTACTGCCGTGCACATTTGTGTTAGTTTTGTTCAAATTGTGCCATTCACAGTGAAACACAACGTTTCCATCTCTAGTCAAGATCTGTGGTGTGAGATGGGTTGAGACGTCATCCAGAGCTTTGGTCAGGGCAGGTTCCATCTCGAAGCCAAAATTGTAGGTCTCTGAATGGCCAAGTCTGTTTAGAATGGTGGTCAACTGCTTGCTTCGAAACAAGTGCCTGACAGTGACACAGTGAAGTATGTGTTTAGGCAGCTTCCATTCTCCATCTGACACCAAACGGCAGAGATCTTGACCGATGGAAACCACCAGCCGCTTATTCTTCTCACTTGTATGTGTCCTCTTTACCAGCCATGACAATGCTGAGGAAGCGGACGAGGTCTGGAGGTAGAATTTCTTCAGAACTTATCTCCATGTCATTGGCTGTAAGCGGCCAGGGGATGTTCTTTGAATCTTTATATGCTCGTAGAATGAGGTCTCTAAGAAGAAATGCAACATCTTGATATCTATCTGTGCTTGTGAGAGCATAGGCCTGGGCAAGAGCGTGTGCAACAGTGATGTTTGAGCTGTAGACCAACCAAAATGAAACAGAACCACCTTTATCTCTGTCGACTTTTGTGAAGCTGAGGTGGTTATTTATTAGATGTTTCCGAAGACGATTCAGAAATTTCTCCGACCTGTGGTTTGAGTCCTCATAACCACTCCGTCTAAGTTCGTCAACATATATCAACCGCAGTGAAGACAATTGTAGCACATCATTTTTCTCGACAACCTGAGCCTTAACATGATCCACTATGGTGCCAAAGGCCTTCTCATGGGCAGCTGCAAAACGTATCTGCTCAGAATCTTTGGGTTCTTCAGCTCTGTGAATCCCGCGCCCATAATTGTAGAATGATGTGGCAAACAATTTTAAACATGATGGATGATGCTTGGCCTAAACGGCGAATAGATCTTTGTCTTTCACTTGACGATAAACCCGAGTAAGACCCATTTTCTGCGCTCGCTGTTCGATTTCTTCCCAGGCATTTCCTATCTTTCTGTAGGAGGAGAAGGTTTCAGTTCTCTCAGTTTTCCGACCAACTTTGATTTCTAGCTTCTCACAAAAAATACACTCTGGTGGAAATATAGGTCCAGGGGAAGTTACTGAAATCGATTTACGAGGGAAGTGATGTCGTTCTGATGTCATTGCTACGTGTTGATCATCTTGAAGGCGCTTTAGATGTCTAGTAAAATGCTGGTAGCATCCACGGTGATACCCAACTTATTGCAGGTCAGTGGGAAGAGTAGTGGGAATCTGGTCACACACAGATTGCATGCGATGAGGAGAGTCATGTGAGTGCTGGAGGCGAAGGTCACGAATCTTGTAAATTGTTGTAGTCTGTCACTTGCATCACCTTTTACTGAGCTTAGTGGTGTAGTATTACCATAGTCTGAAATAGAACTGGGGCGAAGAATGCATTTTGGGGAACGGTTTTCAGGGGCTTCGGGATGAGCACTGTCACTATATTTTCTTTTTGTCAGGATGGGTTACCTCATTTGTTCCCATTTATTTTAAATTGAAGGAAATCACAATTAAATGGTGAAATTAGCATCTACACTGTATGTATATAATAAAATATTTAGACATAAAAACATACACAAAAAAATACACTTCATTCCATCAAAAAATCCAATGAATGCAAGTAGAGATATTTTTAGATTCTAATTTAATCATAATTAGATATTTTGAGATCCTAATTTGATAATAATCTTACAGTGTAATCATAAAAGTAAGTCATTTTTTTGGACTCAACGCCTTCAAAGCCACCTAAGATGATGTGTCACTAGGCAAAATCAGTGATGTGGGAAAATCACTTTCTTGAGGCTCCGAACGTCCCACCTCGGGGTCTTCGGGAGCAGAAAAAGGGTACGTGGGACACATTTTTGTGATGGGAACATGACTAATCGTTTTTAGTGCATATTTTTCAGTCTGGAAATGTCAATTAGAAGTTTATCTCAGGGGGATGCAGGCTATTTCTTCTGGTTCGTCAACTAAGAAGCACGAGTCTTTTTCCACAGAATATGCTAGCTAAAACCAGTCAGAATCCCACTTGTTTGGGAATGGGCGACTTATTTTCCAAACATAGTTTTCGGTGGGTTCACTACACGGAGTTAAACAAGATTATAATCACCAAGATCGGATGGAGGCTGATGGCGAGAGACGCCACCACAATCAGCGGTAAACGAAAGCTTGTTTGAAGAGCAAGCATGCTGTTGAGAGGAGAGAGAATCTGTTGCAGTCACTATCGCTGAGACACCTCATCAGATGAAACTATGGCTTTCTCCGTTCTTTTGCTATTAAAGTATGATCCTAGATTGTTTAAATGTAAATCAATAGGTTTCCTTTACCATAGTGACATTAAAATATTTAACAATACAGTAGGACTCATGCTCATTTCATGTTCTTCTACTACTCCACTTTTCGGTCCTTTCACTATAATGTATAATATTTCACTCATTGTATGAGTTAAAAGACTTTTACAGACATTAGATTTAGTATAATATATAATTTTTACTTACTCGTAAGCGGGTTGTAGAGTGAAAATTTAAAGAGAAAAAAACAACTTTAGACCTAGAAATCAAAACAATAACATGTGTAAGACTTGCCATAAGAGCGATTCCTGGGGAAATTTAGTGATTTTTTCATTTTATCCACACCTAAAAAAAATCCAGCTCGATATATAAGGGTTCGGTTCGCCGTAATTACATATATCTAACGTTGGAAATGGAATAATAAGAAAAAGCCACTTACCAGCGAGTTCGTTATTAGGTACTGCAGCTACCAAGCCAACAAAACTTGAAAAGTTCAGACTCTAAAAGTAATATTATTATTGTTGTATTTTTGAGTTGAGATTATAGGATTTAGTTATGATAATACAGGCAAACACTTTTATTTTTAACATAAAATTGATTTATATAATCAGTTTGGGAAATAGAATTGCAAATGGGTTACCATGATTTGAGGATTGTCCTCTTAGAAAGTTTGAGTGTATTTTAACTAATGGAATGGCTGGTGCAAACCTCAATTTCAGAGCTTTACTATACAGTCAGTTCTTTTAACTGGTAAGCAGCCAGGCAGCTCACAAAAAAAAACAGTGGTAATATGAAGCTGGTGCCATAGACAAAATAACCTCCTCCAGAAGATATCTGCGAATAAATGTACAAGCTTGTGTAATGTTTTTCCTTGTGTGTAACTGAAATCATATTATTATTTTAGTAAAATACAACTTGGGGAGGCTAATGAGATTTTTGATGGGGCCTAAGCCTACCCATAGTCCCCTCCCCCCACGTAGCTACAGGCCTGGAGAGAGGCCTCCCTCCGACCCCAGAACATGCTTCTTTCTTCTTCTTACCCTTTTGCTTCTTGTTTTTTTGCTTGTTTGTTTGCATTTGTTTTTTCTTGTTTCTTTGCCTTTGTTTTTCTATTTTTATTGTTTGTTTTTGGTCTGTTTTGTTGTTGTTTTTTTGTAATCTAACCTAGTATTATGCTCTAACGTGATTAAGGCGGCTTTTGCTGCAGTAGGCAGTCGCCAGATGTGCTTTTTAAACATTTTTTTCTTTTCTTTGTTTTTTTTTTGTTTTGTTTGTTTAAATTTTTAAATAGCATATTCCTAGTCTAAAAATTTATTTACGGCGAGTTATGCCTGTGGTGGCAGTGGCCAGATGGGAGCTCAGAAAGTCGTCTTCATATTTTCAAAATACACACCGGCGTATTTTGGGAGCTACTCGTATGTAGCCTGCCGAGAAGTGCAATCAGGTTGTTTAAAACGTTCGCTTGAATCAGTCTTTCTTTTAGGCTCAGGCTGGCGGGGGCGATACGCCGCTTGCCTAGCGTGATCCAGCGACGCGCAAAGCCGTTCGAAACTCGCCTCATGCTACTTTCAATTTATTTTTTTCATCGTCCATTTTCCTACGCCCTTAATCTACAAAAGAATCTATAAGGTGTCTAATTAGTATTGTTTGTATAATTATACTAATCCAATTGAGCTTCTAGTCTTCGGAATTTGGTGTCGTGGAAAGTGGGCCATCTCAACTAGTTAGTGGCTTAATACGAGGGAAGATCAATAAGTTTTGCAATTCGGATAAAAGGAAACGAGATATGAGGAAAAGTGTTTTATTATTTTTAAATATAACTACCCTTGACTTCAATGCACTTGCGCCACATGTCCCTGAGGCTTCGAATTCGCGACAACAAGAAATCTCCCGACTGCTGTTCAATCCACTACTGGACGGCGAGCAGTACATCTTCATCGTCCCCAAGCCGACGTCGACGCAGTGCAGCCTTAAGCTGGCGGGATAAAAAGTAGTCGCTAGGGACCAGATCTGGACTGTAGAGGGGATGGTTGAGCTCCTCGAATCCGCACTCGCGCAGGGCAACTTGTGCAACTCTGGCCTTGTGGACTTTGACGACGTTGAAGTCGATCATAGGGCGTGAGGTTTCTAGAGACCCAACGGGCAGAGACCTTGGTCATGGACAAATTGTCGTGGATGAGGTTGATAACACTTCCATGTGATATACAAAGTTCTTGCTCGATTTCTTCGACCTTCACCCGTCGATTTTCGAGGATCATCCTCTCCACACGGGCCACATTGTCCTCGTTGGTCACGTCTGAAGGGCTTCTTGGACGGGGGTCATCTTCAAGGGACTTACGACCATGGTGAAACTCCCTATTGCTGGGAGCAATGGTTGCATAGGAAGGGGCGGTGTCGGTGTACACTGCAACCATGCGTTCATGGATCTCTTTTGCATTCTTGCCTTCCTTGGTCAAAAATTTGATCACTGCGCGCTGCTCAACCGTTTCCATTGTTGAAAAATTTGTGACTGACGATCTGCGATCAGCTACTGCTTCTTAAATAGACGAGGCAGGAGCGTGTCATAACTTGTCCTAACACCCCCACAAACAGCCATCCCCCTTCCTCTGTTTTGCCCTACCGATTCGCAAAACTTATTGACCGCCACTCGTACATACCTTATTAATTAGTGGAAATACGAATAAAAGCAACAAGCAAACTTCAATTCTTCTCCCCGGAATAAAAACCCCTTTCGATATTTTGTATTTGTATCAACCTGAAGTGATTTGTTGGATTACTACGAAAGATCCCTCTTCCTCATCTGCCCCTTTCCCTACACGCACATTTGAGTAACATGCTCTCTTTTAAAATGGAAGCAAAAAAAAAATTCGAACTGATGATGAAGTTAGGGCGGAAAATTACAGAATTAAGAACAGGCGAAGTACCTATGATCAACTCAAGGCTAGTTAAAGGGAGGGGAAAAGGGTGAGCAGCGTTGTGATATTGCAAGCGAGCGGCTTATAAGCTATACTTGATTTTTGGGGGGGTGATTTACGAATGCCAAGTCGACTAGCCCACGCCTATACTGCTCCCAGTAACGCGGAGAAGGTATGTGCTCCGACGCACTCTCCGTTATCTATTTTTAATCGCCCTTCCCTATTCTATCTATACGTGGAAGTTAGGGGTGGGGATGGCGATGCTGTACATAAGGAACACCATCAATGCACTGTGGCAGAGCAAGAAGCAACGTGTGCTCAAACTTCCTTGTGTGGCGGATCTGGCTGTCGGACACGTATTCCCTACATCAAGCTCTGTCCCCACCTCGATAGCCATGCGGTGAGGTGTTATTTTGTCCTCGCTTCCCCATACACTCGATAAAACATTTGAATAAAAAATAAATGATGCTAGGAATGCTGTCACATTGAAACAATGAATGCATACCCAAGAAAAGTTACATTCCTAGTACAAGTTAATGCATTGAGACAAAGACATTTATTATGCCTTTAATATTTCTTAATTTAAGTCCCTGTGTTATCTTAAATGCTTGGTTAGTTATAATTTTTTAATCAAATACATTTAAAAAGCTTTAGAAAATAAGCAAGCTTTAATGAGCAACTTAGCCTGAAAAATTCATGGCCCACATTAAACCTCTTTCACCAGCCTGGACCTCACAAGCTCAGCTTTTTCTGGGTTGAGGTGCTTGACTGCGCGTAGCTTGAAGTAAAGTAGAATAGCCTCAGCCGACACGGCATCCACGTCATTGAGTAGTGACGAGAATCTGACTTTGATACTCTTCGGCCTCCTCTCCTCATTGATAGATGTTTAATGATAGATGGCATATCATTATTAATTAGCAAAGATTACTACTGTGGTGCTGGAACCACATTATAGAATCGCATCTGACTCAAAATTACATCAAAAGTGAACATTTTGAAGTCTTATAAAATTCTATAATTGGTTCACACTAAACCAAAGTAACATTCCCTAAAATTAGAAATCAATGTGTTGTGAAGGAAGCAATGAGATATTAAACCCTTATTTAATTATTGACTCTTAGAATAAAATTTTAGTATTATCTCTTTCTTAACGAATAAAATTGTATCATCTCTTTCTAAAGTGTGAATAAAAAATTCAGCGTCAAATTGTCATCTTTGGTTGGCGGTGCTCACAGTTCGTCCAAGAGTTCCGAGGAGTCGAATAATAAATAAAGAAAATGTTGAGGTGGCGTCAATTCACATGCTCCAAATGTATTATTCTCTTTTTAATTTACCGTTGAGAGAAGTGAAAAAGATTTCAGGTTTATAAAATCGCTTCTCCTTTCCTGTGCCTCCTTTATCAAGTGGCCCCTTCCTCTGAATTGGCGTTGTTTTTTCATTGGTGTCTGAGCAGTCAATAAGGAAAATGAATCTGAATCTGAGGGAAGTGGTGAGGTAGGTGTGTGATAGAGATAGTGGTGTACAAGAATGATGAGGAGAGGGGGGGAGATAATAGTGGTGAAGATGAAAGAAGTATAAGAGTTGCAGTGATTTTGTTTCGTCAATGTTGTTTCTGGTATATATATATATATATATATATATATATATATATATATATATATATATATATATATATATATATATATATATATATATATATATATATATATATATATATATGCGGTTAAAAGGCTATTTTTTGGCAAACCAGTCTTCTTCAAAGCCTTCGGAAGGAGCTCTTCTCACATACACGAAAAGGTAGCACTTAAAATAGGCGTTCTCTCAGATAGCCTTAACCGCATAATTAATTGCGTTACTGCAATAATTTTTCTTAATATATATATATATATATATATATATATATATATATATATATATATATATATATATATATATATATATATATATAATTTGGCGTTGGAACCTTTGTATTCATGTTCAAATTTAGCGTTCTTGTTTCCTTGACGTGTTGTTTGGTTCTTTTGTTACTGTTCCATTGTGTTTTTTGTCTCATAGCTGATTCTCAGATGTATACTATTTACGTATTAATATATGTTTATGTCAGTTTTTTGTTGGTTTGTTGTATTCGTGTGTCTTTTTTGTTTAGTATATGTTTATGTTAGTTTCTTTGTTGGTTGGTTGTATTTATGTGTTTTGTCTTTCATACTGATGTTTTGTACTCTTCCTGTTTCTTCTTAGTTATCGTTGGTTGAATTGAGATCTTCATCGGGTTAATGGTTAAATTTGGCTTCGTTCTTTATAGTCAGCTGTGCTTCTTCATCGATCTTATTGGTAGTTGTGTTTTATGCAAAGTACGGGACTGTATTGAGCGGCCTAATGTTCGTCGCTCTGTGCAGATCCTCCTGCCTTCTTCTATCCCTTCTGCGTGTATTAGTAATAATATACATGCACTTGTTTGGTATTTTTGGCATCCTTTCATAGCACTTTCCAAAACGACAAAAAGATGCCGAGGGATAAGTGAGGGTGGATCTGACCAGCGCCAGATATAGTTTCCTTTCGTTTCTTTGGTTGAGGTTTCTGAAGGTATAGAGGGTCCTGACTGCCGAAGATGCTTTTGGACCCGTTCTTTGACGTGTTTCCTGTACCCGGTTGAAGTGATTTTCATCCCAAGTACATTGCATTCATTCGTGTAGGGATAGCGTGTATCCCCCACTCTCACTTCTAAATGTTTTATTCTTTCTAATGGGACAATCTTGAATTTGTCGCCATTTTGATTCATATTCATTAAGTTTTCATTCGAGCTTGCATTGGCGCATTCCTATATCCACAAACGATGAGTTGGCTTATATCATCGGCGAACTGTATGTTTAAGCTAGTGGGGTTGCTTGGTTCTGCGATGTCAGCTGTATAAATCGCGTACAGGATAGGACTGAGACACCCGCCTTGAGGCAATCCTGCGTATAGTTGAAAGGCAGGACCATCCATGCACCCTATACTGATGTAAGCCGACATTTCGATGACATAGTCACAGAAATTTTTTACAAGCTTAGCGCCTTTGATACGTACCTACATATGATGTCGATATAGCTCCGATTTTCCTTCGCTTGAGCAATCTTCTCCATGATGACATTGATTACCATCTCAGTGCTTCTTTTCTTTCTGAAGCCGTATTGCTGGTCGTTGTATATTAAATTTTACTCAAAGTGAACGACGAGTCTTCTACTCAGGATTTTTTCGAAGAGTTTACCCCCACCAGGGATATTAGGCGATAACACTCCTTCCTCGTCCGGGATTTTCCAGGTTTGGCAATGAAGATCATTTTGGCCGTTAGTTTATGCGTTGGGAAAGTAGCCTACATTTAAGCAGACGTTGAAGATGTTAAGTAAACCTGACCGGCCTGGTGCTTTTTGTTTAAAGGAGTAGAACGCGCTTTCTAGTTCTTCCAGCGTCACTCTTTCTTCTTCTCCTTCCCCCCTGTTCACTTAGTGGTTTGGGTGTGTCCTTTCAATGATTTCGTTGAGCTCGTCTATAATCTAGTTTTCAAATTTAATCTCGAAGTCTTCAATTTCTTCTTCACTGATTTTAAAGATCTTTTCACAGTGTTCCCTGAAGATTTCCTCTATTTCGTTCTCCTCTTACTTTATTTCACCATAGGCGTCTTCTAATTCCATACTCATTTTCTGGGGATTACTTTTCATCCTGTTGATCTTCGCCCAGAATTCCTTCGGTCTTGCTTCGCTATCAAGTTCATCGATAGCTTTGTTAAATTTTTCTTGTTGTATTTCATATATTAGATTTTTTTAGTTCTTCCTTTCCTTCTCCAGCACGGTACATTGTCTCACAGGATGTCCCCGCTGATGATAGGCAATTTATACAATTCATTCAACTCACGGTGTAAACCTTTCATACGATCGGTCCATTTGTATTCAAAAATTGTTATGTATGCGGTTTTGGGAATTGACACTCTGTCAGCCTCGATCATCTGGGTCTCAAACCGTTCCAATTCCTTGTTTATTTCTTGAGCGTTGCTTCGTCGAAGTTCACTGGGATGTAGTTTCTTAACAATTGCTCATAATTATCCCAATTCAATTGCTCTAATTCTTCCCTGTATGTGCTGGTGCCAATATAGGGTTAACGTATATTGAGGTTAATTCCTATATGGTCACTACAAGGTATCACTTCGGGGGTCATGTGATAATTGTATGGTACGAGGAAGTTGGCCAAGCAAATGTCTGGCTTGGTGGCATTCTTTTCCGTGTTGAATGTCGGGAAGTCTGGCCCCAGTCTCTGGACGATGTCCCTGTCCAGCAGAGTGTTTAAGCATCTGCCTATACCGTTAGTGCGAATGTACCCGGACTCGGCACATCGTGCGTTCAGGTCCTCCATAAATATCGTAGAGACCCTTCGCCCGAATACACTCGTGATGGTTTGGTTAGGCAAATAATCACGCCTCGGGGATTGGTATCTCGTGTCAACGACCACCTTTTCCAAGCTCATCTCTACCTCGATGGCAAGGTAGGACTATTCTAAATTCTTGAGCTGCTTGGATTTATTTTCCTTCTTGACCGCAATGGCTGCACTGTCGTTACGTTCTTGAGAGTGGTTCACTGTTAGCACGTCGTACTTCCATAACTTGATTATGTCACTATCCGTGCTAACCCCATGTTTCGAAATGAGTATTATATCCGCATCGATGTTTCTGAAAATGTTACCGTGCTGCACTCTTTTCATGATCCATCCGTCGGTGTTAATGCTCAAGATTTTCAAGCTATCTCTGCATTTTAAGAAGTTAACTATCACTTCTTTTGTCTGGGGTCCCTATTGGGGACCTTTTTTGGTACCTGGAGATGGATTTCCAGTATTTTCCTCCTGAATTGGATCCATGTACTGTTTCTATTTTGATTTATATGTCTTGGAGGGGCTGGGAGTCTTTGACCTACTCCTCGAGGCTTTCTGGGATCTTGTTCTAGGGTTTTTATCATCTTCTTCTTTCTTCTCTTCTTCCGAGTGCGAGTCACTTGGGTATCATCTGAATTATCCTCAGATGCTGCCTGCAGCACTTCTTCTGGAGGGTGAGGCCTTACTCATATTGAATATCATTAATGAGTCAGGTGTTTTAGGCACTTTTATTGTTGGAAGATTGTTTACTTGCAGCAGCGAGTTGAGCTCTTTCTCATAGCATCCATGGTTTCCCATGTATGTTATGTGTAAGTGTATAATGCAAGTGAAGATATTTGAGCTGACACCGCTATTCAAATTCATTGTAAGTTGTTTGATTGTAGCTGTTTGGTTGTTCTTAGCAGCAGCCTCCGCGTAGCTCTGGGCGCTACGGGTCAGTGCTTCTTCCTTTTTTTCGTTTCATTACCTCCTTTCTCTTTGGGCCATGTCGGTGGTCTGGAACGTTATTTTAAAAACGTGGATGTGATTATTGAACTTAATAATCTCTTTTATCTTCGCCCACGGATTTTACTCTTCGATTTCTGACTATAGTTCTTCTCTGCTCTTCTCTCCGATCCAGTTTTCTATTTTTCTACAGAAGACACTTTTGTTTCCCATCACCTGTGGAGGGGTTCTTGCTTCTAACCCAATCATCTTCAGCGCTTCGGTACCTCGGTTGGATAGAATTGCGTCCATGTCCTTGTTCTCGGAGCATAGCGCTATGTACCCGTTGCTGGTGTCAATCAGGCGTATCATTCTAACCTTGAGTTCTGCGAACAGAACTAGGCACACTTGACTTTTGGCCGGGAGTGCTTGACTGGGAAGGGCCGGGGAGGATGGTAGCTCTGAGCGTCCTAGTAATATTAGAGATGAACGCTTAATAACATAGGTTCAAATCCAACTCCTTTATTCATTTTCATATAACGGTTAAAATAGTTTGCCATATTTCTCCGTTTCTATATCTCCCATTTTCATTCCTCAGCTTAAATGGTTCACGTAATATTTTCCTCAGCGTTTTCCTAGGTTGTGTTACCAGTTTTTATTTTTTGGGGCCTTTAAATACATCTATTATATTATATCACGTCTCCTGTACTTTTCAATTAATATATATATATATATATATATATATATATATATATATATATATATATATATATATATATATATATATATATATATAAGGCTGTAAAGAGAGCCATTAAAAAAAAAACGAAGAAAGACTATGAGATAGATATAGCGGATAATTCGAAAAAAGAGCCCAAGCGTTTTTATGCCTACGATGATGGTAGAAAGCATATGAGAGAGACCTCAGGACCGATAAGGAATAAAGACGGACACTAATCAGATAAACATGGAAGAAAGTATTAGGATATTAACTGATGAATTTCCTAAGTGTTTTTACTGTTGAGGACAAAATGCATCTACACACATTAAGTGGATGAATCGTTTTAAGGTAATATGAGATTCTCTCTGACGCACGAGTAAGCGAATGCAAAATTAAAATGAAAAAAATTCAACGAGAAGGCACCCGGGCCACCCTGTATATACCCGACGCGCATTAAGCAGCTAGAAAAAACGAACTAGTAGCAGGTCTGGTATTTGATCGTTCAATATGTGGCGGGATAGTCTCAGGGAAGTTGAAGTGATCGATCTTTAAAAAATGGGAGAAATCGGATTCCAGCAAATTTCTTCCTATTAGCCTAATGTCGCTAATTGGTAAAACCTTAGAATCGATATTCAGAGACAGAATGGTAGCTCACTTCGAGGCTAATACCAATTTAAATAAGGTCGACGATAGACCTAAGTCACTGGCTCTCAATTATTCTGACCTATGATCTTACGACCTTCAAATCTTTCTTTTAATAATTCCAGGACTAACCTTTGGAGGACCTTGAAAATTATACCATTCGAAAGAGAATCTAAAACAACATCAGGGTTTTAAATTTCGTTAGAATTGGCCGAATAGTTACGATGTTATTGCCAAAGAACTCATTGAAAAGTAAAATGGTTACCATCCAACCGACCCATCTACTGACCGACATAGTAACTTATAGAGTCGCGTCCACGCGACTTAAAAACCCCCACGGTTTTAGAATCGGATGTTCCTGTTAAACTAATCTCTTGGATTTGTATTCACCAAACCAGGCAATGGCTTTGCTGCTAAGATTAAAATTTAAAATCTAAAAAAAACAAGCCGCTGTTCTCTTCCTTAACAGGAAGAGCTTGGTTACACAGGCCCTCCTGTGGGGTGTGGCCTACGGCCTTATTTGCTAATCTTAACCACCTTTTTTAATCCCGTTTATACTCTTTATTTTAACACCATGAACACCTTCTTCTTTTCTTCTTCTTCTTCTTCTTCTTCTTCTTCTTCTTCTTATAAAGGAATTATTAGAAATAACTGATAAAAAAATTAAATCTTATAAAAGAAAAAATCTTATTCAAATCTTCAAAAAATCTCGTTCTTAAAATATAGGGTTATGGAAAAGCCGCCATGGTTAAATTTTTATAAATTTTCTGAACTTCGTCAATTATAATAATTTTAAAAAGAAATTCTAAACAAAATTTTCCCCTTTTCAAAATATCACGTTGCTAAAATATAGTTATAGAAGAAGATATGTAAAAATAAATTTTCTGAACTTCACCATTTGTAATTCTTTTGGTTTTAAAAATTCACAAAATTACGATACTTACGGCTAAGAAAAATGTGAAATGCACTTTTATCAGATTTAGTGTAGCTTCACAATTATTTATAAATTTATTATATGCAAATGGCTGAAATATAAAATATATATAAAAAAAAAGTTTTTTTGCTCAAATGTGCATTTTACATTTGTTTTAGCATACAGCCGTTATATTTATTTCTGAACTTTGATAAAAAAAACAAAGGTCATAACCAAACTAAGATGAAATTATTATTCAAATACTAAAAAAAAACCTTCTTAAATTATACTTAGTGATGATGATGATATATGAAAATTAACCCCATTTATGTTTTAGGTGTTTATACTTTTCGAAGTTTCTGAACCTTATGTGGCCGACACCTCTTCATATGGCAACACTTCCATCCTAACTATATTTGAGTCCCTGGCCTCTTTGAAGAGTTATTGCACTTAATATGATCTTCAGGTGTGCCTCGCTATTAGCTGCTGATCGATTTTTTGAGAATGGTAAAACTACGATAGCGAAATAAATGGCTAAAGGAACTCCTCCTAAATTTATAACCAATTCCATCGGCCGCCGTGTTGACACCGTGAAGCGTTTTTTAGCCGACCCATCGCCAAGGAAGACGCCGTCAGATTCTGGCATCCTGAAGTCAGACCGTATCTATCCGAGACCTACGGAATGTGAAGAGGCAGCTGTTGAAGAAGCCAGGACAAACATCGAAAGCAATTTTTGCTGAAGCAAGTCTGCCAGAAGTGTCAAAATCAACGAGATGCCGCTTGCTGAGAGACATGGAGAAAAGCATTACGCCTGCCAAACGACCTCCTCTGAAGCCCAGACACAAGGAAGTGCGGATGGAATGGGCGCTAAAGCACATGAAGACAGACGTGAAGATGATAATATTCAACGATGAAATCAGATCAACTTTGCATGAGCCTGACTGATAGGGAAAAGGTTGGGTTGGAAAAGGCCAAGAGCGTCACATCCGTTTTCCTCGCCAACGAGGCGGAGGAGGTGTAATATGGGCAGGAATAGTTGGAAATCAACTTATTGGTCCTGAACGAGTGGCTGATAGAGTAAAAATAACTTTTGTGTCCTATTACCAGCTTCTTGAGTCAGCTTTGCTTCCATGGCTGTAAGACGTACCACTGCAGAGGCTTCGAAGGTTGATATTTAAGCACGACAATGCCCTGTCTCACTCTGCAAAGGCAACACAGGCATGCTTGTCATCGATGAGACTCAAAAATAACCGTTTGGTGGTGTGGCCGCCTTGTTCTCCCGATTTGAGCACCATCGAATACTTATGGGGGATTCTGAAGCAAGCTATTTACAAGGATGGGAAGCAGTACACTTAAGAACATAAGAACATAAGAAAAGAAGGAGACTGCAAAAGACCATTCATGGCCTACACTTGGCAGCTCCTTCGAAAGAAGATTTATGGAAAGCAATTGAGACATCTGCAGACACAATTCCTCGCTCCGAAATAGATAAATGACCGAATCTGTTAACAAAGAATTGTGAGTGTTTTGCAGAAGAAACGATTTTATGTAAAATATTAGGTATTTAATAAAGGTTTTGATTTTGTGATATAAGTTTGTTTTTTTTTGCATAAATAAATATTGTATAATAAAATTCTATTACTAGACAATGGCTTCGCCACTCCTCCCTACGAGAGCTTGCGCTTCGCTACTAAGATTAAAATTTAAAATCTGAAAAAAAGCAACAATGGTTATAGAAGATATATAAAAAAATTCTCAGAACTTCACCATTTGTAATTCTCTGAGTTTTAAAATTCGCAAAATTTCGATACTTATATTTTTTTCTGAACTTCACCATTTTGTTTTTTGATATTGTAAAAGAATTATTAGAAATAACTTTGATAAAAAAAACCAACATAAGTCATAACGAAACTAAGATGAAATTATTATTCAAATACTCAAAAAATCCCCTTAAATTATAGAGCTAGTGATGAAGTGAAGTGATGATAATGATGATGATGATTATAAACTGGCATGTTGTTTTCTATAATAAGTTAATGCCGTGGCACACTTGAAAAGTGGTTAAAATCTTTAAACATTGCTGAAGTGAAAGTCACATTACAAAATGTGCTGAAATTTTATCATTTGCAACGACTAGCGTGACACGGGGTTTATATATATATATATATATATATATATATATATATATATATATATATATATCCAACTTCACCGCAGGAAAGAGAAAACGGAATAATTTTTCTTCGGAAATAGTTATTTCTTACTTCGAAAGAATCCGAGCTGGGGTGGGATTCGATCAACCGCTTTGATCTCAATTAAACCGCCCTTTAGACCACTCGGCTACGCGGTTTAATTGAGATCAAAGCGGTTGCTCGCTGCCTCAATATGCACGTTTCGAATCCCAACCCAGCTCGGATTTTTTCGAAGTAAGAAATAACTATTTTCGAAGAAAAAATATTCCGTTTTCTCTTTCCTGCGGTGAAGTTGGATTTATTTCATCATTCTCTCGCGATCATGAGAGAGAGAGAATAAACCACCTCAGACCACGAATACGGGTTAATTAGTTAAAATTCTCAATCCGCGTCTAGAACAAGATATGCTGAATCTACGAGGGGCGGTCAATAAGTTTTGCGAATCGATAGGGAAAAATAGAGGAAGGGGGATGGCTGTTTGTGGGGGTGTTAGGACAAGTTATGACACGCTCCTGCCTCGTCTATTTAAGAAGCAGTAGCTGACAGCCCACCGTCAGTCACAAATTTTTCAACAATGGAGAAGGTTGAGCACCTCGCACTGATCAAATTTTTGACCAAGGAAGGCAAGAATGCAAAAGAGATCCATGAACGCATGGTTGCAGTGTACACCGACACCGCCCCTTCCTATGCAACCATTGCTTACTGGAATAGGGAGCTCCGCCATGGTCGTGAGTCCCTTGAAGATCACTCCCATCCAGGATGCCCATCAGTCGTGACCAACGAGGTCGATGTGGCCCGTTTGGAAAGGATGATCCTCGAAAATCGACGGGTGAAGGTCGAAGAAATCGAGCGAGAACTTGGAATATCTCATGGAAGTGTTATCAACCTCATCCACGACAATTTAGCCATGACCAAGGTCTCTGCCCGTTGGGTTCCTAGAAACCTCACGCCCCATGATCGACTTCAACGTCGTCAAAGTCCACAAGGCCAGAGTTGCACAAGCTGCCCTGCTCGAGTGCGGATTCGAGGAGTTCAACTATCCCCATACAGTCTAGATGTGGCCCCTAGCGACTACTTTTTATTCCGCCAGCTCAAGGCTACACTGCGTGGATGCCGGTTTGGGGACGATGAAGATGTCCAGCTCGCCGTCCAGGAGTGGATTGAACAGCAGTCGGGAGATTTCTTGTTGTCGGGAATTCGAAGCCTCAGGGACATGTGGCGCAAGTGCATTGAAGTTAAGGGTAGTTATATTTAAAAATAATAAAACACTTTTCCTCATGCCTCGTTTCCTTATATCCGAATTGCAAAACTTATTGACCGCCCCTCGTATGTGCGAAGTGGAAGGACTGCCGCGAGGCCTAAACCAAATTGTCGAATGCTAGAATACATCGCAGAGAATTGCTCTTATAACTCAAGGGACATAATTTTACCTTTAGACATTATTAGTAGTTCTACAGCATCTGGAATACGTGATGCAATTTTGGTCTCCTAATCTTAGCAAAGACTGGAAATGTTAGACAGAAAACAATGCAGGGTGACTAAAATGATACCTGAACTTTGTAATAAACCATATGAAAAAAGATCGCTGCCTAAACTTATTATACCTTGCGAGTAGACATCTACCCGGCAAGCTTCTAAAGGCTTTTAAAATCTTATGTTTTTTTCCCACATAGATTATACGCTATTCTTCGAGATAGATTACCCATCAAAATGGATACAATTATTGGGTTGAGGAATAAGTTCTTGCGGTTTTATCAAATTTATTCATTACCATTAACAATTTTAGAAAAACTTCAATTTTAATTCATAACAATATGCAATTTAATCAATAATGTGTTCTCCGTTGTTATTTACGACTTCTGCCCAACGTTCAACTAGTTTTTCGATGCCTCTGTAATAGAAATCTCTGGATTTTGACTCGAAGAATTCGTCTAACCAGGTTCTTAATTCCACATCAGTATTGAACGAAATGCCGCGCAAACAGATGGAATTTCGATGGTGCCAAGTCTGGCGAATGTGGAGGATGCGGCAGGATTTCCCAATTAAGCGTTTGGATGGCGTCTTTTGTCATATTGGCAATGTGAGGACGAGCATTTTCGTATTGCAGAAGGACTCCATAACGTCGATGAGGTCGCTTTTCACGAATAGCTTCGGCGAGTTGATACATTTGTTGAACGTAGAGTTCTGCATTGACAATCTCGTTGTTTGCAGGGAGCTCATAAAGAATGATGCCTTCACAATCCCACCACACACACAGCATCGTCTTTCGTGGATGAATTCCTTGGTTTAATCACGAAAGTGTTTTTTTATTGGGGCGAAGCCATTGTTTTCGATGGTTCATGTTGACATAAACACACCACTTTTCGTCACCAGCGATGATGGGGTGAAGAAATCTGTCCTTATATCTAAGAGTAGCTTTGTGACGAGTAAGCAAACCTGTGGCAATCGTGGAGCGTTGAAGTTTGTTGCTTTCGCTCAAAGCTTGCGGAACCCATGCACCGAGTTTTGGAACTTTTCCCATCGAATGAAGGTGATTCACTACAGTTTTATGATCACACGCCAATTGTACACCCAATTCTCTAGTCAACTGGCGAGGATTTTCATGAAGAAGGTCGTTCAATCGATCTTCATCCAACTTAATGGGGGTGACCAGAACGTTCTTCGTTATTAAGATTGAAATGACCGTTTTTGAAACGTTAAAACCACCATTGAGCTGTCCTTTCTCATAAAGCATTTTCTCCGTACACAACACAAATATCGCGACGAGCTTTGGCTGCGTTTGCATTGTTTCCATCTCGATTGAAAATGAATAACAACAAGTGTCGAAAATGCGCCTTTCTTTCAACTTGACATTCCATTTTGAGGGTACAGAACAAAAATTAAATTAACACAACTTTTAAATAAACCGCAATGACTTATTACTCAACTTCAAGACGTAGCCTAAGCAAAAGCCAAATATTCTACGCTGTTAAGAGACGTAGCCTAACCTTTGCAAATTTTGTTCTCATTATTTATTATTGTTTCTTAATATATGCACAAGTCACTTCAACAAAACTTAAATCAACACAACATAAAAAAACCCGCAAGAACTTATTCCTCAACCTTATAATTAACAAGTGATTCAGCAGATCATATTACAACACTTTTTTAGCTATAAAATCAGTGGTTGGGTCTTATGCCTCAATTAAAAAAACAACAACAAACCACCAGCTCCTTATCCCTCAAGGCCTACAAGCATGGTCACTTCCGAGCCGATTTCGAACCATTTTGCGGGTTCTCCCTCCCCTCCCCTCTTCAGTGCTCTCCCCATAAAGCTGGAGCACATATGGTTATGCTGCCCAGAATTTTTTTAACCCAAGGCTGGACGGAACCATCTGCATATATATATTTTGTATATATTTAAATATATATATATATATATATATATATATATATATATATATATATATATATATATATATATATATATATATATATATATATATTTAAATAAAAAAAGTTAAGTAATTTTAGTAGCAAACGAACTTTAATTATTAATAAGTCAATATTCACTCACCTAATTTGTCTAGAATTGTAGTTGGCATTTGAATGGATTTTTTCAAAGAGGTTTATGTTTGAGCTTAGGTAATCAGAAAATTGCAAACAATTCATCTGATAATTGCATTTAGTTAATTGTGCCGCTGTTAAAGTATCTATATTTAACCTGCTTTTTTCGTCTGCCCAGTAGTTTTTCATCATTGAAAATACCCTCTCTGTTGGTGCATTTGATCCTGGTAGACTCAAAAAGAATTCTACTACCTGATAAATGTTTTCAAATGTAATATTCTGACTTTTGAAATGTGCAAATATTTCCAACCATCTACTGTCAGCCTCAATTTCATGATCATTCCACTCTTTAATTTTTTCTAATGTGACAAAATTCTTAACACAAGTTATTTGATCGAAAAGACCATCATCATTGCCAAATGTTGTCAAGTCTATAATTACTTATGATTGTTTGACAGAATTTCCACTTGCATTTCCGAATGCTGGACTTTAAATTGTCAAGCATTGAGTAGTCAGTGAGTAGTCAAATGATTTAAAACAGTAAAATGCCGGACAGTCCAGCAAAATGCTGGACGTGTGGGCAGCCTACATATGGTTTACACCCAGCCTTAGCTAAAACTAGAGTTACTCCCTCAGCGTGACCGTTTCCACAGGGCCACAAAAGGGCCGCGCGCTTCCACTAAGTTGCTAGACTCACAAAGGGCGAGGCCAATGAAAGTGGCCATGAAACCATCTTCCAAGTTTTCTAAAGCTGTTCGTCGAAAGGAAAACAACAACAAGGAGTATCAAGGAGTAACAAGAAAAGGAAGTACCCTAGGAGACCTTACGGTCCATACAAAGAGGCTACCTTTGGACTAGCAATCGAGCAGGCACATGGCCTCTCAATTGTTTTGCGTCCCTAAACGGCCACTTTTCAAGACTTTGTTTAGTCTTGACTTGAACTGGTCAACAGATTCACTGTTGACAACTTCCACTGGAAGTGCGTTCCACTTACCGCAGATACTGTAAGTGTAAAAATTTCCACACAGATTGCGGTTGTAACGCTTCAGTTCAAGTTTGAAGCCGTGATTTCGCGTTCTGTTCTCACTCAGTGTGAAAATATCCCGGTAGTCAACATTGTCGAACCCTCGAAGTATTTTTAAAACTTCAAAGAGCTGGCCATGCAGTCTACGGGTTTCCAACGAGAACAGATCTAATTCCCTTAGTCTATCCTCATAACTTTTATGTCGGATAGAGGGGATCAGTTTGGTTGCCCTGGCTTGTACGCGTTCCAACCTTGCGCTATCCTTTCGAAACGAAGGACTCCAAAATTGTACGGCATACTCTAGGTGCGGCCGAACGAGGGAGTTGTACAGACAAAGTACTATCTCCTTGTTACGGTATCCAAACTGGCGCTTTATGTAGCCTAACATCCTTTGGGCTTTCTTCTCTGCCTCGATGCACTGTTTCGAGAACTTGAGGTCGCTAGTGATAGTTACACCCAAGTCCTTCTCAGTGTCACTCATTTTAAGAGCAGTGTCCTTAAGGATATACTGAGATTGGGGGTTTCTGTGGCCGATATGCATCACTTTGCATTTGTTCACGTTAAAAGGCATTTGCCACGTGTCCGACCACTCCCCAATCTTCCCAAGATCTACCTGCAGGTGGGTAGTATTTCCATCCTTTGCAACGCTCATACCAAGCTTGGTGTCGTCGGCAAATTTGGAAATCTTGCAACCATGTCACCGTCCATGTCGTCGACGTATATGATGAATAGTAGTGGTCCCAGGACAGAACCCTAGGCATCCCGCTATTAACGGGCACCCACTCAGAAGACTGTCCATTCACCACCACCCGTTGCCGTCTGCCACTTAGCCAGTTATCGATCCAGCCGGCTACTTTTCCGTCTATGCCCAGCGCTCGCACTTTTCGGAGAAGGCGGCGGTGTGGTACCTTATCAAAGGCTTTCTGAAAGTCTAAGTAGACGACATCCACCGCCTTGTCCCGATCGCGCTCACTGAACACGAAGTGGAAGAATTCCACAAGGTTCGTCAGGCATGACCGTTGCCTTCGGAAGCCGTGCTGTGAACTTCTCAGTAGCAGGTTTGACTCTAAATACGACGTCATTTTGTCCACCATCATGCTTTCCATGAGTTTACCGACTATCGAAGTCAGACTGATAGGCCGGTAGTTTGAAGGTTGGCTACGGTCTCCTTTCTTGAAGATAGGAGTCACCTCCACTTCACGCCAGTCTCTAGGAACGCATTCGGTCCGGATTGACATGTTGATGATTGCGCTCAGGTGTCGTGACACTTGATCGCGCACTTCTTTTAACACTTTAGGTAGAAACCCATCCGAGCCAGGTGACTTATTCGTCATTAGGTCACCGATCTTATTTTTTATTTCCCCTTCGGTGAAGTCCATATCCTCCAGCTTTTCCTCCGAGTAGGAATCCATTGGCTGGGGAATGGGACCACACTCTTCAGTAAACACTGAAGGGAAGTAGTCGTTAAGGAGGTTAGCATTTTCTGCATCTGAATGCTTTAATGTCCCCTCATCACTCCTCAAAGGGCCAATCGTTCGACGGATTGGTTTACGGCTGTTTACATATCCAAAGAACTTCTTGGGATTCTCTTTACAGAGTCTATCCACTCGGAGTTCCTCAGACTGATTAGCCGCCCTTATGCTGGACTTCACTCTCCTAAGCTCCCACTCATTATGGTCCGGCTGACTCGGAGACGTAGGGCTCTCTAAAACACGGGTTGGTTACCTCCAGCCCGCGAATGCCTAACGTCTGCCCCTATCCCCTCCCCCCCCCCCGAATAAATAAATTCTGCCAAACAGCTTCTGTCTCAGTAGATTAGTAGACTCCTGTTGCGAACAGCTCTTCTCCAAAATGAAGTACTAGAAGTAGTCTCACCTTCGCTCCCAACTCTCGGACCGCCACCTCAATGACATTCTTCTGTTGTATACCTCTTGCATCGAGCCGGACATTGAAACACGTTTTCATGGCAAGCAGCACTAGCCGCCTCACTGATTTGTATGCTTTTCAATAAAATTCTTGTATAATGTGGATGTGTGCTAGTTTGCGCGCCAACCACACGGGCCGATAGCTTTCAGTCGCTCAAAGAAAGGATGTCGGGTTTTTCCATTTGTATCTTCTTCGTCCTTACAGGCACGGTTTCATTGGACAGTAGTCTTTGGAGGTGTGAACAAAAAAGTTAAATTGATGAAATGTGTCGCCATGGCTCAGGTGTCTTGGTAGCTCAGTCGGTACAGCAATGGTCTAGATAACCAGAGGTCTGAGGTTCGAGTCCTTGTCGGGCAATGTTTGCTCTCTTTGATTTTTATCGGGGTCACGACCTCCAGTAAGATCTCTTGTTTCTGTGTACCACTTCTCTACACATACTCATATAAAGCATTTAAGCTTGAGGGTGGAAGTGTGCTAGTTTGCGCGCCAATTGCACGGGCCGATAAGCACTGCCGACGACTACCTTATATATTTGATCTATTTTTTAGCTAATGAACCATGAAGGATTATTATCACAGCTTTGGTATATGAAGAGATATTTTCTCTGAGTTAACGTGATGTAGTTCCACCCGAATGAGCAAAAGGTCTGTAAGTGAATATTTAGGAGAAATTAAGGCCTCTGACTAACCCCTATTCTACGAATTCACCATCTCGTTTAAGGGGGCAAGCATATATATGTGCACTAAATAATTCGGTGGAACAAAGGTTTGAGTAAACAATGGTTTTATCGTAAGTTAATTTTTATAATTATTTGTGCTTGTCATTTGTTGCTGTTGATTGTCGAAAATGTTTGGATTTCATTTATAACTATCGTCCAATTCTATATCGTAAAAATTAATTTTCTTTTTTTCTATCAACATGTAGTATGGATATATACTCGTAACAGTGCATTGAAGCTAATGATATTACTCTCTATAATTAAGAGTAGTATAATTCTCATTCTTATTCCCATGGCTCATTACTCTTCTCTTTAATTAAGATGTCCAAATTACTAATAAAGTTTCAAGTATCTACACTATGAGGCCATTTGTCCGGGATATTATATAGGCTTATTGATCTGAATCATGATATCGACTCTTTGATTAAGATGAAGTGAATTTGTTGACGAAGAAGAGAGAAGACACTTATATAGGGAGAGTTTACAGAAGAGGAGGGGCAAACTGCATTATATTTTACTAAGGGGCGGTATGCTATAGATTCGATTCTATAGTTTAGAGAAATTCTGCAAAACAGTACATAATGGTTTTAAAGAAACCCAGTTTACTTTTGTTTGCATTTTTAATGGTTGATTTAAATATTTACGAGGTTGAAAAGGTAGGAGCTTTAACAGTAAAGGAAAACAAATTAGAAAAAGACTGTGAAAGTGAAATCCAGATAAAAAGATGGTCGCGAGAGAAAAAACATTTAAGAGGCCACCAAATGGAGGTAAATTCAAACGATGATGCAAACGATAATTATTTGAATATTAAGAATGGAGGTGAAGAAGTTAGAACAGAGAAAAAAGAAACCTCAAAACGGGCTGCAGAAATTGAGCTTGATAAGAGAAATCATTCAGAAGCAAAGAAAAAGCCGTGGCTCTTCGATGGAGCGCCAAATGGAGGAATTAGACACTCAAAACAAACATCTTGGAATGAATCCCAGTTGAAGTCAAATTTTGTTGTGGACATCGGCCAATTTATTACAGACATGTCGCGTCACCTTTACTCGCATGCTGTTGAAGTGTGTATGAAGTCTTCAGGTGAGATAATTTAAAAATCTATGATAAGTTCCGATTTCATAATAATAATAATAGGTATAAATTATAAACAATAATAGGAAAATTTTGTACGGTGCTATTCAAGACCAAGGACTTTCAGAGAGCACCTCTATCGTCTAGGAAAGGCTATGAAAAAAGGTGGGTCTTCAACTTACAAACGGGGATGGGTGTAACATCAAACACATCATTCCACAATGTAAGGACAAATAGAAAGCAAGATCACCCCTGCAGTAAAGATGAAAACGAGAAGTAGTAGTAAGGGGGCAGAGCCTGAGTATAGGGTTATCAGGGGCTGAGATGGGGTGAGTGCGTAAAGGAGGTAGGAGAGTAGAGTGCGTCTGTGAGTGGCTCGTCTTGTGTAATAAGATGTAACAATTTTCATTAGAACCTTTACGACCAAATATTCGCCTGCTAAAACTAAAATTATTACAAATATACTTTTATCTGCGGTAGTTTTCAAAAGTTATACCGCCACAGCTACCGTGGGTACATTTTTCGCACAGCACCGCTATCGTTACCGGGGATATTTTTCACGGGTACTGCACCCAACTTAGTTCTGTTCATGATTTAGTTTTAGAAAGTTGTTCGGGAACTGTTCAGTGATGATGTTGCAAATGGAAAACGATTTATGAGTGTATAAGAGAAATATCATCAGCATCAAAAAGAAATGATAGACTAAGGCAACACATAAATCAAGGCAGTTTCATAAACATGGAACACAGAAATTCATGAAATCGATAAAGAAGAAGAGTGTGATTGACAGTGTCAAATGCTGCCAAAAGATCGAGAGGTACTGAGATGGAAGGTTGGCGTGCATCCCCCGCAAGACAACCGTGGTCATTTACGCGTATGAAAGCTCACGCATCCCATTGAAGATTGTATTAGCTTTGCAGCTCTCAGACAACACAATAACATTGACAATGTCCTGCAACTTTGGTCAAGTCCAGTGGACGTGGTGCGGGCTTCCTGGAATAACAGGGCCCAGGGAACCACAACAACACCAACCAATGTGGTAAGAGTGAAAAACATGGAGGAGCGACAGTAAAGACCTGGGGGAAAATGGCAAGAGGAGAACAAAAATTTTCGAGGATAATATGGAGGTTAAACCCACAAGGAGCACTGAAGTGATATAAAGTAGTTCGAGAGGTTTGGTGGATATCCAGATGACTCAGCAAGAGTGATGAGCGGGTGGGAAATTGTTTTTGTTATCGGCAAAGATAGAGGGGCGGGGCTGTGGGCTTCGTGGGTAAACTTCAGCAGGGTGGTGGGTAGCAAGAGTGTGGGCAACAAACAAAGTCGGTTGCCTCCTCCGTTAAACGAGGTTGAACTGCCCGAAATCGTAAGGACGTAAAGGCAGAAAGAAACTACCCGGGACAAGGAGCGTAGGGACGCGTTGAGGCCATTAGAGTGAGCGGTAGTCCGACGAGGGGAGAAGTAAAGAAAGGTCTCCCTAGTCATCTGTTCCTGATTAATGGGGCAAAGCCGAAGATGGGGAAGAGGAAAAGGGAAAATAAATTGGACGAGTAAGTGGTTGCTTACGGAGAGGTGATGAATTGGGAGGCAAATACTGAAAATAAAGGAATACACCTTTAATGCACTGTACAGAGACATGAAAAGAGTGAATAGCCACCCATTTAATTACTAAAATACCTTTATTTGTAAATTTAAAGAATAAAATACAGTTTGCACGATGAAAATACACTAATATTTTGTGGACTTCCCTTTTATCGGGTTTTAGAGCTGCAACTTGCCTAGATATAGATTTAATACGATTTAAAGACACTTTTTATATTCACTTAATATTAAAATATTTTAATTAGAATTTAATTGAAAATATTCAATATTTACATTCATGGAATTTAGTTTTCTTGAAATTAAGCTGCCGCCCAATTAAAATCGTAGGTTACTTACTAGTGGGTGCCGAGCGACACCGACCACGTTGAAGACCCCGTGCTTTAAATAGACATCCCTTCTCGCAGAGAAGTGTTTCAGGCGGTTAATCACCAAAGAAAGAATCGATCAGTGTTCGAAAATGCTAGAGTAATGGAGTCCAACCTTTAATGGGATTTCCCTTCCAGTCTTCCTCTCAGAAACAAACCGCCATTCACGATTTAAGTACCAGTGAAGTTGAATGTAAAAGTGGTCGCTTCAGTGGAAGTAGTCAATCTATACATCAAGAGAGCATAACAGTGACAAATCTAGACTGTAAAAGGACGCGATTATCATTGGTGTCGAGTCTATAGTCACCAGACTAATACTTTCCGCATTTCGAGAAAAAAATTATATCAACAACAGATTTACGGTAGAAATCTACCGGATCGAAGCCCACTGACGGTGAAAAAGGAACCGAAAGGACATTTTTCCACCTGACCAGTTGTAGCAGATAAGATGTATTAAAAAGAAGAAGAACTAGAATAGCTTCGAGGAGTAGGAGAATGCAGGTTACCACAGCAACTCCCAATTGACCCCAAATCCCAGCCGGTTTCACTCGAAGAATGTGCCCTTAAGACCTATGAGGTAGAAGTTGACGGGGTTGTTCTAGAATCTAGAGGAACTCCGTAAACTTCTAGTTATTCATTTTAGAGTCTAGAAGCAAACTCACTAACAGCTGCAGAGGTTGCACGCCTGTTAGAAAAGACCTGAGAGATTTTAGTCATCGAATAAGCCAAAAATTCTGCTTCTTTCGAGGAATTATTGGAAAAGACGAGGTTCGGGATACAATCCTCTTCTCTTCTTGTTTTCGGCAAGTGTGCTCAGGTGAAGCAAAGGTTACGTCGTCACAAAGAGGCTTCCAGCTACTCGCTAAATTCTGTCTACCCTTGAGAGTAGCGAGAGTACCGAAGCAATCTTGGTGTCAACTACCACTTTAGCCTGTGTCCATCTAGTTGCTAGACATGATGGATAAGCGCAGTCGCTTTGATACTCAGGAAATGACAACGTGAAAGGAACCCCCAGTTTTCGCATGAACATTGCACGAGCCCATCTGTCACTAGTAGGGGCAATGTGGTGTCTATGACGTTTAGAATCCACTGATGTGCTCCGAATACACTTTAAGGTCTGGATCGGCATGTAAGGGACCTACTGCCTAGATTGTGACAAGACCTTTTCTAGAACTTCTCTAAACTAAATCCTGTTCGAAACCTAAAGGGATATGACTTGATTTCTAGATATTATATATCACAATACTTCAACGCTATATGGAGGCCACGAAACAATATTATCGTTCTCTAACTCGGAACAACTGTGTAAATTTAGAGATGATACATCTTTGGTTGTATCAAAATCTTTGTGGTACGGACAAAGTGCTGAGAGTGGAAACATCTACGCGGTGACGGCATGAATGCATTTGCACGTTATGTATATCAGCCAGCCCACAATGATACAATGAGTGGAGGTCTTCAAAGGCAACGGAGAATTTAGGGGTAAGCTGCGCCCATCACTTTCTTTCTCCTGGCTCATTACACATTGAGTACGACTTGATTGGCCAACTCTTCATGACTTGGTCATGGAAATAAGCAAAAAAGTTTACTGGAGTATACAAAACATTTTACGAAGTTTAGTGTCAAGTAGGTGTCATCAGCGCATATGTTCCATCAAGTTCATGGGGAGGGGGGGGCTTGATTCCCTACATTGCAGTGGTCCGCCCCTTTGGCCAGAAGGATATTATTAGTGGTACACTTTCAGGGTAGTAAAAACGTACTTTATGTGTAAGTTTGAGGGCGGTTTTGCAAATAATTTTACATGCAAATTTGATCAGGGTAGTGTACACACCCCGCCCAAAGGTGGGGGTTTCGTTATCAAATTAAGGAGATTAACGCTAATCCTCCAAAAGGCATAAGATAAGATTAAACAAGCACAGCTGTGCCTTTATGGCAAGCGCTCCGGAAGCTGATGACCCTCGTGCCCACCAAATTATCTCCCTTTGTTACCCGACTCTTTCTTTCCATCTTTCTTTGTCTCCGCTTTTCTTAACACTTTTGATTTTAAGGAGGATTATCATTATTATCCTTCCTTCGCATCTAATTTATCCGGTATTTTATTACTTCCCTAATTGTTACTATTATTTTTTATTTCATTTACACTTCTTAATTAGTTATTCACATATTATTATCATTTCTTCTCAGCCAATTCGTTTTTTCTCTATTCCTCGCGCCTTTTTTCTCATTTTTCCTCTCATTTCTAACCACGCTCTTTCTTACTATTTTATTAAAAAAGCTAATTATAAACCAATTTATAATTACCTCGGCAAAGGTAAGCCTTGTCGAGAGGTCAACCTCTCCCTCTTCCTAACTCTTTATTATCTGCATTACTTCTCTCTCCCACTTCCACGCCCCCCTCCCATAAGGAGGTAGTTTGTGTAGACTGTTTCCCCTAATATCCAGAGGGGCGATTTATTCTATCGGCCCGAGTGTGGAGAGAGAAGGAAGGCTTGGCTCATTGGATTGAGTTTAACTCTTTGACAATGGCTGGAGAGGCTGGTGCGTTCCCATTCGCCCCCTATCCTCTCTTTCTTTCCTATACCCGTGAGAAGATAGATCTTGTAGCCGGAGATATACCTTTGCTGCAACTAAATTCTGGAAAACAAACACAGCCTCCCAGCCCCAGTACCCGCCGGTGAGTAACCTGTATAGAATGTTACACCCGATATCCTGAGGAACAGAACTACCCCCAGGACCGAGAAAGATCTGTCTCATTTGTTTTTCTAAAATGCTTGATAGCGCCTGGAGAAGCTGGTGCGCTCCTCGTTTCCCTCTATGGATCCATTTTTTATAAGAGTATTCAGTCTTTGTTTTCCTGCAAGAGGTTGGATGGCGTAGCTGGGTTAACATTCCTGGAGCAAATGAAACACGGAGGACAGGCATGTCCTTCCTCTTCCACTGCCGGGGTATGATAATAATAGATGATCACCCACCATAGTGCCTAGTGGGCCAGGCAATCTTTATTCGTCCTTATTACAAACCATTTTCTACCCAGTTCCAAATTGTTCTTTTGACATCCAGAGAGCTTCTGGTAACTCGACGCACTTTGGTACTTTTTTCCTTACCCTTGGTAGCGTCCAATTGCAAACATAGAAACAATATACGATGTTGTGATAATAAATTAATGTAAGACAAAACAAATAATGAAAATTGAAATTGAATAATCTATGTATCAATGTAAAGCAGAGTACTTTGTAAGAAGGCAAGTGAAGTCGTTGTGCTCCCACGCGAACGTACAAACGCACATACATTAGGAAGCAGATGCGAGCCGAAGGTCTGGTCACAGAGATAACAAAGACGGTGGAAACAGCTGTGTACACATAAAACGGAATCTGATTTTACCCGCCATAGTTTACATTAACCCGTGAAAGACAAAATCAATCTTTTTATAAATGTTGGTTGATAAAGCACGTTAGATTCCCAAAGTCATATACTATCTTGATGCACACACACACTCTTTGAACAAACAAGCTCCGCCCAGCTAACTTAATAGAGAACACACACACATACCCTTTGATCCAATAAGATCCGCATACAAACTGTCATTTTTTTTTCCGCGTCCTTCATTCTGCCAAACAACAACCAGGTTAGCATTTGAACCCAGCCTACTAGCAGATTACATAAAAGAACACTTTGGAGTCAGACCAAACTCGACTGTAAGGCCGCCTTCGCCACTTTAGCCCGTCACCTATAAACTGGAGCCACGACACCCCATACCCTTACCTTTACCTGAGCCTAGTAGCAGATTATGCTGTGTGGTTCCTATCTGCTACAAAAAATTAAATCCCGCGGTCTATGGAAGTATTAGGCGGTATAGGGTGTGCTTGGTTGCCGACGCTCTTCACTGAATCCAGTGCAAGTATGAGATGTCTACACTGAACCATCTTCTGTGGTTTTAAGCACAGTACAAAGTGGCCCATCTTAGCTCAAATCTTCAGGCCGAGAATGTGTAAATGATCACATTTTGAATGCTTCTCCTCTTATGTGGACTTTTCCTCTGAACCTTCCGAGACATTCAGTAGGTATTAAAAGCATCCCGTTTTATAATGTTCTATAATAAGGTACTTTTATTCCGTAAAAGCTTTTTTGGTCGTAAAATTGTAATTAGTTTTTTAAATAAATTTAAAACATTTTGGGAGGCAATTTTAAAATAGTTTTTTATGCTGGTCAAAGTTTTTATCTTAATATACATTTAGTTTTTTTTATATTTCGTCATTTTCAAAGCAATTTAATGTCCTTTAGACCACTAGTTCGTATTTTCTTTTATTGTATTAATTTTAGTTATCTTGTATTTTAAATAATTTTAAACTTGTTCTTGTTTGTTAATTTAAAAAAACTATTGTATATTCTACTTAAAGTTTTTATCTTGATATAAGATTTTATTATTTTATTTATATTTAATCATTTTCAAGCGATGTATTTAATATATTTTTGACCACTCCTTGTTCATATTTTCTTTTTTGTATTAATTTTAGTTATCTTGTATTTTAGACTGAATATGAAAACTTGTAGTTTTGAAGCGTTGTGTTGATAATTAAATGATGTTGCATTCGTTTCTGGTGGCTCTGGGATTTCTCAACATTAAATGCAGGTTTCACGGCCAAGCTCCTTACAACTATATATATATATATATATATATATATATATATATATAAGTTTACTATACCCTCTTCAGTCATATGACAGAAGAGGGTATGGTAAACTTCATACCGAAACAACTAGTATCGTAAATAAATTCTATGTATAGGAGTACAGTGGTTTCACTATCATATATTTATATATATATATATATATATATATATATATATATATATATATATATATATATATATATATATAAGCAGGGATACAAATTAAAATAGCTGATTGAAAGACATATTTTTGTCTGTCTTATAAAGGCTGGCTTATGCGCGTTGGTGGTCCCGATAACGAAAAAATGTATCACGATAACCGATAAATCGATAACGGTAACCTTATCGGCGATAACCGATAATCGATCTGGAGATAAATTTATCGCCCCATAAGGTGATAACCGATAAATCCAAAATTCCGATACTAGCGATAACGATATTGATATTTTAAATTAAAAAATGACTAAATCCAAATCTATATTTTTATTTTTATCTTAGAAAACTTAGAAAAATCTTAGAAAAAAATTAGAAAAGTCTTAGAAAAAACTTCAAATTCAATGTTTATCATGTCTCTTCACTAATGAAAAGTACTGTTTTAAGTAAAATAACTAAATTTGCACAGCCACAGTCTAGACCAGGTTCTGCAGCATGTTTCCCTTCGTAAACATGAGCATGTTGAAGTTTTCATCAGACAGGGAGTTCCTCTTATCCCTGATGATGTCCTTGCCAAGAGAGAACAACACTTCGTATGTGTTCAAAACGTTAATAAACGGATATTAAAGAATATCACCTAATATTACATGCATTCATATGCACTTGCACAAAAAATTAGAACAGAAGAAGCACGGAAACATAGGAAAAATATCATCAGAGAACGCATAAAACCAGTAACGCGCAGGAGCAACACCTTGTGACCTCTCGTCCGACAGCTGGTGAGAGAGTGAAGCTGAGCGAACGTTTTGTGAAGACGTCAAGACCGGCCACCCCGCACTTCGTTCAGTATACGTTCGGTTCCCAGCTCAGACCTACCTATTTCTGCCTCCGAGGCTCTCGCGGCTCGCCCCTGTGCTAAACTGGAACCAAAAACTGAAATTATCGATTATCGCTAGTTTGGAACCAAAAGTATTGGCGATACCGATGAATCGCTAACGCGGGAAAAAAATATCGGTAACCGATAACCCGATATCGTTATCGCGCTAACGCCCACCTATGCTTATGCGTTACCTTCTCGTGACTGTGAGAAGAGCTCCTTCTGAGGGCTTTGATGAAGAGCTAACATAGCTACAAAAATCCCTTCTTAACCGCATAATTATCATTACACAATTGCAAATAATTCTCGATTTTATAAGGCCGAGCTAGATTGGATAAAAGACAATTTTCCATTCTCTTCGAAAAGCAGGGATAAAAATTAAAATAGCTGATTTAAGGCCAGATTTTTGTTTGTATTGGCAAGGCTGGCTTATGCGTTATCTTCTCGTGACTATGAGAAGAGCTCCTTCTCACGGCTTTGATGAAGAGCTAAGTTAGCTACAAAATTGCCTTCTTAACCGCATAATTTATGATCACGCAATTGAAATATTTATCATAGAAGCTTAACAAAACGTTAAGACTATATATCATATATATATTTAGATAAATCTAATATCTATCTTTTGTGAAAATTTCAAGTGAATGGAATAAATATTTCATAAGTTATGAGGAAATAAACAAACTATCCTCCAAATTGCAGCGGCTAAAAGTTAAGGGTCCCTTAGAAAAATTTAACTACTAACCGAGGAATTTGGGTTTACGAGACTGTTCATACATTATCGAAACATTTAACTGTCAACATAGCGGCTTGTGATGAAAAAAAAAGGATTGTGTGCCTTCGCCAAGAGGGCCAATCAAATTCTGTGATAGAAACTACTGTAAGATGGTCAAAAAGCAAAAAGTGTTGTACAACGAATTGTAGCTCGTTTGAAGTCATCAGGATCGACTGGCTAAACCTAAAGCCGGCAGACCCCGTAAAACGTCACCAAGATAGGATCGTATTATGGTTAGAATGTCATTGAAGGATAGATATCCCGCGAGTTCAGCTCCACTTCCGATGTCAACGTATCTCGCAAAACAGTTTCCCAGAAGTTACGAGGTTCTGGGTTGTTTTATCGGGCACCGGCAAAGAAACATCTGATCTCCAAGAAGAATCAAAGAGCCTGTTTTTGTTACGCTGACGAACATGTCGTCTGTACAGAAGAACATTAAGCGCATGTTCATTTTAGCGATAAATTGAAGTTTAATGTGATTGGTTTCGATGGCGATGTACGCTCGACGAAGATGGGCGAAAGGTTATCTCGTGCATGCGTGAAGAAGAGAGTGAAATATGAAGAGGCCAGCGTAATGGTATGGGGAGTGATCTCTGCTGCTGGTCCTGGTCCACTTATTCACCTACAAAGGACCGTCAATACTGAAATCTACAGCCAGATTTTTAGACAGCATGCTCTTCCACATCTCCGATCCTGGTCAGTTCAACCTTCTATCTTCGTGCACGAAAACGCCCCCTGCTGCATTGCGAAGAGATTCAAGGGTTTTTTGAGTGATAAAGGGGTTGATCTCATGGACTGGCCACCTCAAAGTCCCGATCTCAACCCTATAGAAAACGTTTGGAAGATTATTGGAGATGGGGCGCGAACGAGAAATCCAAAGAACCAAGATAAACTCTGGGAATCATTGAAAAACGAATGGAGCAATATTATCCCATCAGTTTGAAAGAAATTAATTCAGTCCTGTGGTAACAGATGTCGAGAGTTCATTGCTAGTAAAGGGATGTTCACAAAATATTAATAGTAAGGGTTTCTTTTGTGTTCTTGTTCTATTTACTCGCATTGTGTGCGGGAGCTTAGTCCTGCTAGAATATATAAGAGCCATCCCGCGGCTACTTGGTCTATCCAAAGCTTGACTACAATCTCCAGCACCTCAATGCACGAGGGGCGGTCAATAAGTTCTGCAATTAGTATATAAGGAAACGAGATATGAGGAAAAGTGTTTTATTATTTTTCAATATAACTACCCTCAACTTCAATGCACTTGCGCCACTTGTCCCTGAGGCTTCGAATTCCCGACAACCAGAAATCTTCCAACTGCTGTTCAATCCACTCCTGGACCGCGAGCTGGACATCTTCATCACCCCTAAACCGGCGTCCTCGCAGTGCAGCCTTGAGCTGGCGGAATAAAAAGTAGTCGCTAGGGGCCACATCTGGACTGTAGGGGAAGGGGGGGGGTTGAGCTCCTCGAATCCGCACTCACGCAGGGCAGCTTGTGCAACTCTGGCTTTGTGGACTTTGACGACGTTGAAGTCGATCATGGGGCGTGAGGTTTCTAGGGACCCAACAGGCAGAGACCTTGATCATGGCTAAATTGTCTTGGATGATGTTGATAACACTTCCATGTCATATTCCAAGTTCTCGCTCGATTTCTTCGTCTTTTACCCGTCGATTTTCGAGGATCATCCTCTCAACACGGGCCACATTGTCCTCGTTGGTCACGTCTGACGGGCGTCCTGGACAGGGGTCATCTTCAAGGGACTCACGACTATGGTGTAACTCCCTATTCCAGCGAGCAATGGTTGCATAGGAAGGGGTGGTGTCGGTGTATACTGTAACCATGCGTTCATGGATCTCTTTTGCATTCTTGCCTTGCTTGGTCTAAAATTTGATCACTGCGCGCTGCTCAACCTTCTACATTTTTGAAAAATTTGTGTTTGACGATCTGCGATCAGCTACTGCTTCTTAAATAGACGAAGCAGGAGCGTGCGGCTGTAGGTCATAACTTGTCCTAACACCCCCACAAACAGCCATAACCCTTCTTGTGTTTTGCCCTACTGATTCGCAAAACTTATTGACCGCCCCTTGTAAAAGCCCGCATTGACATTGAGGCCATAAGGGAAGATTTAAGGAGGCGTACCCTGGTCCTCGCCGCTGACCCTGCCCCAAAACATCAAATAGGCGGAATATTTGCTGTGCATGACAGTAGGTACTTCCGATTGGTCTTCGCACAGCCATCAATCATTCTTCTGGTTTATTTTCCTGTCCTCCACTGATTTTTTAGCGTCGGAGAATAAACGGCGAAGGCCTGTGTCATCGTGCTTGACTTCGTTGATGAGTTCTTGTGCCTTCACTTTACGGCTTTTCTTGGTAGCCTGCGTGAAAAGCTGACCCATCTTCAGTGCATACTAGTGGTAGCATAGGTTCTGGTGCACTACTCTGTAGATGGTTGTCTTGCTGACGCCCATCTTCTTGGCACCTTCGCCCATGGACTAATCAGGGTCCTCCGAGATCTTCTGCCTGATACTTGTGACGAATTTCGCGTTTCTGGTTGTATCAGATTGATTCTTGCGACACTGTCGTTCGGCAGAAGCTTCTTCTTTATTCTCAGTCTTTTTCTACAGCGTTTCACTTTGTAAACGGGGTTCCTTGCCTAGTTAGCGAAGTTCCTCGGGTAGTTAAACAAATTCACAATCTCCTCAAGCTTCTGCAGGCGTGGAAAGCTGCGGGTAAGGCGTACAGTTTTTAGATTTTAGCTGACATTCTCAAAGAAACTTCGTGTGTGTTTGCCCACAAGAAAGCTAAACTCATAATGAGGGTGTCAGGGTAAAGTAACTTACAATGGTGCGTTCATTAGCCCTTAGGCAAACTTTCAACTTTGTATCGATTTAACTGAAACACACTGTACTTCCTCCAACCCTCCTCCTCCTCCTCTCTCTCTCTTTCTCTCTCCTCTCTCTCTCTTCCCCTCTATCTCTCTCTCTCTCTCTCTTTCTCTCTTCAAAAAATGGTTTGTAGTATTAAATATGAGCACAGCCAAGGGGAAAATTCTACCGGAAACTTGTGAAGTTTGGAAATGAAAAAAAAAATGGGTAGGTATATAGAAAGTGGTTAAGATCAATAAACATTTCAGGTTTGTTGCGAGAAAACATTAGGTAAGATTTGCCAACGCATGCAGGAGTAAAAAATGATGGCTGTTCTCATTTGCTTGTTTATTTTGATGGTTTTATTACTCACTTAGATATTGACAAGGTGCTTGGAGTGCAACTTCGGAAGTATTTGGCCCATGAGTTTCATTATGTAAGAAAATGTACGGCGATTGAACGCAGAACGGCGAAGACATTCCCTAAATGCTACACAGACCTCGGCCTAAAACCGACGCAATGCAGTCGAGAAATAATAAAGGTAAATTCATTCAATATTCATTGCTTTTTCAACAAATAGAATTAATTGTAGGTTTATATTTTTGGCCATTCGCGAAGTTTTCTATATTGTTTGCCCTATTTTTTAATTTCTTTCAGCATTCATTATCTTTGATTCCCTTTAATTGTCGTCCCTATTTATATGTCCTCTTCTCTCTCTATTCTCTTCTTATTCATTCTCCCCTCTGTCTCCTTTATCATCTTATCTCTATACTATATTCTCTTCTTCTTGTATTCTCTTTTCTTCCTCTATTCTTCTCCTTTATTAATTTCCCCCTAAGTCTTCCTTTAGTGCATACAGTGAATTATTGGACTGCTGCATCTGCTATCCCCACTGCACCTCTCCTTCGCTTTGATGACGTCATACCTTACAAGTTTCACGAGACAACCACCAAGCAGGATGACGTTATCGCAACAGACTGTCTCTCTCTCTCTCTCATAAAATAGACGGAGAGAGGTAACAACAAGGAGTAACAACAAGGAAAGAAGGTACCCTAGGAGACCTTACGGTCCATTAAAAGAGGGTACCATTGGACTTGCAATCGAGCGGGCACAAGGCTGCTCAATTGTTTTGCGTCCCTAAACGGCCACTTTTCAAGACCTTGTCTAGTCTTGACTTGAACTGGTCAACAGATTCACTGTTGACAACTTCCACTGGAAGTGCGTTCCACTTACCGCAGATACTGTAGGTGAAAAAATTTCCACACAGATTGCGGTTGTAACGCTTCAAGGGGGGGGTGACGCCCCCTTGTCGCAGGAAGAGAGCTTGTGCGTACCCTTGACTTTTCGAGCTATGTCGGCTGCGGTACCTCTCTTCTAGGTGCCCCTAATAGGGCCTTCCTTGTCGATTTGGTCGGAAACGAGGTTCCAGACTAAGTGCATCATTCTTCATTCTTTTTCTACTCTATTCTTCTCTTTTTCACTTTTATCCTATCTCTTTCACTTACTAAACAAAAAAAAACCTACAACTATCATGTCACTCTTACCCTTCTTTCCATCTTTCTACATATAAGGACCTGGCACCTACCTCATGCGTCAGAAGAGAGGCTTTGGAACCTCTATAAACAACGCCAATCGATGCTCACTGGTTGCGAGAGACTAGGACTAGAGGTGTCCTAGGCGTTGGGGTACGATGAATGGGATGAGGGTAGTGCCCCGTTAACCCCTTCCCTGGCGCATAATTATTGACCATTCCCAGTGACCATTGACGGGTGCCTCTGGTAGTATCGGTCCGAGGTGACGACCCTTTGTTCCCAAGTTGGTTGCCAGGCCAATAAAAAGCCTCGGGTCGAGTCTCTTGGTGTAGCTGGATATCTATTGAAAGCTACTCCGAGATCCTGGCCGTCGTGAAGTGAACTAGTAGGAGTTTAGTACGGGGACTGCTCTGTTGTTCACTTGGTGAGAAATCGATGGCCCCTTCGGGGACTGTCAGTGCTGCTTGGTTGGGAGCCACGGCACGCCGAGGTTTGATGACTCGGTCATACGAACAACAGCACATGGAGCGTGCCTTCTGAAAGATCCGAAACCTCTCCGATGGATAGGCGGGAGCAACTCACGCGGGAAGAACTCACCAACCCCCTTTTTATCATTGATTGGTCACGAGTTTTCAGAGAAAGAGAAAGCGCTCAAAATGACAATCAAAAAAGGACCCATTCGTCTAAAACACAATTGTGCAACATGCCAGTTAGAAAAGTGGTGCGTTGACTTTCCGGAGGGCTGCTGCTCAGAATGCAGCCGCGAAAGTATCTGCACTACCTGTATATTGACGCGAGAGGTGAAGAACATGAAATACCTCTATAGAGCCTCAGAGGAGAGAGCTAAAATCCTTGAAAGAAAGTTAGAGAAACTCGAAGCCCTTAACGCAGCTCAGATTTGATGCCTAGAAGAGGCGCCGCCCACTGACGTGTCGGAATCCCCTGGTACCCAAGCCGAGATTCCGGCATCATCTGAGGCTAAGCTAGCTGAGGCGAGAGACAAAGAAAAAAGAAAAAGAATAAAGTTGAAACAAAAGAAGAAGAACCAAAAATAGAAGAAAAACATATAAACAAGAAGAAAAAGAAAGATAAGAATGTGGAGAGTAAAGAGGAAAAGGGGAGGCCTCTTCCACAAGGAAAGACCCCGTCTTCAGAGACCAAGTGTCCGAAAGTCACCCTCATTGGTGACTCGCAAACACCGGATCTGCAGCCGCTGCTAGCGACCCGCCTTCGCACTAGAGTGAAGGTAAGCTGGCTGTCAGGACGAGGTAACCACAACATCAGAGTAGAGGCAGAGAAAGCTCAGATTTCTGAGAATTCAGTTGTTGCTCTGATGGTGAGCGGCAACGACCTCTACCTCAGAGGGGGTAAGGTTGGCCTCAGTGGTAAGATCATCCAAACGGTGATGGGAACAGTGGATGGCATAGGGCTTAAAACCCGCAAACGTGTCGTGGTTGGGATGCTTCCGAGAAGAGGTCCATCCCGAACTGCTCACGAAAGAAACGTCGCAGTAAACAGAAGGTTGGCGGATCTCGGCAGAAGGAGTCTTCTTCGTCGACCCCTATCGTACCTTTATCGGTAGTGACGACCTCTACCAAAGGGACGGGTTACATCTCTCCTTTAAAGGGAAGGCCTTTCTCACCAACCTAATTCAAGATGTCGTGGAACGCACCCGAAGGAGCGTTCGAAACAGAGCGAAAGCGGACGTGCGCCAGCACGCCCGTGTCACTCCTGGACCGACCTTCTCGGAGGTCGTCAAAAAGGGTGTGACCACGAAAACAGAGAAGCCGGGAAACAAAGGACCGTAGAGAGTCCTACACTAGGGGACTCTCTTAAAATTCTTCTGTTTAATGCGAGGTCTATCGGAAACAAGTTTCTAGAACTTCGTGGCCTCGTAGCGAAGAAGAACCTGAGATGGTGGCCATAACGGAGTCATGGATAAAAACCTCAAGCCGAGATTTTGAAGGTGAATTCACGATTCTCGGTTACCAGCTCTTCCAGAAAGATAGGCCAGACAGAGAGGGTGGCGGTGTGATGTTGTATGTCAAGGATACTCTTAACTCGACGGATTGCAACATCGTATCCGACCATGAACTACTAGGTGTTGAACTAGAGATAGGTCCTGCCAAATACAGGACCCTAGTGCTTTATAGACCCCCTGCCCAACTCGTTAGAAAGGATAGAGATCTGTACCAGCTACTAGGAGAACTTGTCGAAGACAGTGTGTATCGTCATGGGGGATTTCAACACACAAGTTGACTGGGAAACCAGAGAACCCTATGGCGAGAACGCCCTACTCCTGGAGTTCGCGAACAACGAGTTCCTCACTCAATGGGTGAGAGAGCCAACGAGAGGAGACAATATCTTCGACTTGGTTTTCACCTCTGAGGATGACATCGTGTAGGACCTTTCTGTTGGCGAAGAGCTCCGTGGCAGTGACAACCGAATAATTAGATTTGTAGTCAAAGTCCAGAAGACAGGGCCTGCAGCTAGTAAATCGAGGAAACTCAATTTGAAAAGAGCAGACTTTGCAGGTCTTCGTGCTGGACTGACTGACGCGAGGCTAGAAGTGTGCAATGTTGTTGAAGACTCGTGGAACAGTTTCAAAACCACATTCATGAGTCTTCAATCGCGTTTCATCCCTCTGAAATGTCCCCGTTGGTCTTCTGTTCAACCAAAGTGGCTTAATCGAGAAATCGGCCAACTGCTTAGGAAGAAGAAAACTGTGTACCGGCAATCGAAGATCTCAGGAGACTTTGACAAATACCAAAGGCTAGTCAGGAGAGTGAAGTCCAGCATAAGGGTGGATAAGCGGTCTGGGGAACTCCGAGTGGCGAGACTCTGTGTTTACTGAAGAGTGTGGTCCCATCCACCAGCCAATGGATTCCTACTCATGGAAAAAGCTGGAAGATATAGACTTCACAGAAGGAGAAGTAAAAAAGAAGATCAGTGACCTAATAACGAATAAGTCACCTGGCCCGGATGGGTTTCTACCTAAAGTGTTAAAAGAAGTGCGCGATCAAGTGTCACGACACATAAGCGCAATCTTCAACATGTCAATCCGGACCAAATGCGTTCCTAGAGACTGGCGTGAAGCGGAGGTGACTCCTATCTTCAAGAAAGGAGACCAAAGCCAACCGTCAAACTACCAACCTATCAGTCTGACTTCGATAGTCGGTAAACTCGTGGAAAGAATGATGGTGGACAAAATGACGTCGTATTTAGAGTTAAACCTGCTACTGAGGAGTTCCCAGTACGGCTTCCGAAGGCAACGGTCATGCCTGACGAACCTTGTGGAATTCTTCCACTTCGTGTTCAGTGAGCACGATCGGGACAAGGCGGTGGGTGTGGTGTACTTAGACTTTCAAAAAGCCTTTGATAAGGTGCCACCCCGCCGCCTTCTCCGGAAAGTGCGAGCGCTGGGCATAGAAGGAAAAGTAGCCGGCTGGATCGAGAACTGGCTAAGTGGCAGACGGCAATGGATGGTGGTGAATGGATAGGCTTCTGAGTGGGTGCCCGTTACTAGCAGGGTGCCTCAAGGTTCTGTACTGGGACCACTACTCTTCATCATCTACATCAACGACATGGATGGTGACATGGTTGCCAAGATTTCCAAATTTGCCGACGATACTAATCTTGGTATGAATGATGCAAAGGAAGAAAGCCCAAAGGATGTTAGGCTACATAAAGCGCCAGTTTGGATACAGCAACAAGGAGATAGTACTTTGTCTGTACAACTCCCTCGTTCGGCCGCACCTGGAGTATGCCTTACAATTTTGGAGTCCTTCGTTTCGAAAGGACATCGCAAGGTTGGAACGCGTACAAGCTAGGGCAACTAAGCTGATTTCCTCTATCCGACATAAAAGTTATGAGGATAGACTAAGGGAATTAGATCTCTTCTCGATGGAAACCCGTAGACTGCGTGGTCAGCTCATCGAAGTTTTCAAAATACTTCGAGAGTTCAACAATGTTGACTAACGGGATATTTTCACACTGAGTGAGAACAGGACGCGCAATCACGGCTTCAAACTTGAACTGAAGCGTTACAACCGCAATCTGTGTGGAATTTTTTTTACTTACAGTATCTGTGGTAAGTGGAACGCACTTCCAGTGGAAGTTGTCAACAGTGAATCTGTTGACCAGTTCAAGTCAAGACTAGACAAAGTCTTGAAAAGTGGCCGTTTAGGGACGCAAAACAATTGAGCAGGCATGTGCCTGCACGATTGCTAGTCCTAGGGTACTTCCTTTCCTTGTTACTCCTTGTAACTCCCTCACATACACATAAATACCCTTTTTCTATCCTCAAATCTTTCCCTTTGACCAAGCCCGTGGATCAGCCAAATGAAGCAGGTGTATATTTAATCTTGCGTGTCTCTACAAACTGTCCCTTATTTTACATAAGAGAGAACGGAAAAACCTTAACAAAATGAATTTATGAGCATAAAGGTGATGTCAGATGAAGTAGTACCACATCCAGTATTTTTAATGATATTAGCAATTTCAACCACCAAATTGACTATTGAGAGGCACAAATCATACGAGGGGCGGTCAAGAAGTTTTGCAATTCGGACATAAGGAAACGAGATATAAGGAAAAGTGTTTTATTATTTTTCAATATAACTACCTTCGATTTTATGCACTTGCGTCACTTGTCCCTGAGGCTTCGAATTCCCGACAACCTGAAATCTCCCGACTGCTGTTCAATCCAATTCTGGACGGCGAGCTGGACATCTTCATCGTCCCCAAACCGGCGTCCACGCAGTGCACCCTCGAGCTGGCGGAATAAAAAGTAGTCGCTAGGGGCCACATCTGGACTGCAGGGGGGATGGTTGAGCTCCTGAAATCCGCACTCGCGCAGGGCAGCTTGTGTAACTTTGGCCTTGTGGACTTTGATGACGTTGAAGTCGATCATGGGGCATGAGGTTTCTAGGGACCCAACGGGCAGAGACCTTGATCATAGCTAAATTGTCTTGGATGATGTTGATAACACTTCTTATGTTATATTCCAAGTTCTCGCTCAATTTCTTCGACCTTCACCCGACGATTTTTGAGGGTCATCCTCTCCACACGGTCCACATTGTCCTCGTTCGTCACGTCTGACTGGCGTCCTGGACGGGGGTCATCTTCAAGGGACTCGCTACCATGGCGGAACTCCCTATTCCAGCGAGCAATGGTTGCATAGGAAGGGGCGGTGTCGGTGTACACTGCAACCATGCGTTCATGGATTTCTTTGGTATTCTTGCCTTGCTTGGTCAAAAATTTGATCACTGCGCTGTGCTCAACCTTCTACATTGTTGAAAAAATTGTGACTAACGATCTGCGATCAGCTACTGCTTCTTGAATAGACGAGGCAGGAGCGTGCGGCTGCAGGTCCTGACTTATCATAACTTGTCCTAACACCCCCACAAACAGCCATCCCCCTTTCTCTTTTTTGCCCTACCGATTCGCAAAACTTATTGACCGCCCCTCGTATATAATTTAAAAGATTTCTGTAAAATGAAAATAGTAGAATCTAAATTAATAGAAGAAATGGCCAATTTTAATTTGTCAAATGGGCAATTGAAATGCAGCCCCCATTCTCGTAATCTCATCGTAAACAGCTTAGTCAACGATATCAGACTAAGCCTTACACAAAACCCTGTTTTGTGTTTCTTTTTGTTTTTCTGATCTGTACGCTATTTATAGAATTTTTTAAAAATTGCATTCTCAGTATACGACCGAAAAGGGTATGATAAACTACATACTGAAACTAGTTTCGTAAATTAAACTTTTGACTTCCATACAGTGGTTTCACTATCATATACCATAACTAACCATTGATTTCTTATATATATATATATATATATATATATATATATATATATATATATATATATATATATATATATATATATATATATATTCAGGTCTTTTCCATGAATTCAAAAAGTGAATGTCCCGACCGTTATAAAAAAGTGTAATAAATTCTTACATTGGACATTAGAAATATCAAGGTAGAAAAAGAATAGAGTAGTAGAACAATTAATAAGAGAGGGTATAGTGGTGAAAATTTTGAAAGGATATAAAAGAGTTTAATTTGAGTTTGAAACATTTGTTTCTTGGTGAAAAGGTATCTCCGGCAAAAGATTTGGTAAAAAAGTTGACAGATCCCTGGTAAAAGGGTAGCTCTGGCATTGTAATGCTTTTACTCAGTTTTAATATGTTCATGTTAGGTTGGCATTCGAGCCTTGGTAGTAACGAGTTAAACCTCGTCACTACGGTTAGTCAAATTAGAGTTGAATTTTTACTTAAATTAAGGTTGTATAATCGGATTATTATTTATGTCAGTTTACGGCTAGCAATAGACACTACACTCGCAATGTAGCAGAGTTGTTTTTGGTTAGTTCATCTCTATTCTCGCTCAACCTTTGCACCTTGAAGGTTGGACCAGTGGAGTCCTTACCTTGTCGGATCTTTTCTTACGGAACTCAGAGTCCGTAAGAACAACAAAGGTGTCGATCTTAATGATCGACACTTTTGTTTTTCTTACGAACCCGCGGAAGAGAGCCTCTTTAACTAGGTGTTCTGGCGTGTCGTCCGTGTAGCTCCATTTGTATTGTCCGCTCCTTAGACCATAGACAATATCATCTGGACCAGCCTCGTCCGGAAACTGGTTCCCTTCGGCAGCATATAGTATAAGGTTAAATATTTTCGAGTATTACATGTACCTGGGAGCCTGAGTCTTCGACAGGCTCAAAGAACTGACGAAATAGCTGAGAAGAATCTTTGGAATCATTCGTGGGTGAAAGTAGCCTCAATTATCAAATTAAACGCCTACATCCACGTGTTTAAAGTAGTCTTCACCGAAATCACAATGGTGATCAAAGCAAAAGAAACTGGCCTCCTGCTCTTTAATGTCCGCATCTGTCCTGAGTAGATTGAACGTAAAGAGGAGGAGGCCAGTTTCTTTTGCTTTGATCACCATTGTGATTTTGGTGAAGACTACTTTAAACACGTGGATGTAGGCGTTGAATTTTATAATTGAGGCTACTTTCACCCACGAATGATTCCAAAGATTCTTCTCAGCTATTTCGTCAGTAGAGTGGCCTCTAAAACAAAGGTCGAGGCGGCGGCAGATTATGCTCCTATGGGAAAGTATTTGTGGTGGTGTCTGGGGTCTGGGATTAGTATTTTGTAGGACTTCTGTAGCGTGCGGGGAAGTGAGGGCTTCGATGTTCCCATCCCTTGCACAGATAGCTGAATAGCCATCAGGTATGTCAATGAGGACACTCGATGGCTCGTCGGTGAGTGTGACGCAGAAATCTATCGTGAATTTCGCGTAGAACTGGTGAGCCAAGGAGCTGTCAAGGTCTAGCGTGTGATTGATCTACATGACCAATCCTAGGTGACAGGTCCAGGCCAACCTGATCAACGATAGGAAATAGGTGGATGAGTTTACGCATCATTAAGAGAGAAAACCCGATTCATTTTCTTGCTTCGATATATACATATGCTCTTCACATGCAGTCTGATTTTGATCGAAAGTGATCGATGACCTTCATCATAGTGACCACTATCCCATTCAATTATCATTTTCTAGGCCGCTGTCGCTTGTAAACCAGCCACGGTGGTGCTTGGAGTGACGCGGTGGTCGGCATTTCAGGAAATGACTGATGTATGTATCTCAATTCATGAGTTTAGTTCAGTGGAAGAAGCTGTTGAGTAGTTCTGCGTGAACTTCATCGCGGTTGGTCTAACTACTATTCCTAGAACGTGCTGTTTCCGAATTTTGGAACGACCCTCATCAGAAGCAGAATGTCTACATGCAATTTAAGCACATATAACTATTAGGGTGTCGGTTGAATTTTGTCGTGCCAGGGCTAGGTTACAGTATATTTCGACGCACGCCAGCTGATTTTCCATGAATCATACATGTCTTCACTTAATGGGACTACCCTCCATGCAGAAGTGTGTACACAAAGCAAAATTATTCGGTGCAAGCTTTCAAATGACCTACCCCGTGTGCTGTTTTCTAGGAGAACAGGACCACAATCTCAGACACCGCATCCGTAAAGGAGTCTTTAGGGACCACTTTCTCCATATTGTCTAGCTGAAATGTTGCACCGTAATCAATCAATGTACATCGTGGTGTCGCAGAATGGTGCCAACTGGAATTTACCTTTAGAAAAGGAGAACCCTTAAATGACAGATATAGGTTAAGATAGCTGCGTTCCGCTCTGGGTTCATGAGCAGACGCCCTCGTTGGTCCAGACGATGTATCGCATGCCATGCGTTGACACTTGAGTGAGCTAAGCATGGAATTTATATTAGATCTTTTCAACAAGACCTGGACTCCTCACTTATAGCTACTCTATTCGCTTTTTGAAAACCAGTAAGAGTTCAATCTACCCCGACCGGTTATCACCCAATTTATCTAACATACTGCGTGTTCAATTATCCTTTATCCTGGACAGCAGCGTCCACCCGTCTTCTTCATAGTGCGACTTCAATAAGTTTTGCTTCGCATTGGATGCTCTGCTTTGACTGGATAAGGCGCATGATCCTTTATGGTGATACAGCATCATGGAGATTCTCAACAATAAGGAAATAAGGTTACGCCAACCAATCTTTATTTGTGAATTTCTGTTAGATCATAGATTGTGCGTATGGTGGAGGGAACCCTCTTCGGTCAAAGGGAGCAAGAATATGAGGTTATCAGTGAAGTAACCTCACTGTCACACTATTTTTCAGAAGCACTAAGGTGATAACAACGTTATCACCTTAGTGCTTTTGAAAGGTGTTCTCGCTACGTTAAACGTAAACAATCTGTAGATCTCTTTTGGTTCCTACCAAACGCCAACTCTGGAGCTTCGAATGAAAACGGCATTGAACTGCATCTATCGCTATCCGGGAATCGCACAGGTTTTGATTTTTATTGTCCAAGACTAAGCTGGTGCACTTCTGCCGCCTCCCACGGTTCCCCCCTTACCGAACCTGTTCGTAAACGAGGATCACCTGGAAGTGGTGGATTCGAACCGGTTTCTTTGTCTTGTTTTCGACCTACGTCTCACCTAGGAGGCTCATATTAAAAGTGTTAGAGACTCTTGAACCCGCGCCATGGACATTCATCCTTCTGTAGCGTTCAGCTCTTGACTCAGTAAAAGAGATTTGCCTTATTTTACTGCCGATCTTTTGTTCGTTCGAAACTTGACTACCAAAGCGATTTTTACGCATTCGCAGCCGAGGATGTATTGCGGAAGGATGACTCGATCCACCACACCGGTCTCCTTCTGGCGAAAGGTTTCTTTCTCTGTCCACCATTGACAGCCTACTTTTTTATGCCAGGGAGATGCTGGGCCGTTGGCAACTCTGGTTCTGACGAGGCTGCCACCCTTTTTGGATCACATTTTGTGTCTCGCTGGATCCGTTCCAGTTTACACCTATGTCTAAATCCAATGAAGTCGTTTTCCACGCCATATCTACTCTCTTTGAAGTCAGCGGCTCTCTAACAGGTGTTTCTTCTGTTTCCATTGCTGAGCTAACTGATCGATACATGAGATAACGCGTTGTAAACAGCTCGAGCCCTCTAGTTCGTGGTATCCCCGACTCCACAATTACGGCGAGCCGGACAGATGTCGATATTATCTTCTGCTGGAATAGAGGACATTTGATGATTGCGGGGAGTGAGCGTGCCGATGAGGGGGCCAAAGAGTAGGCGATGACTGGGGGACCAGACCAGCGTTTGGCTCTTATTCACACTGACTTCATGCCAGAAATTAGGTCAGCCCACGGGCTGTCTGGTAAAGAAGGTGGGAGAAGGCTGAAGGGGACTTAAAGTTGAGTGCCATCGCGTCGCGACTATTCCCTCGGAACTACTCCTCAATGCCACGACTGCTTCAGGTCACTTTTTGTTCTCTTCGAATTGGTCATGCTCGCGGGAAGCACCACCTTTTGATATAGCGTAACTCTGTAGTTGACTGTGACACCTGTCATACCACCCAGGAATTTCAGCACATTCTTTTTGAATGTCCTAGTCTCGGTCATCTTCCGGCCTATTACCTGTCCAGGTACCTGTACGAGCGGGGTCACTACCACTTGTCTATTCTACTCGGTACGGCTTCGTTAACACAGTCCTATGAACTATTTGACTTTCTGGTGGAGGCTGGTCTCCTCCATTTTATTTGACTCTCGTTGGGGTTTGTCGAGGCCTGCCGCGCCGGAGGGAGGGGGCACTCCTCCAACGCTGGGTCATGATTCAATCTTGCTTTTTTTTTACTGTTTTGTCCTGCTTGTTTGTGTATTTGGATTTGGGATTTTTTCGTTGTTGTTTTTGTTTTGGCCTCCCTGTAGCTACCTGTTCGATCCAGGGCTTTCACACCTCGTTCAGAACACGGATGTCACCTTCGATGATTACCCTGAGGCTCTCAGAAAATAAGTAAGAGGGCATACAGTCACCTAAACTGTTGACGAAACCGAAGAGGTTTATTGTCGCTGGAGGTATTTCCTTCGTACTCTTGACACATCCTTGGGTTCAAGTGCAAGCCATCGGTTGATCTGTGGGTTTATCTTTTGCTCTTGGCACAAATTCTTCTTCTCGTAGAAAAACCACACTATGTCTAGCTCCAACTGCTGTTTCATCTTGTTGATCAGCTTCTTGGTGAGCTTGAGTCGCTTTTCCTGCATCACCCTGTGCAGAAATAGTGCCTTCCTGATCTCTTAGGAAAAGTATCGAATGTCCGTGATGACTGCCAGCCTAATTAGCCTTTCATCCACACTTTTCTCCTTTCAATGACACGCATCGACTTTCTGTGATCATTGATAATGGTTTCAGATTATTGACCATGTTTTTTTTTCTCTATGCTGTCGCCTCTTAGTTTAATTCTGAATCTTCCAGCTCCTTTATCACTTTCTCTACCTTTCTTCTGCTGACGTTGAGAACTCGAGCGCGGATTCTAAGGACTCCATGCATCTTCCACAAAATATTCTTTAAAAAATGGTTGATGTTTTTAAGAAGAAAGAGACCCAAAACGAAGGTAAAAAATATATATGTAAAAATAGAAATTGAAAATTGCCAAACGAATACCATATATATATATATATATATATATATATATATATATATATATATATATATATATATATATATATATATATATATATATATATCTCATAATATGCACGTGGGTCAAATTATGATGTAACACCCAGGAAGAAAAAGTGATGAAACGATTCCGAGCGCTTTCGTCTTTATTCTCAAAGAACTGTCCAAGAAATAACATACGATAGGTCCTACATTGGCTTAAATAGTAGGAGAAGGAGGATTAAACTACCTTTCTCCAAACCCTAATCAGGAAGTACAAAATCCTGAGACATCTTAATTTGTGATTTTATATAGGAAGTAACGTGAGCAAACAAATCAGAGCTTATATTGAAATTTGGGAACAGGTTAATAATAGATATGCACTCTAAATATTTTTTAGAAGGCATTTGTGACACTACCACGGATGTGCTACTACTGCCTCAGCTTCGCTCATGTAGACGAGCAAATTCGGGTTTACCCGAAGTCTGTGTAAGTTGCTCCAATGCAGGACATGATATGTCCCTAACGTCTATGACCAAGTTTTTCAATTAAGGAGACCCCCACCACGCTTTTTCTAAGCAATGTGGTGCGTATCTTTTATAAAATAAAATTCTTTCTGTAGGCTGCAGATCTCTCATTTTTCGAGCCTCAGGACTTGGTTCTGGCGTGTACGGCGCTGCCTGCGACATCTTATGACTCAATGTTAAAAAAAATACTCTCTGCTCCTAGTCCCTCCTGGCCCCATCCAGGCCTCGGAGCACGGTTGTTTTTGGTGCCCATTCGCAACCCTTCTGCTAATTCTTCCCCCTCATGGCGTTTCCCTAGGAGAGATGGTGGCACAAAGGGTTCACACCCAGTCTCGGTTAAAACCAGGTCTCCCCCCTCATCTTCCTCTAGCATGACCTTTTCGCGTAATGCGCAACAGCCTCGCGTCGCCACTGAGCAGTGTTGTAAAGAGTACCCTGATTTGGTACTAAGTAAAAGTATTGTTAACCTGACACAATTTTACTCAAAGTACAAGTAAAAGTACCCAAACCTAAACGTACCTAAGTAAAAGGGATAAAGTATCTTGTTCATGAAATACTCGAGTAGTGGATGTAAAGATTAGCGCCAAATAGAATATAGGATGGTCACCAGTTTTGGGGTGACGATGTATTAAGGCGGCCTTGCAATCGAGTTTGGTCTGACTCCAAAGTTTTCTTGTGGGTAATCCGATTGTAGACTGGGTTCAAAAGTTAACCTTATATATTGGGATTCAGTTAAACTGGACTCAACAATCAAGCTGTAAATACTCCTATCCCTCTATTGATCAGGAAGTCTAGTTTATATGAAAAGTAAAATTACCTCTACTAAATTATCCATTTTAACAGAATTGCAGAATATAACTAAACTAATTATTAGGTGAAAAAATAAAAAGAAATTAATTACTGAGATACTTCTTAGTCAGATTTACAAGCAACTAATTTTCAAAGTTCTGGCTATCTAACGGCGAACGTTTTGGGAAAAAATTAGTTCTGCAGAGCTACTCGTAAACCTGCGCTCACAAGCAGCAGATGCCGGTAGTAAGGTATTTAACTTTATTGAAATATCACATAACCGAATTTTATTATGGTAGAAAGAACTTGACATAAGCCCTAAAAAGTTCAAATTGATCTAAGCTAACTCCCAATTGAAACGACTGGGCATAACTGAAAAATTACTTCCAAAATTAATACCTTAGAAACAAATAATGGGAACACCTTATGGATTATATAAACGTTTTAATGCACAATAAGATATACTTATTCAAATATTTATCTGTACAAATTAAGGATGATTTAGCTAGCTAACGTAGATATTACAGTGTATGGTGTCTCTGACCTGATAAATAGCCTACACGTTTTCCTCTCCACGATGTGGGTATTTTTAATAAATAGCCTATACACTACATAGTTAAAGCATGAATACTCACCCCATTGTAAATAGCCTATACGCTTTCTTCTCCAATACGTGGGTATTTTTACCAAATAGCCTATACATTACATAGTTAAAAGCATGGATACTCAGCTCAATGTGTTTCTTTAAATTTGAAAGCGAATTAATCTATGCGGTCACCTCGGCAATTTTCGGCAAGCACAACAAACATTGCAGCTTCACTGAGTTTACCACATTCTTATTGTGCTTGAAAAATGATTCCAGGTATGGCCATGGGTGGAAATAACTATTATTTTTATTTTCAATGGTAGGACAATGAGGAATACTTTAATAAACTGACGCCTTCTCTCAGGCGGGAAAGCGAGAGAAACAAAGGAATTGTCTATCGGATATGAAAGGATGCATGTGGTTGATCCAAACATGAACAAGCGCTTATGATTGGTTCAAACCAGAGTACACGCTTGTGATTGGTCATCGTTTGACTTTTGCTTGTACGTCTGTGATTGGCCAAAATTAACTGAGAAGTAACGAATACTTCTATGCCTTTCAAATGTAATGAAGTATAAGTAACAAGAAAAAATAAGTATGTATAAGTTCTAGTATTCAAATTATTGAGTACTCACAGAAGGCAACTCCCGAGAAGGTTGTCGTGAGGCCTATTAAGTGTTACTAAAGCTGCCCCTCCCCCCCAAAAAAGGGATGACTGCACTAAAGGAGCTTCGTCTCTCACACCCACACCCAAGGCTGGACTGGATAGCTCGGAGACGGTCTACCCACCAAGGGAGACAATGTTGGGCGCGTGCTCCCTGCTCACTCTCCCGGAGTATAAGGGTTTTGCGACCCCACTACCATGGAATGGGCACCGGGCAGGATGATTTACACCCGGCATTATTTTTATTTTTTCTAATTGCTATAAATACTTCATTTCAGTCAATACCAGTGCAGCTTCACTTGGATAGTAGGAATAGTGTTATTTCTGCGTTCATTCACCATTAGCGGCTAGCGAATGGCTTCTGTGCTTGCTTTTCAGGAACAAGGGAGAGATTACTCTACCTCGGCCGGTTGATGGAGAAATTGGTATAGTTAGAGTAGCTGTTTTAATGGACAGCGGACTCCACGTGTCTTCTACACAGTGCAGCATCTGCAAGTTCCACTCCACGTCAGATGCTCTGCTACGACTGGAAAATGGCGTCTATAAGGTCTTCCTTTGGTATCATGGAGACTCTCTTGGTGTTGGGGATGAAAAGGGTGCCCCTCAAAGTTTTTTAGTTTCTGCAGAATCGTCCATTCCACGTACGGGTACGGTCAGCCCTCTATGTTCCAATGGAGCAGGAAGAGGGTGCCCCGCATGTAAGTGTCCTCATTGTCATACTCTTTACCATAATACCAACGTTACTACCTGGGTGCTGCCGAAAGATGTTCTCACTACGCTCTAGGGAAACGACATTTTGATATCTTTTAGTGAGGCCCGGATGCCAACTCTGGAATTTCGACTTCAACAGACATTTAAATGCGTCTTCTGCTATGCCGAGGAGCACAGGTGTCAGTTTTCCTTGTACAAAACTAAGATGGTGCAATTCTGTCGCCATCTACGGCTTCACCCCGACCTGGATTGTTTTCCTAATGGGGTTTGGCTAAAAGTGCTGTATTACTACTGTTTCCTTGGTCTTGTATTTCATCACTGCCTCACCTAGGAAGCTCATATTCATAGCATTAGTATTTCTTGTACCTGCGCCATATGCATTCTTGGTTCCATGACATTTAATACTTGAAGTGCTGATAGTGCTACAGCCTTACATTTTTACCGATCCTTTGTTGAGTCGAAGCTTGACTACGGATGTGACTTTTACGCATATGCAATCGAACGTGTATTGCTGAAGGTGATCACGAGCTACCACATTGCTCTCCGCCTTGCCACCGGTACATTCCGCGCGTCCTTATTTGAGATTCTACTTGTCGATGCCGAGAGATTCCATTATTCTGCGCCGTACACAGTGTATTATGAGCCTGTATCGCAAGCCTGACGCCTTTCTCTGTCACCAACGGCTTTCATACAATCCGCGGCCGATATCTAAGTTGCCATGTCCCTGAGAGACGCCAGTCATATCCTAAGCCCTTTAAGTTTAGACTAGGAAACTCTCTTGAAAGCTCGGTGTAATTCTCGGGCCGGTGGTGCCTTTGGTTCTACTAAGGATGCGATCCAAGAGGGTACCATCTGTTGCTATTTGTCGTCACACCTCTGCTCCCAAAAGCTTCACAGAGTTGGGAGTATTGCGTTCTACATTTTGGGAGCACACTTCGTGACACGCTGGCTGGCTCTATGACAGTATACACGGATTGCCCCAAGTCCTGGTAGGGAAAAGGTTTTCCCGCCGTATACTCATAGTTGTAATACACTGCTCGGTACGGATTTTGTGACTCACAAACACCTTGAGTGCTCTAGGGGCATATGAATCTCAACAACCTATGACTCGTGATAACCGTGACACCACGGTTGCCGCGAGCTGGGTGGATGATTATATTATCTTCTGCTGGACCTCGGACATGTGGAAATGAGCATACCGATGATTACTCTAAAGAGTCCGCGGAGATTTGGTGACCGGACCAGCGTTTTGCTCTGATTTACACATACTACATGGACAGTATCGTAGAATGGACTCTCGACGATATACCATATATGACTATTCGTTGAGGGAATTATTCATTTATATTTAGAGTGCGTGGTGTCTGGTCGACCGAGGTTATTTATCTTCAATATGCTTAAGAAGTGGAACTGAGCTCAAGGATAATAATATGGCTATCATTAATAAAATAGAGTTTTATTAATAAAAACTATCAACAACACACAAAACGGAAAATATTGACATATACAGAGAATGGAAAGGGTCTTGGGGAATCTAGCTAATCCGAGGATTAAGATTTGGAAGAGATTCAAAAAGGTAAAACAAATGAAAATTAAAGGAATGGGATGGTTCGCTAAACCATTTAAAGCACAGGATAGGGTTGACAAAAGGGTTAAATACTCAAAGGTAACGTTCAGCTTACGTAATTACACTTGTTGTGCAGAGGAAGGCGACGTGAAGGAATCTTCGGTCCGCTGGCAAGTTCCAGCCGAAGGACGGGGGGGAATTAAATGATCCTGACGTGGCGTCTTGGGAATGAGAACCGATTCTTGGCGAACGGGCTTAAAGAACAATGGCTGTTCTACGTTGTTCTCTTCTGAACAACAGGGGGGGGGGGAGAACCGTCTCTTGTATACGGGCTCAAAGAACAATGGCTGTTCTAATGTTGTTCTCTTTCTGAACAACAGGGGGGAAGGGTGAGAACCGTTTCTTGTCTACGGGCTCAAAGAACAATGGCTGTTCTAATGTTATTCTCTTTCTAAACAACAGGGGGGAAGGGTGAGAACCGTTTCTTGTCAACGGGCTCAAAGAACAATGGCTGTTCTAATGTTGTTCTCTTTCTGAACAACAGGGGGGAAGGGTGAGAACCGTTTCTTGTCAACGGGCTCAAAGAACAATAGCTGTTCTAATGTTGTTCTCTTTCTGAACAACAGGGGGAAGGGTGAGAACCGTTTCTTGTCAACGGGCTCAAAGAACAATGGCTGTTCTAACGTTGTTCTCTTTCTGAACAACAGGGGAAGCCTTGTGGACTTGGCGTCATGAAGGCTTGAACCTTGGCACTCAAGGGATATTGTCCTCTTCTGGACAAATGATGGTGGATCTCGAGGTAGAGGGCCCTTTGGTGCACAAGGTGAGACTGGAACGTAGGGATATCTCGCGAAGAAAATCTGGATCTCGAATCTACTCTTAGTGGTAAAGTTTCCATATAAATAGTCGAGACATCCCCTTGGCGTAGGGGACAATGAAGTGGGGCTTCGAGGGAATGCACAGCCGCGCCTGAGAACAATACCTTATCTGCCCATAAGCCTAACTCAATCTGGCGAGGTCGGCGAATGGGGCGAAACAGGGGAATATAAACCTCCTTGGTTAAACATTGATCAGGTGGCGGCTATAATGCGCCCGGCTTCAAGGCGAAGATGCACGTGGGTAGCATCGTGTTTTTAAACAACATGTGATAACGGTTGAAATTAAGCTGCCTCAAACCATTTTATCACAGACAGTCCTCGGGCGAAGCCTTGCAACGGAGATCAGAGACAGCCCAAGAGAACATTAACTTACGTGTCATTGTGCCGTGTCTGTTTCCATGGACCTATCCACCAATGCCGAGACACTACTTATGTCTTCGAGTTAGGCACACTTGCGGGGCGGAGCGCCATTTGATAAAACGCTCCTCCATTTTATTTTACTATCTTTGGTGTTGGCCGCATTTTCCTGCAGCTGGGGAATTCTGGCCTCCTCCCGATGCCGGAGCGGGCTTCTTTGATCTTGTTGTTTTTCTTCTTGCTTTGTTTTTGTTAGTTTGTTCGGTTTCTTTTATTTGCTTTGGTAATTTTAAAATAACCTAGCACTAGGCTGAAATAATAATTCCGGCGACAAATTCTCTTAAAGGCTCGGCCGGACTTCGTGTTACGCTGGATCTATGACAGTGTACACGGCTGACTCTAAATCTCATGAGAAAGTCGGCTTCCATGCCATATCCTTTCTGTTTGAAGCCAACGGGGGCTCTACCAGGCGCTGCATCTGTCTTCGCGGCTGAGCAGGTTGTAATACACTGCTTAGTATGGGAATTAACACGGCGTGCTCGTTTTCAGAAACCAGATTGTGATCTATAATGACTCACAAAGCGCCCTGAGTGCTCTCGGGGCATTGAAATCTCCACATACCCTAGTTTGAGCTATCCGTGACGCCATAGTTTCCATGAGTCATCTGCTGGGTTGCTGTAAAAGTGTGGATTGCGGGGAATTACAGCGTCGAAGAAGGCACCGAAGAGTCGTCGAGTACGGGGAGAGCAGACCAGCATTTCGCTCTTTCTCGCATCGACTACATGGCAGGAATCGGGTCACCCGCCCGTGCTCCCTGGTAAAGGAGATAGAAGACGGCCGAGGGGAACTTAACTTTGCTTTCCATTGTGTCGCGACTGTTCCCATGAATCTACCCCCTAATGCTGTGCCGGCTTTAGTTCTCGTTTTCTGTCTTCTTTGAATTAGGCACCTCTATTTGATGGAGTGTTCCCCTACACCTTATTCGACGACTGTGTTGTCTGCCGGACTGTTCAGCACATGCTTGTAGAACATCCCAGTCTTGGTGATCTTCGCGCATGTTACCTCTCCCGGTAGCTTGAAGAGCTGGGTTGCTACTGCTTGACTCTTACTTGGTACGGGTTTGTTTACACAGACTTGTGAAGTATCTGACTTTTTGAAGGTGGTTGGCCTCTTCCATTATATTTGACTGGCTTTGCTGTTAGTCATATTTTACTGCACCGGGATGAGGCAGGCCTTCTCCCGACGCCTCAGCATGCTTCCTTTTTTTCTTTCTGTTTTGTTTGTTTGTTTTTTTATTTTATTTTTCTACTCTACCCTAGCATTAGGCTGTCGGCTCGTATCGGCAACTTATGCTCTAATAGGCAGTTGCCAGACGGGCGCTGGAAAAATAGAAGCCCATCTGGTCTAATTTAGGCTAGTGGCTCATTTGCAGGTGGTCACTGACAGAAAAAAATGTGAGAGAGGAACTTTAAGAATTTATGGCGCCCCTGGTAATTGAGCCGATGAATTATCTAATCAGAATCATCATTGGAGCAACTCCACCTTAGTTAAGGCAGAAATTATAGAGAATTTGATTGGTTTTAAAAGAGAATACCAAAAAAAAAACTTTGGGAGCAAAGTTATTTTGTTGAATAAATTTACAACACTTAGGGAGGTCAAATGGCTTTTTATTTCCTTTCCCACAACCTATTTATCTGAGTACCGATCCAGCAGTATAGTTTTCTCAACATAACCTAGCGACAGAATTGGTATCACAACAAGAAGTGACCTCTAGCTCTTTCTCTACTCTAGAATCCAATATCACGGAATTCTCAGTTTTAGCAAACATCAAATTCAATTATGGCATTAGGTATGATAAATATTTAATTATTTAGTTTAAAAAAAATGGCTAATGTCGGAATATTGAAAGTTTCTTAGTGTTAAATAATAAATAATTATCTGTTTCTCTATTTGTGGTATATCACTGTTTAATATGGGGAGGGGGGCTGAAACTTTAGAAAAGCTTCAAGGGAGACCGTGGCTGAAAACGGTTCAGAATGGCCCCTCTAGAAAATTCTCGAAGCAATTATTCCCTTTCCGGATTAAAAATATTTTCAGAATTTTAATTCAATAACAATCAAAATATTGTTTTATTAATGCGTCGAATAATTTGGTCCTTAAATAAAACCTTTGTTTTCGCGATTGACTGTCACTATTCTATAAAGATTTAAATTTCGGGTTAAGTTTATCGAAAGGATCCTATATAAGATTTTTCACATCTACCGGCTCTAAATAATTTTCTTTGCATTTCTTTTATGTGAAGGTTTGGATTGCGACCTTCAGTGACGTGATAAAGGTGGAAGAAGAAGTATTACTGCATCTTCGAACTGATTACGAAAAAACCCACCATTTCATCATAACTGAATTTCCCAATGATCACTCAAGAGAAGGAAGTCCTTTTGGAAGCACGTCTTGGTTCCATTGCGTATACGATGAGGTATCTAAAGGGTGACAGACTTTAGCCAGAAGAGTCGTACCTCGGTCTTGTCGATACTGATTTTTACAAAATATCCCAAAGGTTTATCCATGGATCTCAATGAAATTTTGTATTGGGGTGGGTGGAGTTTAAGCCAAGAAAGAGTTGATTAGATTTGAGGGCAGATCCAGGTCCAGATGTTTATTGTTGATCCCTTATAGCCGTTTTGTAATATTGCGAGATAGGGCATTTTGTGGCAATTTTCTCATCCTCATAAAACAAATAATTCGGTAGGAAAATTGAATATGACCATGGATGGACAACTTAAGACGTTCTACCAACATGCATAAGTTAATCCGGACAGGTTCTTGATCCAGATCGGTGAGATCAAAATACATATTTGGAGGGTCAATATTTACCGAGATAATGTAGACTTAGAATCCTTCAAACAGAGTTTGGTCCTTCTCTTAATCATAAAAAGTTATATCCTGACGAATACGAGATCCAGAGTGCCATTTTGGAAAACTCAGCCTTTTGTTGATAATTCACAAACTGCCGAAGATAGTCGAAACAAGATGACTTTTTATGTGAGGGGAAGGGGGTCCAGGATGACGGAATTATTGGTCTTATTTAATTTGTGTTGTATATTGTGGATGAACCAGATTAATTCCGCCATTACCGAAAAGTTTTTAATGACAATGGCGTTGGCGGAATTATGGGCTCTGACTGAGTGCTTTTTAGTTCAAAGCTAAGGTGTGGTTAAAAAGTGATTGAGAAATTTGGAGTTGTCGAAAAAATTAATAATATTTGGTTTAAGACATTAACGTTTTTAAATTTTAAAAGACATAAACGTTCTTAATTCTTAAAAGTATGTTCACCGAGGTCATTTTTACCTCCCGAAACTTATTTTTGCGAAAATATGTTATTATTTTGCTAAGTTGAATCTTTCTGCGCCATTTGCAGTATTTCCTTCAAATTTTGGCCTACTTTTAGCTTGACTAGTTGGCCAATAGCATGCTACATTATATCTGCAGATGATCTGCGCATGCAGATCGGACGGTTCGCTCATAGGTGTCTTCAGTTTGAGTGTTGCGATGGCGTGCGGTGGTTGTTCTAAGTCACAATACCAAATAACACGTGAAGTCTGTGAAGACGATATTCAGGCCTTATGAATACATAGGGCTCACAGTATAAACCCGCGAGTTATTAAATGCCTTACATGCTGCAAGAATTGTAAATTTAGCCAAGATTGAAATCTATTTTACTGTAATATAATTACCCCAGGATTCGAAAGACCATTAAACCACATGCAAATTTCGGTTAGTGCGTTTAAGGGCACGTGGCTTTCTAATGACCGCATTCGACCAAGTACTAGCCTTTTGTTTTTAAACTATTTTCTGCACAAAACTTTGTTTCAGCAAGAAGTTAAGGAAAATCCCGTTAGGGTTAGGTAAGGTAAGGTAAGTAAGGTAAGGTAAGGTAAAGTAAGGTGGGGTGAGGTAAGGGATAATTGTTTGCTTTAGTGGCGGACGATTTTTAGAGCGATTTGGGGGGCTATTTTTATAGCTACTTTTTTTGCCTCACTCACTCCATTGTTTTGTGTCAATGGAAGCTACTTTTTTTTTAGAAATGTTGGGCTTTGCCCCTCCATACCCATCTTAAAATGTAAGCCTCCTTGCCTCCTCCACTATTTTAAATAATCCCCATAATCGCTAACAAAATCATATAATTTACTTTAGGCACTGTTCGTTCTTTCCCAACGAACCAACAAACAATTTATCACAAGAGAAAAACTTATTGTTATCTGTAAATTTCAAATTACATTTTAGGCACTCATTTTTAGTGTTTATTTTGAAAATCTAGCAAATAGGCCTGCGTTCGAGTATATATAAGACCCACGCACAGGGTAGGTAGCATCGATTTAAAAATTCAAAACACCGAGAAAGTTTGTTTGTTGTATGTCAAACGTTTCGTAATAAGCCAGCCTATACGGAATGCATTGTTTTGCAACGATTATAAGAAATAGTGTCGTAAAAAATAATTTAAAACAAGAAAAAAAGTAACAGCAAACAAAATAAAAAGGAGGCTTTTTATAGTTCGATTTCGGCTTCACTCGGCGAACACAATTCATTGACAACAGAAAAAAAGTGATTTTATTTAATATAAAACAGGAAAACTACGCCAAAGGAATAAATAGTGTCAGACATAGAATATTTAGGAGAGATCGATAATCAACTTCAGAAAAAAAACTTATTCCTTACCTGTCTTCAGAAACGAAGGAAAGCTGGGAAAAATAAACACTTATGATTGGTCAATGACGGTTTTAAATACACCTCGCTGACTGGCCAGTGGGAGAGCTAAAAAACACTAACAAAAAATAGCAAAACAGTAGCGAAAACCGCTTGAAAATCGTCCGCTTCTAAAATAAACAATTACCAGGTACGAGTAAGGTATGATAAGGTCAGGTAAGGATAGGTTAGGTCTGGTTCTGGATCTTTTAAACGAATTTAAAAGTGTGTTTTTCTTATGCATTTGTATGTGTACTTTTCAGATCCGAAACTCATTTTTGCTGGAAATACATACCTTCAGTCTATTATGGGTAAAGTATGCATTTCCGGGAAAAGGAGTGTCAGATCTTAAAAGTACACATAAAACTGCATAAGAAAAACCCATTTTTAAATTCCTCAGAAAAGATGTCTTAAAACCAATATTTACCGAAAAAATGAATAAAAAGGCAAATAAATGGTTTTAGATAAATTCTTCTCACTCTTTCATGCAGTCGGAAAAGTTGTTCATGAGTATTTGTTGGAATAAATGTTGAGAATTAAATGGTGTCATCCGATGTGGGTAATTAAGAAACTGCAAAAAATAAGTTAGAGTTGATAGAAGATAACAAAGACTTAGGTTTAATATTTCTAATATTAATTACTGGATTCAGAGAGGGCAAGGGGTTCTTTAAAAAAAAGCAGTACGAGTGAATTCCTTGTACCTGTACAGACAACCGAAATGCAAGTTGAATCCTCCTTGTGAATTCCTGGAATAATTAGGCCAAGGAACAAAATCAGGTTGATGACCGAGGTCATGAGAATAAAGATATATTGAAGAGTAGTTTTTAAGAAGAAACAAAAGCGGCATCTTTTAAAAAAGTTTTTTAAACAGGTTCAGAGTAAATTTGGTGAAGTTAAAGGGGCTGGAACTACATAACCTAAATACTGTGGTAAGGAGCACATCTCTTTTGAGCCCCGTCCCTTTTTTACAACGAAGGCAATTCATTTTGTAGCAACTTTATTTAGCATATTCACATTGTCCATGAATAATAGCTGATAATAATTTGTCCTTGTATTCCTTTTTAAACTAATGAGTCATGTGATTAAAAAAGGTAACCTACTAAAAGGGCACTGAAGAACGTGCTTTCCTACTCTGAGCTCCTTGATCTTTACGCACCAGTGACCATATATAGTCTCCTATCATAGCAGTTTCCCATCTTCCCTGGTATCTTTTTTCCATTACAGCAATGTCCTGATGGAACCGCTCACCATGCTCCTCACTCCCTTCTCCCCAAAACTCCAAATGTGAATGCAAAAAGTACACCTTTGGTGACATTCTGCATCCTAAATTCTTATAACTTTCTAAAAGTTATGCTACCAGCTGCTTGTAGTTTGGGTCTTTACTTTTACCAAGGAATCCATTAACTATATTTCAAAATGCACACAACGCCTCACTTTCGACATCACTCATTGCATTCTCAAATTGTACTGACTTCAACATTTTCATTACTTGCGGTCCAGTAAATATACTACCCTTAACTTCGGCCTCTGGTAGCTCTGGAAAGAGTAGACGAATCTCTTGAAATGCTTCTCCACCATGATCTAATGCTTTTACAAACTGTTTGACCAAACCAAGCTTTATATGAAGTGGAGGCAGCAAAACTATGGCAGGCTCTAGAAGAGGCTGTCTAATAACATTTTAAAATCCCTCCAAACATCCCCTTTAAACTTAGTATAGTTTACCTTCTTGAGAAACTTTTTTACATTGTCATATTCTTCCTTCATCTGTAGCGAATATGCTATAGGCAGGGATGGATACTGATTCTCATTATGTAGTCAAACAGCTTTGAGGCTTTTTGTCAACTATATATGAAAGTCACCATTTTTCATGGTTGTGATCAATTCCAATAGCTGTAAACAAGCCTTTTAATATCTTTGCAGAAGCAGAGATCCTCACTTATATCAAAGTATACTTCGAATTCCTCATGGCGCTTCCTGTATAGTGTTGTTCTGCAGTCTTCCCCCAACAGATTCCACTCATTAAGTCTGGATGCCAAAAGCTCAGCTCCTGACTTAGTGAGACCTAAGTCTCTGATCAGATCATCCAGTTCACGTTGATTTGGAAAGTGTGGGCGGGTACTCATTCTTGGCTCAAACGTTTCATCTATTTCTTCATTGTCACAACCTTCCGACTCTCCTGATGAGACCTCCATCATACCCTCTACCTGAAAATATATATATATATATATAAAAAGAGATGCATTCAAACAGCTGGAGCATAAATATGGATTGCATGTGTAATCACATTACAAGAAACCTTAGCTAGATGTTTTGAATATTTCAGTATTGATTCTGCTACAAAGAATATAGCTTACAATTTGATATGATTTACTTACATTTTCTGGAGGCCGTGGAACCAATAAGGTATCATCATGTGGCACAGATGCAATAGAGGATGAAATGTTGGGATATGGAAGGGATTTTCTTTACTTAACTTTTCTGTACTTTGATATGTCAATCATGCAAAAATAGCAATCATCGTGATGATTTTTTGGCTCTCGCCAAACTCTCGGCACAGCAAATGGCATTGTTTTTCTTGCACCTCTACTCCAACATGCATCTAAATTTGATCGACAACTTCTACATATCACATGAGGGGCTCATGGTTTTTCTTGGTCACCCATACTAATTCCAAAGTACAGTCTTAAGCAATCCAGTACTTTGTACCTTTCACAATTTTATGTGATACATGCTTAGGTCCAACATAGAAACCACACACAAAACAGAACGAATCTGGTGAATTTCTGCATCCTCCTGTAGCCATAATCAAGAAAGACAATATTTATCGTATAAACCTGGAAAAGAAAATAAATAAATTAGCGACAAATGTAAGTGTGCTTTACCCGTACCCCATACATTCCTTTATATTAGCATAATATGTTATATCTTTCAAACGGTCGATGGTAGAGAAAAGGTAAGGATATATTTAGAATGAGCGTAAAATTTAGTACTAAAAACACTTAAAAAAAATAAGAGAAACAAGAAATTTTCTCTGGCGTAAGTTTCGATCCTCGTCACTTTAGAAGAGATCAATATTCTCTTAACCCACAATATGCCATTGTCCAGTCCTCCTTAGAAACGGGAAAATGAGACAAGTACCGATCCTGATTGATTGGCCTAACGAGGCCTTTTTTTCAAATATCGACACCAGCATGAGACAGGAAAATTAATGCTTAGAAACGATAAAAGAGAAGCCAATGGAAAAAAGGGGACAGTGGCAAATTGTATTGTCTTCGCGAACTGAACGTTTAAGGTAAATAAATAAATGAAGCGCGATTACCATCAACGTTTTCTTGAAAGAAATATCTATCTCGGTACCAATTATTAATTTTGGAGCAAAAGTTTAAATACAAGTCACTGGTGGAAATCTTTTAATATTTAATCGATTAATATTTGAATAATTTTAGTTATAAATAACTATTTCATTTTTATGCCAAGGGTAATTAAAAAAAAAAGAATCGTAAGTGTTCCCCGAAAGAATCGAGCAGAGAACAAAGACTTACACAGGAAAAATTATAATCCATATTTTGTCTCGTGACCTTCGTTAGGAGTTTCAGCTGTCAAAAGTTTGTCATAGTTTTCTATGATAATAACTTGTAGCATCTTATATGGGGGATTTTGGAATAACTGTTATTATTGTGAAAATAGATGTTCAGCAATATTCCACTAATTGTATAATTTATATAATTATATTTACTTCCTGATCATCGTATTTTAATCCATAAAATCTACTTGTATTTTATAAGAGCAACCCGTGGACAGGACTCTCTCTTTTCAGAGCAAGCGAAATGTGAAGATTTGGGAAGTGACCAATTTCCTTGGGTCTTCGGTCGGCCTCCAGACTTTAAAGGGACAGTGGGAACGAGGAGGTCGGATTATCAACGCAACGCCGCTCGCCTTCGGACCACTCGATTTCCAAGGGAGGACGTTGGTACTAGTATCAATCATTGTATGTATTTTAAAGTTGCTTTTTTTTAACCGAGCTTGATGGCAGTCATTTGTATAAGGTAGACTCAACAGGATTTATTGCAAGAAAATGAAAAATGTCATCTGCTCAATCTAAAAAGGAAGTGGAAGAGAAGAACGACCACGAATGAAGGAGAATTTAAAGAGAATCAAAAGCATTTGCTCCAAAATTTACAGCCGTAAGTGGTGGCTTGAGAAGACAATATGAACATTTGAGAAGACTGACCTAAGCTTACGAACATTCTCACAAGAGACGGCAAAGAACTTTTAATTAATCATTTATTTTTCTTGTACGCCGAAATGCGGCTACCTTAAGTTTATTAATCATTCAATCAATATTTTACCTAACAATGTTGTCAAATAAACATTCAAATCACACTAGAATGAGAAATACGATCACTGACCCTGGGATCATAATCAAATGTAATATTAATATAAATCCTGGCTGTCACTTTATGTAGGAGATGATAGGCACTCACAAGGGAGTTGCTTCAGTGCGATTGTGTTCCAAGTGTCTGATTTGCCGCACACTAAAGATCACTTGGCACTTAACTACTCTGAACTATAATATGCAAGCACACGTATAAGTGTGATATGAATATAGTAAGCAAAATTGGGGAACCTTATACAATTGTCTGTGCGTGTCAATGCTTGTCCACATATAGAGAGCTTCAGCATTTCAGATGTCGCAAATGCTCGGGAGAGCATAGGGGGCTTATCGCAACTAGAATCGCAAATTTTGTTTCCGCTTCTCACTGGACCATCAACCGACCTGAGATCTTGCAAAACAAATTTTATTTCTAGAAGGCTAAAAAAATATCCATTACAAACTGTATTCTACCATAAATGGTATATTTCCATTTTTATGTATACTTCCTGAGTGCATAGAGTATTTAATACAATGGTTTTCTTCTATTAACGGCATAGTATCCTCCTTATCACATGGATAAAAAGTTCTGCGAGATGTTCCATAACAAAAGGAAGCTCGACTGCTTCGCCAGGATGAAGACACCAAGACCGTAAGTCTTGCCCTCCTCCTTGCCACCTTTCCTTTTGGTACATTTAGGACAACAGCTGGAGTTAAATTGGCTTGGAGCTGAAACAGAGAGCGCCAATCAAAACTAGTACAGGGGGAGGTAGGAGGTGAATAATTATTGGAATTGAAAGAACTAAGTCTCCCTTCATTCACACAGACACATCTACACACTTCCAATGGATAGCTGAATATCAGGGTGTTAATTTTTTCAAATTTCTAAAAATAAAATTGTCTAGCAACATTTTTGTGCCTTTTCATGTCCATAGAAGAGAAGTGCAAAGAAAAGTGAAAACTAATAACCGTTACCTACATAGATCGTGGCCTCAAATTTCTAAAATGAGTTAAATTCCAATTAAATGTATTGCATTTCTATTTTCTTTCAAATGCAGGATGGGACATTGAATTACTCCATTTCAGTGAAATTCTAGGACATTTTATTAGTCACTAGCTTTTGGACAATATAGTATACGGGCGTTGTAAACAGCTCAATTCCTGTTGCAAGTTGTATGCACGGTGTAAGTACGACATGCGCGCCACTCGAGTGACGAGTCGGTCTTCTTCCAATTTTCATGCAAGATGGTAGTGTTCACTCCCCTTCACTTGTAGCCCCTTTCACTGACAGATACCTCTTTCCAATCATAGTAAGTATCTTATAAATATTATATAATGAAAACTCGTATTATTTCTTGAAAGATTCTCCAAAAGTAAATTTTTAATTACTCTAATTTTGCATCTCTGACTAAAAAGTAAAAACTTGGAATGGTTCACGAAATTTCCTATGTTTGACATTATTTTCAGATGGTGAAACAATGGCGAAATTGAAGACAAGAAGTTAATTATCACATTTGAGTCTTCTAGTTGGTAACGGGCTGTTGCTTCCTGTATCAGAGCTTCCAACCATGACAGACATGTTAAGATTGGGAATTTTTCTTCGCGACGAAAACGTCCGAGACAGAAGAAATTATATTGACAAAGAACTCGTAAATGACATGATAGATTCGCTTCTGCATCAATAGAAAAAAAGCTAAGTCCCTTTTCAAACCATCTGTGATTAATCAGCATTACAGCATTAAACTGAAACTTACTAAATTGTGGCACAAAACAATTAATACATCATTTGGAAGAGGAAATTTGTCAAAGAAAAACTAATTCTTTCAAACACTTGACACTCTTTTTGACATCCTAAACTGCAAGTGCACAAAACAAATGTGTTCTAAAGATAGTTGTTCTACCACAAGTAAAAAGGGAAACCATCCCCACATTGATTTCATCTGTCCTCGTCAGAAAAAGATTCCCATTCTAGAGTTGGCCTTCGTAAGTGCTCAGAGAACGAAGAAAGCAGGTAAAGCTAGCATGCAGATTGGTTCAATTGACTTTGCAGAAACAAAAAATCCGACTGCCGCAACTAAAAGAGTAAAGGAAATCTGAGAAAAGGAACAGAGAAATAAAACTAAAATGGATGAAATCACTAGACGCTAAGAACTTCGCGAAGAAATAGACTAGTTCTATGTTAGTTCTTCTGGAGTACAAGACGCAACATCGGGTAATAGTAGTTATGAGGATCTCGCTGAATCTTCACCAAAAAGAATTAAGTATAACACAAAGGATATTTCAGACATTGCCTTAGCTAGTATTCGCCATCATATTGGACTTCGGGAGGCTTCAGAAATTGCTACGGCTGCTTTGATCGATGGAGAGCTTATCAACTAAGAAGATGCATCGTTGGTGATCGACCACAAGAAAAAACAATGAAGTAAATATCCAATCAGCAAGAGAAAGAACTGAAAGAAGTAGGGCTCTCATGCTTGTTGTTCGATGGAAGAATAGACGAAACAAAAGTTATGCTAGAAGTATAAGGAGCTCATAGGAAGTTTCCTAGTCTGAGCCTAATGGCCGATTTCAATTTCACTTCTTGCCAGAAGGTGAGGTTGACGGGAGAAAACATGCAGAAATCATTGCTGATCATATATTGCGCTGGCTTCAAGAGAGAGGACTTGATAATTCACTACAGTCTATTGGTGTCAATTCAACGGCAGTCAATACAGGATGGAAGGGAGGTGTGATGACACATTTGTAGAAGAAACTTGGAAGATAATTGTTTGGATTGTATGTGATCTACATACTGGCGAGCTACCCCTGCATCATCTTATTCAGGAAGGTGATGGCCCCACAAAGAGCAACAATAAGTGGTCAGGTCCTCTTGGTAACCTGCTTGATGGAGCAACCCAGCTTGAAATTAGTAAGAATTTTCCAAAGGTTGATTGTGGGCATCCACTTCCCGTGTTTCCCGACGAAATCGTTAAAGATCTCAGCACTGACCAGTCCTACGCGTACCGTATTGCCCAAGCGATAAGATCAGGGAAGGTACCACAGTCATTGGCCCTTTTGGAGATTGGACCCGTCAGTCTCAGTCGTTGGTTGACAACAGCACTTCGTTTCTGCAGAATTTGGATATCCAAACACGGATTGAAGGGAAAAATGCCGAATATCCTCAAGTTAAATGTTGAGTTTATTATTGGAGTTTATCTACCCAATTAGTTCAACGTTAAACTCAATTCCATGTGGGGGGATGGTCCCCACCGCCTGCTCTTTTAACTACAACAAATAATAACGCAACGGAAGACAGTCAGAGACATCGTGATTTCAGTGGTAAAATGGTGAGCTTGATATGGTCGCTCTGAAGCAATATTACAAGCTATGCTTTGCAGTGAATGCTCATAAATGCGAGCAAAGGCCGTTGAAATCATCCTAGAGATCAGAGGAAACAAAGGCGACAACCAATTGGGTGAAAGCTCTTTCGAAACGAGAAGATGCCCACAATAAATGTCGATGCAATAAATATTTCAAAGTTAACGAATTAAATTGCATGGTCTTAGAGCCACCATTGACAACAAAACTATCAAATAAGGATGTGAAAAGCTTCAAGATGTTCCCATGCAGGTGCTCAAATGGCCTTCGCACACTCAAAGTGTGGAGAGGTGCGTCAAAATGGTCACGGAAGCTGCAGGCCATGTGTGCAGTCATGAGAGACGCGAGGGTTGTATCAAAGACCAAATAGCAAAGGCGCCAACTAATGGCATGAAACACGAGTAAAAATGATCTCATTTCCTTAGTTTTTTTTAAATAATTCATCAAATCTAAAAACCCTTTGGAAATTAGAGACGGTAATATTATTTGGGTGAACTTATTTTCTTATTATTTTATTAATACATATAAATTGAGACGCCATTTTTATGTAGGTAGGAGTTATTTTGCGGAACTTTTTTTGTTATATTATCATTTTGTATGTAAAGGCAATAAGAAATTGCTACACAATTACTCGATTTTCATTTTAGTGAAATCACCCACAAAATCGACACACCCTACTGAATATACATACAAGCGAACCTTTTTATTTTTATTGCATTTCTTGGGCATCGGAGAGTTAGCATACTATGTCACGAAAACAATAATAATAATAATAATTGATCAAATATTTTCAATTGTTTTTTCTAATCCAACAGGCGTCAACTAAACGACGAAATCCACTTTGGCTTAGGATTTGATATTATTGACATTCTTGCACACAATCTCAATTTCACGTAAGTTGGAATTTCTTGTAGCTTCTGGCTAGACATAAGTAAGATAGAGAGATAGAGAGGATGTTCCGTATAATAACAGTTTTTCTTTTACGAGTATGAGACACATTATGGCTATTGATACTGTGTCAAGTTGTCTCACGAAGAGTAAGATGTCTCTGTCGGGGACAGAACGATTATTATCTCTATCCGCCAAAAATGTTCCCCATCAGTGATGACGGTGGCGTTTTCTTAAGTGTCCATTTGGCAGCTCCCACCAAGGGCACAAGTCGTCGTAATTAAAATTTAAGCATAGTAATTAGCTACTTTAAAATTCACAAAAACAAACAAACCAAACACAAAAAAGACAATTCAGCATGGCGGGGTGGGTGGGGCGCCGCAACCCATTGAATAAACGTATGACCAACACCAAAGAGAGTAAAATAAATGGAGGATGCCAGTCTCCTCCAAAAGTTCAAATAGTCCACAAGTCTGTGAGCACGAATCCGTCCTGAGTACAAGGGAAACGCGGTAGCCATCCCTCTCATCCCGGTACCGGGACAGGTAACAAGTGCGAAGATCACACAGATTGTGACATTCAACAAGAATGTGCCGAACAGTCCATGGGACAACGAATTCGTCTCAGTAAGGTGCAGGGGTGGTGTGTCCAGCGAATGTGAGCAATTCGAAGAGAGCAGAAAACTACCTGAATCCACCGCGGCATTGGGGCGTTAGTCCATTGGAACAACCACGGCGAAATGTCAAGCAACTTTAAGCTCACTTCAGGCGTCTCCTATCTTCTTTACCAGGCAGCCAGGAGGGTTGATCTGACTCCTACCGTGTAGTCTGTGTGAGGAGGATCGAAACGCTGGTTCGGTCGCCCAGTCCTCGCGGAATATTTGGTACACTCTTCAGCCCGCTCATTCCCGGCAATTCCATTATGTCTAAGCAGAAGATAATCTAGACATCCGCCCGGCTCGCAGCAACCATGGCGTCACGGATACTGCAAAATAAGCTGATGTAGAGAAGATTCCAAAACACTTAGATCATTCATGGCGCTTTGTGAGTAGCTTAATATCACAACCCAGTCTCTGAACCGGGATAACGCGTTATCTTTCGTACCAAGCGGTTCATTGCAACTAGTTCGGCTCCGTTGATTTGAAACAGAGGGGATATGGCGTGGAAGCCGCGCTCTTCCTAGGAATTGGAGCCATCCGTGTACACTGGCACTGATCTAGTGTGACAGAGGGTCTTATCCAATAAGGTAGAACGAAATACTCTCGGCGCTGTAGAAGCTTTGGGAGCAGAGTAGTGTCGACAAATATTAAAAGGTGGTACCCTCCAGTCGCAGAGTGGGTAACATCTCAGCGGCATCGAAATGTAGGCTCTTTAGATGAAGGACGTGCGGAACGCTCCTTTTCCCAGCCGGAGACCGGTTGGGTGGATGGAGTCCACATTCCGCAATACACGCTAAACTACGGATGCATAAAACTTGCATCCGTAGTAAAGCCTCGGTAGAAAAATAAGGCAGTAGCCCTTTCAGCATCACAACTAGTGAACGTCACGGAACGAAGTATGTCCATGGCGCTGATTCAAGAGATCCTAAAGCTGTCAATATGAGCATCTTAGGTGAAGTGTTGGTCGAAAACAAGACCAAGGGAACAGTGCTAATCCACCACTTACAGGCAAAACTCCTCCTCGCGATGCACTACAATTGTATTGCCCAAAGAAAACTGAAACCTACGAGACGCGGTCAATAAGTTTTGTGAATTGGTAGGGCAAAACAGAGGAAGGGGGATGGCTGTTTGTAAGGGTGTTAGGACAAGTTATGACAAGTCAGGACTTGCAGCTGCACGCTCCTGCCTCGTCTATTTAAGAAGCAGTAGCTGATCGTAGATCGTCAGTCACAAATTTTTGCAACAATGATCAAATTTTTGACCAAGGAAGGCAAGAATTCAAAAGAGATCCATAAACGCATGGTTGCAGTGTATACCGACACCGCCCCTTCCTATGCAACCATTGTTCGCTGGAATAGGGAGTTCCGCCAGGGTCGTGAGTCCCTTGAAGATGATCCCCGTCCAAGACGCCCGTCAGACGTGACCAACGAGGACAATGTGGCCCGTGTGGAGAGAATAATCCTTGAAAATCGACGGGTGAAGGTCGAAGAAATCGAGCGATAACTTGGAATATAACATGGAAGTGTTATCAACATCTACACGACAATTTGGTCATGACCAAGGTCTCTGCCTGTTGGGTCCCTAGAAACCTCACGCCCCATGATCGATGTCAACGTCGTCAAAGATTGGAAGAGCTGCTGCTCTTGTATAATCAAGACCCAGCGGGATTCAAGTCACACATAGTGACAGGTGATGAAACGTGGGTCCATAATTGGGATCCCGAGACCAAGCTCGAAAGCATGGCCTGGAAGCACAGGGACTCTCCAACCCCCATCAAGTTCCGGACCCAACCCTCATCCGGGAAGATCATGGCCACCATCTTCTGGAATTCTGAGGTGTGTTGATGGTGGACTATGCGCCTCGTGGAAGGACTATCACATGCCAATATTACACCCATGAACTGGCTGGGTTGAAGAAGTGCATCCGTCAGAAGCGGCGCGGCAAGTTGACACGCGGTGTCCTGCTCCTCCACGGAAATTACCCTGTCCACAAGGCCAGAGTTGCACAAGCTGCCCTGCGCGAGTGCGGATTCGAGGAGCTCAACCATTCTCCCTACAGTCCAGATGTGGCCCCTAGCGACTACTTTTTATTCCGCCAGCTCAAGGGTGCACTGCGTGGACGCCGGTTTGGAAACGATGAAGATGTCCAGCTTGCGGTCCAGGAGTGGATTCAACAGCAGTTGGGAGATTTCTGTTTGTCCGGAATTCAAAGCCTCAGGGACAAGTGGCGCAAGTGCATTGAAGTCGAGGGTAGTTATATTGAAAAATAATAAAACACTTTTCCTCATATCTTGTTTCCTTATATCCGAATTGCCCAACTTATTGAGTGCCCCTCGTATGTGCTTAGGATTAGCGAAAGATGGGATTCAATGCCTGTTTGAGTCGACGCTTCAGGGTTGGCATCTGGACTGCACCAAAAGAGATCGAAAAGTCGTCCACGTAGAGCCCATGGAAACCAACCTCAGTCAGCACCGAGTTTATACTGTTATTGCCCAGGGCAAAAATTGTGACAATGAGGAAAGTTCCCTGCTGGAATCACTCTTCCTTCCCACTTTGAGCCAGGAAGGGACCCCCACCCGTATGCGGAATCGACAATTTCGCCGTAACTCAGAGATAAAATTTGGGAGGCGACCCATAGCCCCCATCGTGTGTAGGGTCACCATAATGCTATATCGAAATGCGGTATCATGGGGTTTCTCCAAATCTAGAAGCACCGTGGCGTTATTCTGTCTACGAAGAAGGTATCGTAGACAGCATTTTGCATTCGTAGCAGAGCATCTGCCGTAGAGTGGAACTTGCGGGACCCACACTTTGCAGAAGACAGGTGGGCTCCGCTGTCCAGAAAAAAAAGGCTAATTTAACATTTACCAATTGCTCCATCAACTTGCATCTGCACTACTTTAGAGAAATTGGGCAAAAACGAGCTAGGAAAAGTGATCTCTTCCCCTTTTGCTAAAAGCGAATACAGTAGCGAGTCCTCAGGAATCTAGGAGGATACCCTATGTCCAAATCCTTTTAAAAGAATCTAAATTAAAGACCATACCTCTCACACCCACTTGTCAAAGCATAACATATGGGACATCGTCCGGACCAGGGGCGGTGTTTGCACATTAAACGAGGGCGTAACGCAGCTAAACCAATATAAACTTCTGCGCCTCTGGGAGTGAGGTCGAGTCGTGGACCTTCAGCGACAGCACTAAGTGCATTCAATGCTGCAAATGCAATATCTCGGCTATAAAGATGCTAAAACCTAGTCCTAGCTAGACGAAATTCACCTCTGTGAAATCGTTCGAGAGGCTCTTATAGCGCATGTAGACATATCACTTCTCTGTGAATGCCCACTATATCTCGGCCGAACACCATGGAATCGAATGGCGTACAAAATCACAAGACGTAGTAGGAAGAGAAGTTAGGCCCACTGTGATTATGTTTCCTGGGATGAAATCAACAGCCTCACCCATTAACCTAAACTCATTGACTGGAAGAGAAAAATCAGTCATTTCCTTAAATGCAGACTGTATTGCAGGCTCAAAGCTATACCGGGTCGATTTTTCAGCTGGTATTGGCACAGAAAATCAACTCTCAGCCAGAGTCAGGTTATGCATGCGGAGAGCACAAGGATAGATCGAGACAGGAAAATGAAGTGGTTCTCGGCCAGTGATGCGTAAAATCATCCACATTTACGATGCTTATCTCCAGATCATCTATTAAGTGGGCAAGGACCTGACCCCTGGGATTGATTGATTAGTCTCCCAATAGGGGGTGTCTACTGTTCAAATCTCCGAGCAAGAGAAAGGGCCTTGGAAATTGTCCCAAGACGCAGTGGAGGTTTCCCGTGTCGAAATCGGCTGAGGGTGGAATGTACGTAGAATATACAGTATACTTCCTATCCAGGTATAGTTGTAATGCCACTGGCAGAAAGGAGATATATATCTCAAATAGAAGAACGGAGTAATCGTGCCGGGTGTAAATCGAGTATCTTCCTGCCCTTCCATGCCTCCCCACTCTTTATACCGTGGGAAATTGGGCTAGGGGTCCGTGTTCAGCATCGTCTCCTGCAAAAAAAGAATGGCTAACGGGGAACAGGAGATTCGTCTTCGCAGCTTATCCCATTTTTGTCGTTCTCTCCCCGACAGAGACATCTTACTTTTCGCGAGACAATTTATACTGTATCAATAGCTATAATGTGTCTCATAAAAGCAAACCCGTTAGTATCTGTTTAGTAGTTTGCTCGGAAGAGATGCGGTGGTCCTTTTTGAATAATAGGCCCTCGTGATTTTGTGCGTACGTTTCCCGGAGGAATAACTCCTAGTGCTGTTGGCTGAACAAGAAGCTGAAGGCTTTCTCGCCTTCGAGGGATTATCGGGAAAAGTTTGGCTTGCTATTCAAGTCTTTTCCTCCCTCAGTCTTAATAGCTTTGGTGGTGAGGTTGCTTTGAAGGCAGGGTGCCTCTTTTGGATGATCCCACGTCCCTCAGTCGCTGGTCACACTCTTGGGTATGTGTGTAGGAGCCGAAGCTCATTTTGTGCTGTCCTTTCCGGGGACACTTTTAGGAACCCAGGAAGACGGTCTAACGACCACTTTCAGGGGGTTTACTTTCTGTGAGTCTAACGATTCGGTGGAGGCGCGCGACCGTTTTACCTTACAGGAAAAGATTACCTTGAGGGAGGGGTTGGGAGCCATGGTTTTAGTAGAGAATAGGCGTGAACACTTCCTGCCACAAGCTCTCGTAGGGAAGCGCCCGCCAAAAAGGAGAAATTAAAAAAGGGTTCCGAATATGCGTGTAAGCTACCATGCTCGTTGGCCTGGAGGGTCCAGTATCAGAGTGTACTTATTTAAGAGAGCCATGAGACGTTTTCGTGCGCCAGGAACTAGTCCTTACCCTAGAGAAAGGACAGAGGATCCGCAATCAAAACTGCCATGATTTACCCCTCAAGGAGATATGCGCCACAAAGTGGATCTCTCTGCAATTGACTCACTTGTCCATACACCTTAAAGACTTATAATGTACTGCCTTAGAGCTACTTACACAAACTTCGGATAAACCCGAATTTGCATGTCTACAGGAGCGATTATTATGGACGAAGCACTGGCATTAGTATAATCTCCGGGGCAATGGCACTAATACCTTCACGTGGTAACGATATCAACCGGTATGCACCGACTCAAGGAACCTGTCACGCTTGAACGTGAAGAGTAGTGTAAGGGTGGATCTTGAGGTACCTCCTTTTTTCTCATCACACGTTCAGATTTGACTGCTTCCTGATTAGCCAGCTCTTCAGCGATATCTTCTAAGGAGTAGTCCACGAGTTTCCTCTCAAAAACCAGTCATTTCACGATGAAGTTCATGGTAGAGTGCGTGGTCAAATTCATCGGCGGGTCATTGAGTGTCCGAAGGCCGCTTTTGAAAACTCCGACGCCTTTATCAAAAGGCTCTCATCCGAGATACAACTCAGCTTCAGCTCTTTACTAGTCAAACAACCTAATGTTCTCCTTTGATGGTGCTTATTTCCATTGTCCAACATGCTGCCATCTACGAAGAAGAATAACTATAAAGAGTTTGAATCCAGTGAGCTATAAACCCCCCTAGTCTCTAAATGATTAGCCACGACATAAACGAGGTTGCGCGCAGCATACTTAGGACTTTATTTTTTTTTTGTGCCTTCCCGCCTGCGGGTGCCTCGGGACAGGACACGCTGATCTTGGCATTTTGCGCGCCGAAACGGCAACGGACCCGTCCGTTCAAGGAGCAACCGCGGATTGAGAAAAACCTATAGTCTTCGATTTTTTTAATCTTCTTGCATTTCTTATTTAGAGATGAAGGCAGGGAATGTACCCGCTTCTTTCCATCCCGGAAGGGGCACTAAGATCAGAAGTACAGGCCTCAGGGAAGATTATTTTCCAAAATCAGGAAGTGATTGGCTCTCAAGGGTGCATCAGTCGGGGAAGGAGGTTCATTTTCTATTTTGTGAGTCCGTTAGGGGCCCATGCGACCTGAGCAAGAGCTTGCATAGAGTGGACTTAGCTTCGATTTCTTGCACCGTGCCAAGGTTCACCCCCATGGAAGACACGGCAATCTGAGAACTGGTCACCTCTGGAACCATCTCCATCTCAGGATAAGGCCTCCAACTGGCCATATCTCCAAGGTGTCAGAGATCCCGACCGGCAACTCAAATGGCCTATGGCCCTTCATGAACGGTACTGAGGCAGGTAGGCCGACCTACGTTGAGAATAGAATGGGAGAGGGCTTGTCTGTTCCCTTTAATTCGACAAAGCTCGGATCAACGAAGTGTCTTGGCAATGTATAGGGGCGACACCGCTTATTACCCATATAAAGGTGTTGAATTGGTACACCTACTACCATCCCGTGGCCGAGATACAAAGCAGCGCTTCCTTCGCCTCGCCGTTTTGTGGCAAGCCCCTAAGAAAGCAATGTGGGACCTACCGCAGGTAGAGATTCGCTTGGAGGCCTGTGAAAGTATAAGGTGGTTCGCCATTAGACTTGCTCGCCCGAATTCAACTTTTAACAAGTGGGCAGGAGAAAAGCCACCGAACCTGTATATATTGGAGAGAAAGAAATACCTTCTCAGCTATGATCGACTTAGATGGGCACCTGAAGCAGGATAAGGGAAAGAGGACACCTTTTTTAAAGAGATGGAGGTGGGTGGCTCCAAAAGGAATATAGGTGTAGCTCCTCTATCGATTCAGGGAGGTGAGAGTGGATCCCCTACACCAAAATTGAGTAGAGAAGTAATGAGCACATGATTACTCCTGGCAGGAAAAGTAATTCACTGACTATCCCCGCGACGGCCCTACTCTGACCCCAACGAGGGATCGGCTGGGCCGAGAAGCTCTTGCCTCCCCCCGTCAATGCCACTAGCCCAATAGTGGAACATGCACTAGTGGAAAGGGGGCATAATTGGACCTAGGGGAGGCACCAGCTTTCCCTGGACCTATATCCAGAGTAGAGGTTACCTCTATGTCGAGTCTATCCTAGATGGTGCTTTGGCCCGGACGTGCTTCTCCTCCAGATATAAAGGATGATATATCCCTGCGGCGCATCTGGAAACGGGGGATCGACTCTCTCCTGCATGTTTCTGTTTTATTAGGGGATTTCACCTTGAGATATACCAGCGACCTTCTTTCAAATAGACAAAAGATTGAGGGAATCGTCATAGAAAAAACGATAGCGCTGAAAGAGAGCTAAGGAGAAGCGCACCAACAACTTCCCGAAGCCCCATCAGAGAGTTCAAATCAACCCAATGACATCAAGGCTTCAAAAAAATTTACACAGGCCGGGAGGATGGGAAGCTCTTCCTGGTACCAGGTAGAACGTTGGTGGAAACGCCTCCAGGCAACCACAAATAGCTCCCATTTTAGACTCACATCTCAGCAACAATATTCGTGCTATTTTTCATAGCAATTTCATTTGAGCTCTTAATTTTTTTTTATAATAGTGATAACCATTTCATTAAAATGTTTCATTATTGATGCCTAATATATGTAAACGATTTTTAGAATAGAAAAAAATAAAGATAAATATTAGCAAAGAAATATTCCATATCACATATTGGTGTAGAGATTCCAGGAAACCACCTACCTCCTCTTAATGCCAACAATAGATTTCATTATTGTTTATTTATAAAGTTACAGAGTCGTCTTCCCACCTCGCGCTCAGCAGTACAACGGCATTGGAAAAGAAGATAATTTTACAGGGATTGTAGGCATGCTCTACAGAAAGGTAATAATAATAATAGTAATGATCAATCTTTGTCCCATTCCCGTATAATAAGGTCCTTCGACTTGCAAATAAAAAAATGATTAATTTACATCATTTGAGGTGGTTAATGAAAATAAGAAAGGTTTGGGTGCATATTTCCAATTGTTTTATATGAAGAAGATGGCAAAAGTTAATAATGGTCTTGTTGTTCTATTTAATAATTATATATATATATAAAAGAAGTATATTTTGTCTAGAAATTAAATTCATTTTGAACTTTGAAGGATAAATTATTATAAACTAGTCACACAGTGGCGTCAATTGGGTGTGGCAGTATGTGGCAAACGCCATACCGTAGGTCCCAGGGAAAAATGTAAAATGTATCTATAAAATGTATGAAATTTATCTGTCCATCTACGAAGGGCGGTCAATAAGTTTTGCGAATCGGCAGGGCAAATGAGAGGAAGAGGGATGGCTGTTTGCGGGGGTGTTAGGACAAGTTATGACAAGTCAGGACCTGCAGCCGCACGCTCCTGCCTCGTCTATTTAAGAAGTAGTAACTGATCGCAGATCGTCAGTCACAAATTTTTGCAACAATGGAGAAGGTTGAGCACCGCGCAGTGATCAAACTTTTGACCAAGGAAGGCAAGAATACCAAAGAGATCCATGAAGGCATGGTTGCAGTGTACACCGACACCGCCCCTTCCTATGCAACCATTGCTCGCAGGAATAGGGAGTTCCGCCATGGTCGTGAGTCCCTTGAAGATGCCCCCTCTCCAGGACGCCAGTCAGACGTGACCAACGAGGACAATGTGGCCAGTGTGGAAAGGATGATCCTCTCAAATCGACAGGTGAATGTCAAAGAAATCGAGCGAGAACTTGGAATATCACATGGAAGTTTTATCAACATCATCCACGACAACTTGGCTATGACCAAGGTCTCTGCCTGTTGGGTACCTAGAAACCCCACGACCCATGATCGACTTCAACATCGTCAAAATCCACAAGGCCAGAGTTTCACAAGCTGCTTGAGTGCGGATTCGAGGAGTTCAACTATCCCCATACAGTCCAGATGTGGCCCCTAGCGACTACTTTTATTCCGCCAGCTCAATGCTGCACTGCTTGGACGCCGGTTTGAGGACGATAAAGATGCTCAGCTCGCCGTCTAGGAGTGGATTGAACAGCAGTCGGGAGATTTCTGGTTGTCGGGAATTCGAAGCTTCAGGGACAAGTGGCGCAAGTGCAATGCTGTCGATGGTAGTTATATTGAAAAATAATAAAACACTTTTCCTCATATCTCATTTCCTTATATCCGAATTGCAAAAATTATTGACCGCCCCTCGTATGATGCGTGCATCTAAAATGTGACGGGCACTAATGATGTTTGGAACATCATTAGTGCCCAAATCACATTTTTCATTTTCCCTTAGCTCACCACTTTCTCTATTGCCTTTTATAATATGTCAGAGGTCAGAAGCCTAAGTGTTCAAAGTGGCGTGATAGTGAGTGAGCCTGCATTTGGAAAAAGCTCGTGCCATTTGGTGTTTCGAAATGGGTGAAAAGCCAAGAGAAAAATCATATTCTCGTTTTCTCTTAAAGTAAACGCCAACTCGTACAAAAAGCTTCTTTATTTTTTTTTTTTGAGAAATGGATGGTTGCCCAGTCATATTGATACTGCTACTGTAGAAAGTTGAAGAACTTCAGAAGACTTTGTAACGCCCAACTGCAAGGTGGACTAGAGCCAGTAAGGAACCTCATAAATGAGCACCCCGTTGGCCGTATTAAAATCTTGAAATTGGGCACACACATCGAACACTAAAATAATATGCTATGTTGTAACAATGAACTAATGTAGAACAAAGCAAATACTTGTAAATAATGTTAAATCGCAATAATATGTACCAATGCTAAATAGAATATGTTGTAATGAGGCAAGCGAAATCGTTGGGGTTCCCACGCGAATCTACAAACATACACACATTAGGAAACAGATGTGAGCAGAAAGGTCTGGGCACAGATAAAGGAGGCAGTGGAAAACAGCTGGACACACATAGAACGGAGTCTGATCTTATAGCGTTCGAGAAGTGCAGGCGAGCGGCTTAAAAGCTTCGTTTGAATGAGTTTTTTTGAGACTCAGGATGGCCGAGTGGATTCGCCACTGGCTAACAGTGGTCCAGCGACGCGGGAAGCTGTTCGCAACTCGCCTACGCTATTATTTTTTTCTTTGCCCCCTTTCCTACTCTCCTCTATCTACAATCTAACCAGGCAAAGTTTACATAAGCCTTTGAAACGACGAAATCAATCTTGCTATGAATGTCGGTTTGATAAGCTCGGTCAGATGTCCAAATGCTAATACTCCTTTAGTGAACACGCGCCTACAGTAAACATGCACGCACTCTTTGACTCCACCCAGCAGACTTAGTAAAGAACACACGCACATACTTCTGAACCTATAAGCTCCGCTCCGCGTCCAGATTAAGAGAAGAGAAAAATCACGCCCCCTTAATTGGACTTGTTATAAATAGACTGGCTGAAACATCCTCATTATTATTCATTCGTCATTATTCTTCTTATGATTAGTATAGTATCATTAAGTAGGCTTGAAGAAGAAGGCCTTGTCACCGGTTGTTGGGGGCTCCTCTCCTAAGGAGGTAGACTTCATGACCAGTGAACTCTCGAAGGATGGAGAAGAAGAAGCTTGTCGAATTCCCTATCAAAAATAGAGTCTGCCACCTTAATCCTAGGTCCGTTTACATCTTCACCCCTATAACTTTTCTATCAGATTAAGGAATTCTTACTATTTCCCTTACCTAACCGCATTGTCTTGAGCGTATTGCTCATTTCTAAAAAAAAGATGATTGAAGAGCCGCGAGAATAATCTCACTATAGGTTTCTGTTAAATTAAATGGCAACTCTTACAAAAGGCTTCTTTAAATTTCTCTGTTGAGAAATAGATGGTTGCCCAGTCATATTGGTGGCGCTCATGAAGAGGGTTGAGGAACTCCAAGATACCTTTCGGGCGGATTAAGGAATTCTTACTATTACCCTTACGTAACCGCATTAAAATTATTGTTTTTTTTCAATTATCAAAAAGTAGATGCCTAGTCGTATGGGTAGCGTTCCTGACGAGGCTTGAAGAACTCCAGATTTTTTAGGGCAAATTAAGGAATTCTTACAATTGCTGTTGCCTAGCCCCATTTAGATGGACGTTATTGTTCATTTCGTGAATGGAATCTTTGCTTTCGGAAACGAGCCTGTAAGCCAAAAAAAAAAAAGAATTGCATAGTGAATTAGGTTGCAAATAGAGAAATTAATGTAAAGAATCACAAAAAATAGGCTCCTTGCTTCTTCTCGTGAAAAGCAGAAAGTAAAATGCAGCCAAATTCTCGATGAGTGATTTAATGAGGCAACATAGGTATGAGCCGAACGCAAGTGGCGCGTGGAGTTTCAGCTGATTTTTCCTCCCAGTATTTTAACATTTTGCTCGTCAGTACATCGACACAGGTATAGGCTTCTACTACAGGCCTTCTTCTCAAGTATCGACCACACTCCAAATTCCCTGGGCTCGAAATTGGAGAACTGAGAGGCCAAAGCTCTTTTGAACCAAAACATCTTAAAATTTGCCTGTATTGAACTTTTTTTACTGTGTGCAAGGTTACTCCAATTTTTTAACGGTTATACCTCCATTCTCTATGGTAACATCCATCCAGGGGTGACTTTCTCCTTCAAAATGTCAAAATAAACATGTAAATAAACATCATCAATGAAGTTGAGAGGTATTTTGGGGTCCTTTGAAGTTACGCCCGCCCACAGCATTACTAGAGCTGTCTTCTTTCTTCTGAAAGATGTCCGCTATTCAAAGAGAATCTCTTTTTTTAAGCCCAAACACGATCATTTTCAGTGTTGTGAGTTTCCTGGACAATGATGAACTTCCCAGCTTTGCTCTATCGATTCTGTTATTTTTGGTGGAATTGGAAAGCATATATCCTTCAGCTATCTTGAATGGACGAAGTGTCAGATCATCTTTCGGCAATTTTCAATTTTCGTATGGTCGATCATATAGCTCACTTTAGCCTCTAAAGCAACTTGTCTCTCACTTCTGCTTGGATTTCATCTGATCTTGTTCATCGTGTTCTTGATGAGGGAGTTACAAGGAGTTACAAGGAAAGAGAGTACCCTAGGAGACCTTACGGTCCATTCAAAGAGGGTACCTTTGGAATAGCAATCGAGCGGGCACATGGCTGCTCAATTGTTATGCGTCCCTAAACGGCCACTTTTCAAGACTTTGTCTAGTCTTGACTTGAACTGGTCAACAAATTCACTGTTGACAACTTCCACTGGAAGTGCGTTCCACTTACCGCAGATACTGTAGGTAAAAAAATTTCCACACAGATTGCGGTTGTAACACTTCAGTTCAAGTTTGAAGCCGTGTATGCGAGTTCTGTTCTCACTCAGTGTGAAAATATCCCGGTAGTCAACATTGTCGAACCCTCGAAGTATTTTGAAAACTTCGATGAGCTGACCACGCAGTCTACGGGTTTACAGCGAGAACAGATCTAATTTCCTTAGTCTATCCTCATAACTTTTATGTCGGATAGAGGGAATCAGTTTGGTTGCCCTAGCTTGTACGCGTTCCAACCTTGCGATGTCCTTTCGAAACGAAGGACTCCAAAATTGTACGGCATACTCCAGGTGCAGCCGAACGAGGGAGTTGTACAGACAAAGTACTATCTCCTTGTTACGGTATCCAAATTGGCGCTTTATGTAGCCTAACATCCTTTGGGCTTTCTTCTCTGCCTCGATGCACTGTTTTGAGAACTTGAGGTCGCTAGTGATAGTTACGCCCAAGTCCTTCTCAGTGTCACTCGATTCAAGAGCAGTGCCCTTAAGGATATACTGAGTTTGGGGGTTTATGTGGCCGATATGCATTACTTTGCATTTTCCCACGTTAAAAGGCATTTGCCACGTGTCCGACCACTCCCCAATTTTCCCCAAGATCTTCCTGCAGGTGGGCAGTATTTCCATCCTTTGCAACGTTTATACCAAGCTTGGTATCGTCGGCAAATTTGGAAATCTTAGCAACCATGACACCGTCCATGTTGTTGACGTAGATGATGAATAGTAGTGGTCCCAGGACAGAACCTTGAAGCACCCCGCTAGTAACAGTCACCCACTCAGAAATCTGTCCATTCACCACCACCCGTTGCCGTCTGCCACTTAGCCAGTTCTCGATCCAGCCGGCTACTTTTCCGTTTATGCCCAGCGCTCGCACTTTTCGGAGAAGGCGGCAGTGTGGTACCTTCTTAAAGGCTTTCTAAAAGTCTAAGTAGACCACATCCACCGCCTTGTCCCGATCGTGCTCACTGAACACGAAGTGGAAGAATTCCACAAGGTTCGTCAGGCATGACCGTTGCCTTCGGAAGCCATGCTAGGAACACCTCAGTAGCAGGTTTGACTCTAAATACGACGTCATTTTGTCCACCATCATGCTTTCCATGAGTTTACCGACTATCGAAGTCAGGCTGATAGGTTGGTAGTTTGACGGATAGCTGGGGTCTCCTTTATTGAAGATCGGAGTCACCTCCGCCTCACGCCAGTCTCTAGGAACATATGCGGTCCGGATTGACATGTTAAAGATAGCGCACAGATGTCGTGATACTTCATCGCACACTTCCTTCAACACCTTGGATAGAAACCCGTCCGGTCCAGGGGACTTATTCGTCTTTAGGTCAGCGATCTTTTTTTTTATTTCTCCTTCGGTGAAGTCCAGTACCTCCAGCTTTTTCTCCGAGTAGGAATCCGTTGGCTGGGGAATGGGGCCACACTCTTCAGTAAACACTGAAGAGAAGTAGTCGTTGAGGAGGTTAGCATTTTCTGCATCTGAATGCTTTAATGTCCCCTCCTCATTCCTCAAAGGGCCAATCGTTCGACGGATTGGTTTACGGCTGTTTACATATCCAAAGAACTCCTTGGGATTCTCCTGGCTAGCCTCCGGTATTCATCAAAGTCACCCGAGATCTTCGATTGCCGGTACACATTTCTCTTCTCCCTAAGCAGTTGCCCGATTTCTCGATTAAACCACTTTGGTTGAACAGAGGACCGACACAGGCATTTCAGAGGGATGAAACGCGATTGAAGACTCATGAATGTAGTTTTGAAACTGTTCCAAGAGTCTTCAATAGCCTTGCACTCTTCTTGCCTCGCGTCAGTCAGTCCCGCGCGTAGACCTGCAAAGTCTGCTCTTCTCAAATCGAGTTTCCTTGATTTACTAGTTGCAGGCTCTGCCTTGGGGACTTTGACTACAAATCTAATTAGTCGGTGGTCACTGCCACCGAGCTCTTCGCCAACAGACAGGTCCTCAATGATGTCATCCTCAGAGGTAAAAACCAAGTCGAGGATATTGTCTCCTCTCGTTGGCTCTCTCACCCATTGAGTCAGGAACTCGTTGTTCGTGAACTTTAGGAGTAGTGTGTTCTCGCCACAGGGTTCTCTGGTTTCCCAGTCAACTTATGTCTTGAAATCTCCCATGACTATACACACTCTGTCTTCGACAAGTTCTCCTAGTAGCTGGTACAGATCTCTGTCCTTTTCAACGAGTTGGGCAGGAGGTCTATAAAGCAACAGGGTCCTGTATTTGGCAGGACCTATCTCTAGGTCAACACCTAGTAGTTCATGGTCGGATACGATGTTGCAATCCGTCGAGTTGAGAGTATCCTTGACATACAACATCACACCGCCATCCTCTCTGTCTGGCCTATCTTTCTGGAAGAGCTGGTAACCGGGAATCGTGAATTTACCTTCAAAATCTCTGCCTGAGGTTTTAATCCACGTCTCCGTTATGGCCACCATCTCAGGTTCCTCAATGATCGGGCAGGGTGGTCTTCACTCTTAGAAGACAATTCCTTGGCTCTTTAAGGCGTTTGGCACTTTTAAAATCCCCAGTCAAATTTGTAAACGAGTTTTGTTTTGTGGAATTTAAAATATGATTCACACAATTCAATAAATCAAGAAATAACTTGAAAGAAAGTACTTAATTAGTGGTATTTAAACATATTATACATGGTTTGTAAAAAGCCGTCTACATTTCGTGCTTTCACTCTGTATATACTATCTATCTTACCAGCATAGATCCATAGATGAATGAAGAGAACAGACAAAAGAATACAAATAAAATGACTGCGAGCCTCATCTTTAGTGCTGGAATTCTCCCATTGGTTACTCGATCGATAGGACGACCACCCAGGGCCACAGAAGGCAGCCGAAATCTCGGTCACAGTTAAATGGGGAAAACTAAATTTGAAACAAAATTCTCAAAAGAAAAGAAGTATCCAAACTACATAGTTCCAATGATAATCAACATTACACTCTCCTCAGAAGGCAAACATCCTCCTAATAACGCAATACATACTAGTTCTAGCCCGCGTAATAGACCTGCCTCCTAAAAATCCAACCTGACTTGGCTTTAATTCAGGAGCAACCAATGGACTCTAGGGAATAGTCCATTGAACCTAAACGAGGTAGTATATATAGGGCCATCGTGGCATAAACCTAGATAGATACTTCACAACAAACCTATATCTATAAGTTTTTGAAGAGAGAGAATTATTGAAGAAGGCTCGAGCGGCTGAGCTCGAAGCGAATTCAGGCGTAATGGCTGACCGCGAAATTGTTAAGAGAATGGATGGAATACAACGAGGATAGAACAATATATATATATATATATATATATATATATATATATATATATATATATATATATATATATATATATATATTATAATAGATTAACAAAAATGGAACATAGTTGAAATATAATGATTGAATTTGAGTTTAATTATACAGAGTGAACATGAGTTTAATACTAAATTTTCGTCGTGACTAGACTAAGCTTGGTGTAATGTAGTAACAATGATGTATAAACAGGTATAAATTGGTACAAGGAAGATAGCAAGGTAAATATTGGTGACAGGGTAACTAGACAAAAAGGTAGCAACTAGTGTGTATTGGAGTCTTCACGATGGTAATGACGAAGAACGAGTGGGAATTTTTGTGTTCAATGCGAGACAGCTGAAAGCGTGTTAGTTTGTGTTTCACTAAAGGAAGTGTTGGCCAAAAAAATGTATCTTAGCCACGATTTTTGGATGGCAATTATTTATTACAAAAGATATATTGAAAATACATATACAAAAAAAATTGGGGTTTTTGATTGAGATTTTTTATTGATACATTAATAATAGGATTATTTAAGATGATTGATTATAATTTATACATAACTAAGTTGAAATTTTACACAAGATTTAATAGAAATTGTAGAAATTAAATGGGAAAATATATTGATATTTTTACATCGAATTTAAAAAGGAAAGTACGATAATATTTATGCACAAAGTACATTGTGTTAAAATGATATTAGGTAATGGTAATATTTATATTGATACATGTATTATTTTATAGTAAGGCCAGAGGGCATTTCTATAGTAATGAGAGACGTATAGGCTGTTAATTGATATTAGCAATTTTATATATCAAAGTAATATTATTATATTCATTCTTTAGCATATTGAATGATGTGCTTTCAATGATTTGCGCAGGTAAATTATTCCATTTCTGAGTAATTTTATACTATAAAAAGTTATGTGCCCTCGCAGTATTATATCATTTGTTAACAATCTTGAAGCAGCTATTAATTAGTAGTCGCTCGGGAATCTAACTCAAATAATCACTCATGCATCATATTAATGCAACCATTTAGTATTTTAAAGACTTCGATGCGATCACTGCGCAAACGAGGATTTTCTAGTGAAAGCAAGTTAAGTTCTTTCAGTCCGAGTTCATAGGGGTTTTTTTTAAATTAGGGCTCTATTTCGTTGCTCTACCTGCCGTTAAGGCCAGTGGCTACTCGTAGCTAAAATTAGTGAGGAAGCTGCATCAGAATTTTTTTAGCATTGTTTTAATATTGTGTAAAAGGAAATAAACATAAAAAAGGAAAATTTATAGATGAACTTGATCAAATCCTAAACAGAACAAAAATCAAACATTTTTTTACTTACTAATAGCCTAAATTGTTACAGTTCAAGCTTGATCCGTTCATTTAAAAACGAAATCCATTCTTTTCGTTTTAATCTGCGTAAAAGATTATTTATTTTTTACCTTGATCTCTAGATTAGTGGTTCTCAACCGTGGGCCATATGGCCCCTAGGGGGCCATGTAACATTACTAGGGGTCCACACACATAAAATAATGAATTGGGGTCCACAGTGAATTTTTGGTTGGTCATAGAGCAATTCTACTTCAGAACTGTTATTATTACTGAGAATGGAGAGAGAAAGAGAGAGAGAGAAAGAAAGAGAGAGGAAGAGAGAGAGAAAGAGAAAAAAGAGAGAGAGAGTGGGGGAGTGGGGAGGTGGAGGAGGGAGGATGGTAACGCGTGTTTATGAAGTACTGTTGGATGCCAATTTGTGTTTTCAAATATTAACTTTTGCCATTGATAATAATTTATGAGCAGTAAGAAAAACCCGAGGAAATTTTGTAACACCATTTTTTTCATATATTTTATATATATCATTATCGTTCAAACTTATTTCTGGCCAACACCCATCTTGGAGAACAACTGCTTGCAGCCAAATGTGACATATTTTACTTATCAGATATATTTTAAAAAATCAATTTACTTAATAGACAGCTCCAAGGAAAAAATTCTGATCTCATATCCAGTAAAGGTGCAATTACTGCTTTCCTGAAAAAGCTACAGTTGTACAAGATTAATATCAGACATCGTGCATTTGAACATTTTCCTTGTTTGGCTTCAATTAGCAGCGATCTGCACGATGATGATCTTGCATTGTATGGTGAATATTTGGAAAATTTACACAAAGATATGCAAGCTCGGTTTAGTGACTTACTCATGGTGGATATACCAACTTGGGTGACAATTCCTTTCGAAGTTTATGTTGCCGATGTAGACATTTCTTTACAGGAAACCCTCAATGAATTACAAAGTGATGAAATATTGCAGGCAAAATTTAAAGATGGGAAGTATGATATATGGAAAACAAATGAAGCTGCTAAAAAGTATCCACTACTCTGGGATAAAGCACAACTCTACGTCATCGCTTTTCCATCATCTTACCTTGTTGAATCAGGATTTAGTTGTGTTTCTCACTTATTGTCAAAAGCTCGTAATAGACTCGGCATTGTGCAAAGGGGTGATCTTCGACTATCATTGACATCGATGGAGCCGAATATAAAAAAACTTGCTGAGCAACATCAGTCACGGGGATCTCATTGAATAAATCTACATTTTATATTTAATTACTCACTTATCTTTATAAAGGTATATTATGAATTATTTACTAATGTACATAAATGCTCCATAAAACTTAACTATTAAATAATTTATTTGTATTAGCAAAATCGAATAAATCTACATTTTTTATTTAATTACTCACTTATCTTTTTAAAGGTATATTATGAATTATTTACTAATGTACATAAATGCTCCATAAAACTTAACTATTAAATAATTTATTTGTATTAGTTTAAACTTAAAGTTTTCCTTCAAAATAGGCATAATTATTTACTATTTTTTTTCCTATTGATACAATTCCTTTGTTTTTTTATTAGTGAAAAACTTTGGGGCTTTGGGGCCACCAAATTTTCTTTTTAAAGGAAAAGGGTCCATGGGTAAAAACAGGTTGAGAACCACTGCTCTAGATGACTACTGAGGAATTTTTTTCTCATTGAAAGCTCTTCAAGTGCATTTAGTATTTCAGAATTCATTTTGCTCCTTAGAAAGGTTTTATTCTTTTCAATGTTGAAAAGCAGCGTTCTGCCTCTGATGTAGTCATAGGAATTGTCAAGACGATTTTTGTCAGTTACGTAATTTCACTACGAATATCATCTAGATTATTTTCCAAGATAAATTTCGGCAACTCAATTAATTAATCAATCAATTAATAAAAGAACCAAAAAAAAAGGAATTAAATTCTACACTATCACATTCAAGAATATAAATACGTTTTTAAGCAGCACAACACACGCGGAGTCAAAAAGAAACACTACATTTCATGAGCACACCAGGGTTGGCACTACGTGAGCCACAGTACACACTCTCTCTCTCTCTCTCTCTCTCTCTCTCTCTCTCTCTAGCATGCAGCTTCTTATCTCGGGCAAGTGAGCATGCGCACAACAGCCAAACACCACGTCGCTGGAACTGTGAATCGCACAGTTCTATAGAAGGATATTTGTATTTTTTTCATAAACTAGGGGATGGCTACGGACATTAAGCCTTAGGATTATATAATGTATAAGTATAAAGAAAGAATTAAAAATAAAAGACTCATTATCTTGAATGTTATCGATAATATCGAGTGGAAATAGGGGGTGGGGTGCTGTAGTTCCGCAGTTCTTATACACGAGCGGCCACTGGTTAAGGCTTAATTTCGTCGCTCTACCTGCCATAAAGGCTCAATTTCGCAGCTCTAGCTGCCATAAAGGCTTAATTTCGTTTTTCGACTTGCCGTAAAAGTTTAATTTCGCCGCTTACCTGCCGGAAATGGTTAATTTCGCCGCTCACCTGCCGCAAATGCTTAATTTCGTCACTTAATTTTGTCACTCTACTTGCCGTAAAGGCTTAATTTCGTGACTGTATCTGGCGCAAAGGCTTAATTTGGTCGCTCTACCTGCCGTAAAGGCTTAATTTTGTCGCTATACCTGCCGTAAATGGTTAATTTCGTCGCTCTACTTGCCGTAAAAGCTTAATTTCGTCGCTCTACCTGCCGTAATGGCTTAATTTCGTCGCTCTACCTACAATAAGTAATAATAATAATAATATAATAAAATAATAATAATAATAATAAGTATTTATAATGCGCCTTTCAGGGCTGTTAGCCCTCACAGAGCGCAGAAAGTGGTTAATTTGGTCGCTTTACCTGCCGTAAAGGCTTAATTTCGTCGTTCTACCTACCGTGAGTACTTAATATCGTCGCTTTACCTACTGTAAGAGAAAACCAATGGAATATAATTATAGTGATTGAGTTATGCTTTAAAAAAACGGTAAATAGCACCAAATTATAAGACCAATGAGTGTCCTAAAAATCGAAATCAAAGAAAGCACCAGGAACAAAGGACTGATGAGGGTCCTCTAATTATATTTAACGAAGGTCACTTGAGTACAACGAGTGGGATGGGTGCTGACTAGGGACTAGTAAAAAGGAACAAGAGTGATGTTGGCCAAGACCAATTTGCAAGACGAAAAGTTGTGGGCCCAAAAACGTGAGTAGCAAAGAGGCGAATTATCAAAAAATGCACAGTAATTTAATATATTCTTTTTTTATCGTATCAAACTCTACGCTAAGTTAGAAATAATAGGAATAAAATAAAAGAAAATTATTAGTTACGATAGTTGACAATGAAGAAATTTCGTATAAAACAAAATTTATTGCGAGAATAAGGAAGGCGAATTTAAGAGATAAGTTAGAACTGGGAATAAATTTACGAAAACAAATCGTAATAAATCACCCGGCTCTGAATTGAAAGCAAGATACAGATGAAAATAAATTTATTTAAATAAAATTAGACTATAAAATAAATGTTTATCTTCTTAAAACAAATCTATTAGCAAGAAAATGCATGAGAAATTAAATTGAAATGAATCACAGCCTCTTTAAGGGATAGACGCAAAGTCCCACTCATTCGGTTGAATGTATTGAACTAATTTGGCACCAAATTCTCAAGAGACCAAAGAAGTAGCCAAAATGGCTACTGTACTTGGCTCAAAACTTTCAAAGGTCCAGCGTTAAAGTCTGCCACAGTACTTCTACCATTGAGGAAATATCGCGTTGTTCGCGTTAGCCTCTAGCTCCAATATTTATACATCGATTATAAGGATTGTTTTCCATACCCACCGAAAGGGAGCTTTGTAGGAACGAAGCTTGGGGATACAAACTTCCCCCTTAATTTATATTTCGCCTCTTCTTTAATGCAGATTAAATTTAAAATGAGGATTTGGTAAATCATTTCAGTAAATGACCATCAATCATCGCATGCACTTGAGAAGGGAATAAAAAAGTTGATCCTGTTGTGCGCCTACAGGGACGCCCGGTCTTGTTGTGACTGCGTGTGGCTGTTGTCTCTCTGTTTCCAATGATTTATGGCTCCAGTCACACCACAAGTTATCTTTCGGAATTTTACACAAAGGTTTGTCCGATGAATAACATTAATCAAGAAAACCAAAGAAAATTAACCTTCAGTGGTAAAACGTCCACATATGTTATGCAGTACCTAGCCGACGCAAAGCGTTATATATTAAATAAATCAACCGAATTTCCATTGCCATCGATCTCACTGTTACAATAATATCTGTTTCTATTCACGCGAAAAAACTTTGGATACAATTCTTTAGTTGAGAACCCTTTAGATCCAGGATGAAAAGAGCTAACTTGCAACTAGTGTGAGTGGAACGGCGGTGCAAGGTTTTCACATGGCACTCTAAGTGTACATGACCAGAGATGGTGATAGCGCTGGAGCAATCATTTAATTCTTTAAACTATAGTCAGATATATCAAGGCATTGGATATAATAAAAGGAATTACAGGGAAAAAGAGGATGAAGAATGAACAGAAATAATCCAGCAGTGACGAAGTTTAGAGGTAGAAAGAACTGCTATAGCAGTGCACATACATACAAAATGAGCTTTCTTGGTCTGTGGAATAACTTTGCACGACGGGGAAAAGTATTCAAAGGCGAAAACTTTAATCCTTCGCACGATTACGACAGAACTGGGCCTCTAAAATGGTTTATTTTTTGAGACATGAGACCTTGGAAAGCTAGGAACACTGATTCCAATACTATGGTACATTTATCTTTGATTATCTTTGTAACATTAATATTCACATCTTTTGTAATGCCATAGTCTCAAACATCAAAGAACAAATGCCCTTGAGAGACTCATGACTTCCAAGGTCAATAAATCTATATTTTTTATCTCTACTAATAAAAAAGAAGTAGGTTCAGTCAATTTAATTCTTCTCCTGTAGGGTAATTTTAATTGATTTTTATGTTACAAGTTGCTGTTGCAAAACAATAATAGTCTTTTTTATTTATAAATCAAAATTGAATCACGAAATGATTTTAGTTGCATATGATGAAGAAAGAAATATTCACTAATTTTCTTTCTACTTTTACAAATATTTAGAAGGCCGACCTCTCTCTCGGGACTTTGATTCCCTCACTTTCTCGCTCAGAACTGATTGATTTCACTGTCCTCTTCGAGAAGTCTCAGACAAGTCTTTTCTACAGTACATCAGCTGACCCGCATGGTTTAGGGTATGTATTGTCTTTTTTTCTTTGTATAAACACAATGACACCGTCATCACGGTTGGCACAGTTGTGCGACTCTTGAATAGGGCCGAGAAAATTATGAATAAAATATTTACTCGATGAAAATACTAGAGCTTTTTCTTGTCACCTGAGCTTGGCCCTCCTAAACGGATTGAAACCCCAAACGATAAGCAAAAAATATAGGCACTTCTTCCGGGGACGCTCTGGAGACGGGCAGGTCCTCCGTCATTTGGGCCAAGGACTATGTTTCTCACCCAAATGAAGACATAGAAAGGGAGTGGGATCTCAGAAAAGCTGTGGTCTCCACCATTAAGAGATTGTATGGCCCATTCAATTCCGCAAACTTCAAAAGATTCCTGATTATACGCTTGACTAACGGAACAAGGTTGCTCGACAGACGCATGCTCCCTCAGAACCAGAATTTAGCTAGTTGTTTTTGTTAAAAAAAAAAAATTTTGGGGGGGGGTAGAGGAATAAACGTTTCCTATTTCTTTGACAGAAGCTCTCTCGTTATTCAGCCCAATCCTACCTGGAGTAACAAATTGAGTTAGCTATGGCACAATGATACACATGTGCGGGTGACCTCGCAATCTTCCATGAACTTTGTAAAGAAGGTAATCATAGCTAAGGATGGGCCTTACTACTCGAGTCCTCGGAGACATTACTGAAGAGCTGTCCAACCAGGGCATAGTCAGGGTTAAAAAAGTGCCGAAGAAGGACTCGGGGTGAGAGGTGGGGAGGTCTCAAGACCTCACCAATCGGTGCGCACTGCATAATATTGTTGCTGAGTGAAAGAATTCGTGCCGTCAACGCGGAAATTTTATCACTGTGAGCACTTCAGCTATACAAATGAAACATGTCGACATGCAAAGAAGTGTCAACTCAAAATTTACTTAACTTGTTCCAAAGCTGCGCATAATGAATATCTCGTGCACAAACAAGCATCTGAAGTGTGAGAAACCGTATCCTGCTTCCTCTAAGCATTTCGAATCGTTTATATATTTGGAAAAGAACCCTAGGCTTCTAGATTTTGTACGAAATTTCGTATTGAGAGACTAGGAAGATAGTTTTGTCGCAGTCTTCGTCGCCAAGCACCTCCTTTGCCTTTTGGTTAAGAAAAGCACCTTTCACTCCTGGCTCTACAAAGCCTACAACCGCGGTAGCTTCCGTACCTATTCAGAACCTTTCACTGGGATCAACCTTTCCCGGGCCTCAATCCATTCCAGCTGGGAACAAGCACAGTTCTGAGCAGTAATACTACCCCCCCCCCTCCATGTAGATAGAGGGGAGTAGGAAATTGGGCAAAGAAAAAATAATAGAGTAGGCGAGTTGCGAACAGCTTCCCGCGTCGCTGGACCACTGTTAGCCAGCGGCAAATCCACTCGGCCATCCTGAGTCTCAAAAAAAACTCATTCAAACGAAACTTTTAAGCCGCTCGCTTGCACTTCTCGTATGCTATACAACCCCCATCTTCGAAGCGGAGCATATTTTAAAGAAATGAAGAGAGCCCGTTTAAAAATGTTATCCAAGGGCTAACGCTAGCCCCTCCCTGGTCTGGGCACCATTGTAGATAGAGGGGAGTAGCAAAGGGGCAAAAAAAAATAATAGCGTAGGCGAGTTGCAAACAGCTTCTTGCATCGCTGGACCACTGTTAGCTAGCGGCGAATCCACTCGGCCATCCTGAGTCTCAAAAAAGACGAAGCTTTTAAGCCGCTCGCCTGCACTTCTCGTACGCTATACCTCCTCTCTAAGTGTGACCGTTTTGCAAAAAAACAAACATTAATGACCATACTACTAAAAAGAATCGCAAAAATCGGACGATTGAAGTCCCAGTAAGGTGGTCCCGGCATTTTCTTGCCCAAAGCCTTAAGGTGCCCGAGTGTTCGGTGACCCTCAAAAGTCGAGGGAGCTCCAACTACAAATCGGAATGCTAAATGAATACTTGAAGCAGGAGAAAAAAAGGCTAGTGTGCCTTGTATTAACTTCTACAGTAAATCTAGTCGAATATCGAAAGCGTGGGTGGCAACGGCGTATTTAATAGCCGATGTCCCTCAAATGTCTATTTACGTGCCTTCTTTGCCCATTAACATGATTTACTCATCCTCAAGGAGGACCAAGCCTTCTGCCTCAAACTAGATCTGCAGAAAAATTTCCTCCCGTGGAACTGCCAAGTATCGTGGTCAACTGGGATGGCTGAGGAGGCTTGTCTTAACTTGTTGCCCTCTTAGCTATATATTTTGTAACGCTCCAGGTTTTTGCATTTACAAGAGTTTTACCACCACGTTACCAGGGGATGTGAGATGGGCCAGTTGGCGCAGAATTTACATCTGATTTCAGGTCTCTGTTTTACTTTGGATTCTCATTGTCGGCCTTCATTTTCTAGGGAAACTAAACGGTAGACAAGCGCTATGTACATGGCTAGTACCAAGGGACGGGTTCTAGAGGAACTGTATGAGCTAGTTACCAGTGTGAAAGAATTCATGCAACTATATTATAAATCTCCTTCGTTTTCCTATATTGATGTGTCCCTGGGCTCTACTGATGCACACATGGATATTGGGAGAAAGGTAGTCTATGGCCTCAATGGAAGAAAACATTTCTCCATTCAAATCTCTTTGGCCGAACCTCTGTCCTTCGAATTTTTTTTTAAGAGCCCATTTGGCGACTGCATACTATGGAAAAATTCGAGGTAATTCACGCAAAGCCTAATACTATATAGATTAGATTAAAAAAAAAACAATTAAATAATAAAAATAAAAAAGGAACAAAGGCGAAGACACAAGCTAAAAATTCAACAAAAAACAAAACAAGAAACGCGAAAAAGCAACAAGAAGGAGGCGCGCTCCGGCGTCGGGGGAAGGCCCGCCTCCACCCGGCTCAGGAACATGCGATCAACAACAAAGAATCAAATAAAGTAGAACTGGCAAGCATCCTCCAAAAAAGTCATATAGTCTGTTTGTCTCAGTACCGGGGCAGGTGACGTGCGCGAAGATCACCCAGACTTGGACATTCAACAAGAATGTGCCAAACAGTCTGAGGGACAACACAGTCGTCACAATAAGGCGCAGGCGAGCACTACATCAAATAGCGATGCGTCTCGCGAGTGTGTCCAATTCGGATACGACATAAAGCAACCTGAAGTTGTGCTGGCATTGTGGGTAGGTCCATGGGACAGTCACGGTTGAATGACACGCAATTTTAAGTCTCTTTCAGCCGTCTCTCATCTTCTTTGCCAAGCAGCCCGGAAGGCTGCCCAGATTCCTGCCATGTAAGCGGGGCGCTGTCCCTCGCAAAGCTAACTCAGTAGTGCTTGGAAAGAGTATGGTAGTCCGCAGTCGAGGAAATGTTTGACATCGTCATCTCAGTCCAGGAGTATAGGTCTTATCCGTTACCTTCAATGCCTAGCTTTATTTCTTAAACGCCTTGCTTATTTGCAGACCGACTGTTTCTTTGGTGGTCGGCAGCATCTGACACGGTCCTCAGAGAGAAGCAATATGCCTACAAACACTTAAATCACCGTCCAAGTAACTTCTCTCAGTGTAAATTTCGCCGGGCGATTCCCTAATTCAATTTTGTTTCGAATCCCACTCGCCGTTCTTTCTGACAACCATATGTGTCTTCAGTTAATGAGTAGAGTACACTTGCAGAGGGCGGAAGAGTTTTAAAAGCATTTTATGCAGGACCATAATCTCAGATTCTTTTTCCGTAGCGGTATCTCCGCATTCTCCAGACTAGAAACACACTTCAAGCATGTTACACGGTTGTTCTTGGACGCCGACTGGAATTCACCTACAGGGGCGTAGAACCATTTAATACCATGTAGAACCATTTAATACCATGGGCGGATCCCGCCCATGGCTAGACGATATCCAGTACGTCATGCTTCAACATTTAGCTGCGCCAGTTCTTTTTTTAATCTCTGCCCAGTACGATTTGATTTCGGATAGCTCTTCAGATTCCTAATGAGTGGCTACCGTGTTTGTTGGTTTTTTTGCAAGAAAGCGAGAGGTCATTCTTCCCAGGCTAGTTTCCGCCCAAATTTTTCCTACCTCTTGCATATGCAGGTTAATGGAAAAATTGGTTAGTTTATTTTCTAAACCCCTAGGGCCACCTGTCCTTAGCATAGTGTGGCTTCCATTTGTTCTACTCCACGCTGGATTCTTTGTTCTTTCTGCAGAGTAGTATCTGCGATGCTTTTTCTGAGGCAGAATTTTACCAATGTATTTTTTGATCTGAAAGTTTATGATACCGCGTGACGATAGAATATCATTACAACCTCTATTTTATGGGGAGGTATGACGCCTTTCAACCTTTCTGTCTAAGTTCTTATGAGAGCATCGATTACGCATATGAGTGGCCGTAAACCAACTGATGGCACCTAAGGGCAAAGGGAGAGTGTTCGCATTGAAATGTCCTCATTGTCATTCTCTTTGCCTTGAGCATCAACAATATGACTTTGGTGCTGCCAAAAGATGTTCTCGAAACCATTTACGAAGATGACTTCTCGATTTTTTTGCAAGGCGCTTTAGATATGTACATTGTTTCGCCGTCTCCAACAGGCCCTTAACTGCGTGTCTCGGCACTTCAAGGCCTGTTAGAGACGGCAAAACAATGTACACATCTAGAACGATGTAATTGAGTTTGTTTTTGTTTATCTAGGCTACTGTTCTGCACTTCTACCATCGTAGAGGGTAGCACCACGATCCAGACATGTTACTATTGTGGTTCACCTTGATCTTATATTCAACCGACGCCCCATCTGGGAGGCGCAGATTAGAAGCTTTAGGGTCTATTGCACATCCAGTGCTGATCGACCGCAGAGGATTTGTGTTTCTGCAAGGCATTGCCGACCGCATTATCGCCCTGTTGTGTAAGATACAATGAATAGTTTAGGTGTGGGGCTACTGCCTCATCCGCCAAACCCATATGAAATATCTCCTAGTTACCACCTTTTTGTCTTTAGAAAATCAAATTCTCAATTAAGTATATTTGATAACGACTTACTCGAAGAGACATGAAAAGTTTATGTTTTACTTGGAAGCCTAGAGTTTTTATTCAGATGATATTAGATAAACTTTATTTTTGTTAGGAATAGATCTTTGAAACGGCTAGAAAGTATTGTCTAAACTGTGGTTTTATCTGTCTCCGTAAATTAAAAAGAACGAACAAGCTTTTTTGTATACCCAATATTAATGGTTTTGTATCCTTTTGAACGTAAAGGCTTCTGATTTTTTCAGGTGGGGTACCTATGTTATGGGGTTCCACTGGTCTTCGTGGTTAGCTTATTTTCTCCTTTGGCAATCAGTATCTCTACTCCATTGGGCCGTTACAAACTTCGAAATAGGCCTGAAGAGATCCAAGCGCGAGGTGTGGCTTGCGAATTCAAGGAAACACTGCTTTAGAGAGAAGTCCCGGCATTTTTTGCAACCAGATGAGGATTACCAGACCTTTTCAGACATAGTTTTCACATATTTTTCCTGGAGCGTACAACAGTGTAAGTTTTACATAATATTTTGTATAAATATAATGAGATAGATAACAGAGGGAAACAATTTGAATCACATTTTCTTGTGACTTAGATTTATCTGCCAATTTTAATTCGTTTTTCCATGCTGATTCCAAATATATAATCCATTTTTACCTTACATGCTTTAGTTATTCTGTAATTTCTGTTTTCTCGTTTCCCCGAAAACTGCCCTCCGGATGGACAGATAGGGTGCTTGTAGAAAGCAAATACTTCACAGTACATAGTAGTAAGATAGTAATAAGTGTTATTGTGCAAAATATTGATATTATTGTTTCTTTTTTCAGGTCTCATGTTAGAGTGATGGCTTCGTCAAGAGGAAATTGCGTTAATGATCCAGAAACCTTCTGTTACATATGTGACTGTTACATGCTAGTTCGTCAAAAGCGCAATATATAAAACTTTGTGATCCGCACTTATAAGACATATTCTGATGTTCCTCTTGGCGATCAAGATAAGAAGTGGGCCCCACATGCTGTTTGTCATAGTTGTGTGGATCATCTTCGTGAGTAGACGAAAGGAAAGAGAAATGGTCTTCCTTTTGGAATCCCCATGGTGTGGCGAGAGCCAAAAGGATCATGTATCGGACTGTTATTTCTGTCTGGTGAATACTAAAGGGATTGACAAGAAAAATCCGCACAAGATCGACTACATCGACATTGCCTCATACCTCATACCTCATTCTTTACCAATTCCGATTTTCAGTGGATATGCTTCCTCCGAGAATAAAAATGATGTACCTGATATGGACGCCCACGGAATGGATTCAGAGTCTGCAGATTCATCATCAGATGCTGAACAGTAATTAGCTCCTCACTGTTTAAATTAAGAGGATTTGAATAACTTGATACGTGATTTGGCGTTCTCCAAGAACGCTGCAGAACTTTTAGCCTCCAAGTTGAGTGAAAGACATATGCTTGACAGCTTGGTACTGGTATCATATTACCGAACAAGGAATAGTACATTTGTTAAGTATTTCTCTGAGGACAAACAATTTGTATACTGCCACGATGTTCCTGGTCTGTTTACCGAGTTGGGACTTGGCACCTATAGCCCTGCTGAGTGGAGACTGTTTTTAGATAGCTCAAAGCGTAGATTCAAGTGTGTCCTTTTGCATAATGGAAATGACTTTGGTGCAGTTCCTCTCGGTCACTCTGTCCATCTGCGAGAAACTCACGATGACATAAGAATGGTCATGGATTTACTTAAGTACCATGAACACAATTGGATCGTATGTGTAGACTTTAAGATGGTAAACTTCCTCCTTGGCCAGCAGAAGGGATATACAAAGTTTCCATGTGGGGAGAAATGGCTACATTAAGCATCCTAGAGGAGTATAGGTACATTAAAGCCCCCTCCCTTATGAGGAGAAGCGTGGGAAAGGTAGCCGGCGAAAATGCTTACCATGTGTGATCTCCCCGCCGCTGTGGGCAGTTGGAGCTAACATCTGTTTTAAGGCGACCACCTAAGGTCCTTAAACGACGCTCTAACGATCGAATTACCTACGAGACCCATAAACCCGTGGTTATGGAAAAAAAAAGCGGTGCGAGTCAGAAGGCACGCCAAGTAGCGGTGCGGTTGCGAGCCTCTAATTTGCGAGCTAACTTGGGCACCTCAGTGCCACCTCAGGAATTCTCGCTCTCCCCAGATGCTAACTCACTATTCGCCCCCCTTTCCTTTTGCCTCTGTTGCCTGGTCACTTCTGCCTATAGATGGGGCGGCAATCCGCCTATAAATAAACCCCACAAAGAAAGAGAAGAAGATTATCAGAAGTCGATACGCCAGAGGAGGATTAGTTCGTGAAGATCGATCCATCGGCCAGACAAGAAGATTATTAGTAGTCGATTCGCCAGAAGAAAGATTAGTTCGTGAAGATCGATCTTTCAGCCAGACAAGAAGATTAGAAGTCAATACGCCCGAAGAAGGATTAGTTCGTGAAGATAGATCCTTCAGCCATACAAGACTATTTCCGTGAGAAACGATAGGATCAGATTGAGAAAATCGATCTCCCCTTTCAGGGCCGTATTAACCTAAATAGTCAAGCTTTATATCGGTGCCATACCGAAGAAGCCTTTTCAGTCTGCAAAGAAGTCCGACTGAAGAAAAGCAAAGCCGCTCACACTCGAGCGACTCTCACATCTCAAGCTCCGTAAGAGTGAGAGGAGAAGAACCCAGCCCCAACGAGCTCCCGTTCTTTAATTACATTGAAGAATCAGCCCCCGTCACAGGCGACAAGCAATCCCTCCTCGAAAATTCAACCAGCGACCACACTTCAAAGCGAGAGATAAGTCCTCCAGCGACATCCGGCACCCCCTAATACCTACCTGTAAGTTAAAAATAACATTTATATCTCTATTGCGATAGTAGAAGTTTAGTACGTCCCAAGTTTTAAAGGAGAGTAGAAACCCTTGTTCTTGAACCTAGGTCATATGTGTTTCTAGACGAGAGTATGTTAATTTAATGTTTAACGCTAATCAAATAGAGTCGCGATAAAGAAAATACTAATCGGCAATTGGTATGTTTACGGGAAGCCTATTTGTTTATTTTTTGTCATTGAAAGATCTTTGATCCCAAAGATAGAAATGTGTTAACTGTTGGTTTGTAATATTTAAGTGTTTAATTTAAAATACATGTTTATTTTGGTAGATTCTGGTGTTTCCTATTATCCTTATGTGTTTAAAAATAGCTCTTCCTTAAGAACTAAACCACTAAAAATAGCACTCTTAGAACAAAGCCTACTTCATCATAGAAGTAATTCACGCCCCTTAAAAGCATACCGATACTAAAAGGGTGTCAAAGAGTATAGTGATCAAAACCAAGGGTCATTCTACGACATATTATAAAAGTGGTGTCAGGTCTAGAGGTTTTATATTAGAAAGAACCCAGCAGTGTCTATTTAAGGAAGAGCTAACACATAAAAGGAACACCACGAATAATAGAATATTTGACGAGTGGGAAATTGGTAAAGTTAGAGGTGGATACCATCTAAAGGTAATTGTTAGGCCAAGTGGTAAGTTTCGGTGGTTGAATAGGTCAGGCTTGATTAAAAACAAGGTAGATGACTGACATAAGCGCGATGGCATTGTTTGACCTTTATCGGAAGCAAGGTCAAAGCCTCGGACTGGAAGGAACCGAGCTGAACTCGTATATTCAGGAGAAAGAGAGAAACGAAAGAGAGTTTATTCAGGAGAAAGAGAGAAACGAAAGAGAAGAAAGAAGAGAAAAGATGAAAATGGAAGCGGAAAAGACGAAAATGGAAGCTGATGAAAGAGAGAAGATAAGGGCCCACGAAAGAGCTCTTAGTAAAGACCAGTTAGAGGTGCAGTCAGTGTCATCCAGAACAGGAGTGTCACCAGCGGCCAGCATGAAACTCCCGGACTACAAGGACGAAGAAGATTTATGCTCATATCTCTCCCATTTTGAGAAAATATTTAAAGTCAATAATTGGGACCTAGAAGATGGGGTCGCCAGACTGTTACCGCTACTCAATCGTAGGATAAGAGAGATATTCGTATCTTTACCCTCAGAAGCGACTGTGGACTATTCCACTCTCAAAGCCGAACTTCTCTCAGCAACAAACCTTAACCCGGAAGAATATAGGATGAAGTTCAGGCAGTCTCGTATAAGACCCGGACAAACATACAAACATTTTGGCTTTGAGTTTCGTCGAAGCCTACAGTTTTGGATGGAGTCAGAAGGGGTAGAGAACGAAGTCGCTGCGGTCGTCGACTTCATGCTTAGAGATCAGTTACTAAGTACACTACCCCAGGAAATCCGTGCATTCGTTAAGGACCGAAAAGCTTCTACCTTCAACGAGTGTCTGGACAAGGCTGACCTCCACGCGGTAAATCATCGGTTATATCCGAGGGAGTACAAGAAAGAGAAGGCTCCCTCCCCAAAGAAAAATGGGCCGCCACCCAGGCATTTACAGAAGAAGCCCCTTAAGTTCTCAGCAGCAAAAGGAACTTATAAACCAAATTTTGGAGAAAAAAAAATCAAAAAGAAGGTAGGATTCCACAAGGATCATACCCTAATACCGGCACGTATCCCAGGAAGCCCGTCACTTGTTATACCTTCGGGATAATAGGTCACCTGAGTTTCCAGTGCCCACAGAACTCCCGACTGAGGGAGACCTCGAGACAACAGGTGCAAAACCTGACTGCTGCGATCCCAGCAGGACAAGCTGATTCGCCCTACGTCCCCGCGCCAACATCCGAAGGGCCCCAGCAACAGGTAAACTTTCTATTCAACAAAAGTTCGCCAGGCGCCCTACAATTTGAAGAGGGTACTGTTAATGGTGCCGAGTATCCACTTTAGTCAGAGACACTGGATGTACGTGCATAGTGGTATCCGACAAGTTGCTGCCCCCAGTAAACCCTAACCATGAGAAATTCGCAATCGTTCACGACTTTTTAGGACGCGACAATCGATTCCCCGTCGTGAGATGTCATATACAATGCAGATATTTCACCGGTTGGACGGACGTGGTAGTAGCCCCGATTAAGTTCTGCGCAGTACTAATCGGACAAAACCCCCTAATTCCCCAGCAAGAAGTGGCCCAACAAGTAGTCACCCGGGCACAAGAAGCCCAGAGGAAAGAGCAACCTGCTAAGTTGACCCCGAGGATTACCCTCGAAGACAATGGGTTCAAATTGACTTCCTTCGCCAGTGCTCAGAAGGAATGCCCCACTCTTAAACCTCTATGGGAGAAAGCTATTAAAGGTGAAATTCTCCAAGTGAAAGGAAAGAAGCCTATCCAGTATATCGTAGAAGACTCACTTCTCTACCGTACTATCAGCGAGGAGGATAAGGAGAACAAGAAAGCACTGTGTGTACCTCAAGAATACACGCAAAGAATTTTGAATACTGCGCATGATGGAATATTAGCCGGACACTTTGGACACAACAAAACGGCGCAGCAGATATTCCGACACTTTTATTGGCCCCAGGCCACCAGGGAAATTGTGGCCTATTGCCGATCATGCGACGTGTGTCAGAAGGATCCCTCCAGAGGACGGGTACCTCCCACTCCCTTACAAAAGGTGCCCATTACAACCGAACCATTCTTTCGAGTGGCTATTGATTTGGTGGGACCAATTCACCCCCCTTCAAGTGGAGGACACTCCTACATCCTCACCCTAGTGGATTGTGCCACCCGGTTCCCAGATGCCGTGGCCCTACGGAAGATTGACACTATTTCCTGCGCGGAAGCATTAATTTCAATTTTTGCACGAGTAGGCCTGCCTAAAGAAATTCTATCGGATAGAGGGCGCCAATTCACCTCAGAATTCAAGGAGCAAGGTCTAACCACCGGGCCGACCAAGTGTTATTTGCCTAGGAATCCATTGACTACCTGGGATTCAAAATAGGACAAAAACACTTGACTACCCAGCAAGAAAAAATGGACGCCATAGTCAAGATTCCCAGGCCGAAAACAAAGTAACAACTCCGATCGTTTAGGGGAGCGGCCTCGTTCTATAGGCGTTTTGTACCACACTTCGCTTCCATTGCAGCCCCACTGAATGATTTGTTCAAAAAGACAGCGTCAGACCCTGTCACGTGGAACCCCCATGCAATAAATCAGTTGGAGGTTCTAAAAGGAAAACTCGTAACTGCGCCCATTCTTCGCTTACCAAATCCCAACAAGATCTTCAGCCTTCGCACGGACGCAAGTCAGGACGGGTTAAGCAGAGTATTGTTTCAATACGAAGATGACGAAACAGCCTATCCCATAGCTTATGTCAGTAGGAAACTGTTGAGTAGAGAAAAAGCCTACGCTACTATCGAAATCGAAGCTTTGGCCATAATATGGTCCATAGGTAAATTCAAATATTATCTAATAGGGCGCGTGTTTAAGTTGGAATGCGACCATAAACCGTTGTCATACTTAAGTAAAAATAAGAGTAAGAATGGAAGACTCCTGAGATGGAGTTTACTCTTGATAGAGAACCAGTACTCCATTCACTATATAAAAGGGTCCAACAATTGTATGGCCGACTCGTTAAGTCGGAACCCGGTCGACGATTAAGGAGCAGCCCAACTATTGTATTATAGCAAAGTTAAGTGTAAATCAGTAGAATTGTAAGTAAGTAGGGGCGAGTAACCCCCTAGTGGTAGGTAAGAAGATCCTAAGTTGGCACAGTAATATAGGAATTAATGTGAGGTCAGGTGAAATGTTATCGAGGCATTCCCGAGTGAACTAGAATTTATTGTATAATATTATGTTCCGTAAGTTACCCATGTATATTATTGTAAGCGTCGGATTGGAACCCCTCCCCCCTCCCGTTTTTTCTTAAGGAGGGAGGTAAATGTGGAGAAATCGCTACATTAAGCATCCTGGAGGAGTATAGGTACATTAAAGCCCCCTCCCTTATGAGGAGAAGCGTGGGAAAGGTAGCCGGCGAAAATGCTTACCATGTGTGATCTCCCCGCCGCTGTGGGCAGTTGGAGCTAACATCTGTTTTAAGGCGACCACCTAAGGTCCTTAAACGACGCTCTAACGATCGAATTACCTACGAGACCCATAAACCCGTGGTTATGGAAAAAAAAGCGGTGCGAGTCAGAAGGCACGCCAAGTAGCGGTGCGGTTGAGAGCCTCTAATTTGCGAGCTAACTTGGGCACCCCAGTGCCACCTCAGAAATTCTCGCTCTCCCCAGATGCTAACTCACTATTCGCCCTCCTTCCCTTTTGCCTCTGTGGCCTGGTCCCTTCCCCCTATAGATGGGGCGGCAATCCGCCTATAAATAAGCCCCACAAAGAAAGAGAAGAAGATTATCAGAAGTCGATACGCCAGAGGAGGATTAGTTCGTGAAGATAGATCCATCGGCCAGACAAGAAGATTATTAGTAGTCGATTCGCCAGAAGAAAGATTAGTTCGTGAAGATCGATCTTTCAGCCAGACAAGATTATCAGGAGTCGATACGCCAGAGGAGGATTAGTTCGTGAAGATCCATCCATCGGCCAGACAAGAAGATTATTAGTAGTCGATTCGCCAGAAGAAAGATTAGTTCGTGAAGATCGATCTTTCACCTAGACAAGAAGATTAGAAGTCAATACGCCCGAAGAAGTATTAGTTCGTGAAGATAGATCCTTCAGCCATACAAGACGATCTTCCCTTTCAGGGCCGTATTAACCTAAATAGTCAAGCTTTATATCGGTGCCATACCGAAGAAGCCTTTTCAGTCTGCAAAGAAGTCCGACTGAAGAAAAGCAAAGCCGCTCACACTCGAGCGACTCTCACATCTCAAGCTCCGTAAGAGTGAGAGGAGAAGAACCCAGCCCCAACGAGCTCCCGTTCTTTAATTACATTGAAGAATCAGCCCCCGTCACAGGCGACAAGCAATCCCTCCTCGAAAATTCAACCAGCGACCACACTTCAAAGCAAGAGATAAGTCCTCCAGCGACATCCGGCAATCCCTAATACCTACTTGTAAGTTAAAAATAACATTTATATCTCTATTGCGATAGTAGAAGTTTAGTACGTCCCAAGTTTTAAAGAGAGTAGAAACCCTTGTTCTTGAACCTAGGTCATGTGTTTGTAGACGAGAGTACGTTAATTTAATGTTTAACAATAATCAAATAGAGTCGCGATAAAGAAAATACTAATCGGCAATTGGTATGTTTACGGGAAGCCTATTTGTTTATTTTTTGTCATTGAAAGATCTTTGATGCCAAAGATAGAAATGTGTTAACTGTCGGTTTGTAATATTTAAGTGTTTAATTTAAAATACATGTTTATTTTGGTAGATTCTGGTGTTTCCTATTATCCTTATGTGTTTAAAAATTGCTCTTCCTTAAGAACTAAACCACTGAAGTAGCACTCTTAGAACAAAGCCTACTTCATCATAGAAGTAATTCACGCCCCTTAAAAGCATACCGATACTAAAAGGGTGTCAAAGAGTATAGTGATCAAAACCAAGGGTCATTCTACGACACCATGTTATATCTGTATGTGGGACAGTCGAGCCCGTGACAAACACTGTTCCCAAAAAGATTGGCCAGTTGGGGAAACTTTGGAAGCAGGAATGCCAAGCAATGTTAATGAGCCAATCTTAAGTTGAAAGAAGATCGTTTTTCCTCCACTTCATCTCAAACTGGGGTTGATGAACCACTATGTCAAGGCGTTGAGCACTGAAAATGATTGTTTTCGGTACATAGTATTGGCGTTTCCTGCTTTGTCATACGAAAAAATAAAAGTAGGAGTATTTGATGGTCCCCAAATCCGAAGACTTCTGAGTGATTCTAGATTCGTGAACACCATGAATGAAAAAGAGAAGGCACCCTGGCTCTCATTTTCCGCCGTTGTTCGTAACTTCTTGGGAAACCAAAAAGCGCATAACTACGAGGATCTGGTTACTAATATGCTTTTAGCATATCGTGATCTGGGATGCAACATGAGTGTGAAGCTGCATTTCCTAAATAGTCACCTCGACCGATTCCCAGAGAATCTGGGAGCTGTGAGCGACGAACAAGGAGAACGCTTCCATCAGGATTTGATGACGATGGAAGAGCGCTACCAAGGTCACTGGGATAGACACATGATGGTGGACTACTGCTGGACGATTAGAAGAGATCAGCCAGAGAAGACTTACAAATTTTTGCCCGATTGAAATCAAGAAGAGGTCTTCCAGCCTGATATAGGGTCATTAATAAATTAGTATCTATTTGATTACAGTATTTGTAATCCTAATGTGTAATTCAAGTTTCTTCTCATATGCAATAAAATGTTTGTGCAAAAAAAAATGCTTTACTATTAATAACGCAAAAGGATGATTCAAAATTACTTCAGGGCGTGATGATAGGCGTGATAAAATGAAAATTATTGTATAATATTAGTTATTGATATTACGAAAAATCTGTAGTATTTAGAGAGAATCTGATTTCAGATTTGAATTCAGTATGTTCGAATTAGGTAGGAAAATGTACTTTTGTGAATTCACCAAATACATTGTTTCCCAGTGTAATCTTTTCCTTTTCTGAAAGATTGTCAGAAAGGAAAGGAACATATTCTAGCCATGTTTCTTTAATATACCCCTATCGATGATTGGCTTTTCATGCTGGGTAATAACTTTTAAGGTGAGCCCGGGGCCTCGTGTACCGGTAAGAATTCGTTAGTGTGACACGTTTGGCACTCGTTCCAAAGGTTTCCCAGGCATAGTCTAGATAATACTTTTTACTTTGAATAGATAGACAAAATCTGTTTGAAGCCTCCTAACTCTACATAATCTCAGCTATTGATGCCAGTCCTATTTTTTTCACCCCTCTCCATCAGTGTAAAGTGTCGGACTCGGTAAATATTGCCCTCCCAAAAATAAATATTGTAATCTCACAAATCCGGATCTGGATTTTAATTTGGATCAAGTTGTGTATGTTTGTAGAACATCACAAGTTGTCCATCCATGGGTATTTTAAATTTTTCTAACCGATTATTTTTTTTTAATATAGACCAAACTTTCAGAAAATGCTCTCTCTCTCTCTCTCTCTCTCTCTCTCTCTCTCTCTCTCTCTCTCTCTCTCTCTCTCTCTTCATATTGAATAAAGTGAATGTGATCCAGAATTCATATCCACACTCCCCTGAAGTGGGTTGAGTGGTTTTCACTTAGGCTATGGAGGTTTTCCTTTCCCCTATTTGATGGCATAACACAAAATTTGTGTCCTCTCTGGGCATCATCCTACCCCACCCACGCCCTTCCTAACGAGGACCGGACCTCGGGGCCTTCGGCTTTGCGAGCGATTGTCATTCTGATCTTTATGTGAAATTCATTATATAATTAGGACGCCCCGCCCGCAATGAAAAGGAGGGGGGAGGTGCACTTATCTATCATTCATCATGTGATAGATGACAAATCAAGCAGCGGAGCCACCCTCGAGTGGAGCGGAGGCAAGTTGCGAGGAGAGCTGCGCTTCCTAATTTCTCCTGCCCCAAGTTTTCCCTTTCCTCAATTTCAACCTTTTTATGCGAATTCCTTTAAAACCCTCCGAGGGAGATGCCCTCACTGGTTTTTGCTTTATTTTCTCTTGAGGTTTCTTCCTTTATCTACTATATTAATAGCTGCCATTTTCATATAGCCGTTTCCACAATCCCTTCGTCGGCCCTTCCTCGATTCATCTGTGTAGTGTTTTGGTCTGCAAATACCCTCCTCTTCATCGCTTACACGGCCAGTCTCACCTCCGCCCTCACAGTAACAAACCACCTCCCAGCCTTTGAAACTGTTCAAGAGGCCATTTTTGAGCCCACTTTTGACGTCACTGTTATGGGAGGAACATATCTTTTCGAAGCGATACAGGTAACAACAATTCATATTTCATCTATAACAATGTCGTCCTATTATTTGAATGCATTTAAGTCTTCTTTTAATTCTCATGAGGTAAATGGAAAAGAAAGTCATTTTTTAGCAAAATTAGATTCCTTAAATTATTTATGGAGTGCCTTAGTACAAAAATTATATAAATTTAGGGCTTCTTAAACATTTTTAGGCAACAACAATAGAGAGGATGTAAACCCATCTCACAGAGAGGGCGCACAATAAATTCTGCCTAAGCTGAATCACGCAGAAGTAAATATACTTGGCTGTTTTGCCATTGATATTCGAATCCCTGTTGGTCTCACTTCCGTTTGGAAACTACACTCATGTTCTTTTGTATACTGATAGATAAAAAGACGTGTAAGCAACTTTCTTACAGAAATATGACAGTGAATGGACAAAAGAACTCAGAAGACAACTAGCAGAAAACCCGACGCTGATATTGAAAGACCACAGTGATATTATAGAACGCATCCTCACTTCCAATCTGGTTTACTTCACCGACAAGTTTTCAATGATGTTTCTCACTCAAGGAAACTGTTCGATCGCCCAGATACCCACTCACGAATTTCCCTCATTTGCGGGCTTTGGTTTTACCAAGCACTCCCCATTTTTGAAGATCTTCAACAAAAAGTAAGGCACTATAAAATAACTAAACTTGGGATAACCAATACCATTATAGAATATGTGACATAAGATACCAAAATGTTCAAGAGAAAAGGGTAGTTTTAATTGAGTAAAGAAAGGGAAACTAGAGCAGCCAACGAAAATATGTTCATTCAGTGAACAAAGAAAGTGGGGAAAGAAAGAGGGATGATGAACAAAAAGTACGAAGAAAGTAAAAAGTAATTAAATTTGGCGCAAAGACTAGAATGACAAACCAAGTCAACCCTAAATACTCAACTCGAGGATGTTTATTATAAATCTACAAGAGCAATCAAAAACCACTAAGTTCAGCACCCATTTATCGGTAAAAAAGTAAAGAAACCAGTATAGAGAACAGAGCAATGGCGGTAGAGTGCCGCCATCCCATCCTTTTCTCTATACATTGGTAGTGAAGTGTATTTGTTGAAAAAAGTATGTGGAAGTGGGAATGGTGTTTTCTTACACATGAGGAGTTTTCTTCGAGAATAAACCATCAAAATGGATTCGAACTAAATAAATTATCATTTCAGGTTGTCGAGCCTTTTCACAGGGGGAGTTTTGAGCCAATTGAAAACGAACTATATTGGTTTGTCTTCAATGTGTTTGGATGAGTCAAAGTTCGGCGAAAGGGGATTTGACTATATGGTCACTGTCTTCTTGTTCCTAGTCGTCGGCTTGGTCATCTCTTGCGTTTTATTGGGGCTTGAGAAGAAGAAGAAAGCTCCCAGCCATCAAAGACGGAGGCTCAATGTTTGGGAATGAAGTCATCAGAGTTAGAATTTTAAAAGGATTATAAACTGCCTTGATCAAAGGTAGTACGAGATAATTCTGGCAAAAGAGAAATAATAGTTTGTATAGTCACGAAAAATGTCAGTCCTATTATTAATCTATCTATAACTACATACCTCCTTACTGACCTACGTATTCCCAGGACACATACGTTGGAAAAGCAGGGAAAACAATTGAACCGGAAGTCGCTTGAAGAGAATACTGAAATCTTAGCACACGTCCCAAACCGACGACAATTGCTTATATTAGAAGCCATATACACCAAAGAAAAGCAACCGAAATTAAATATCCAAACAAATTCGCAATTCATCTTACCATCTTCCCGTCCACCAGCCCCTAATAATAATTCCTCCCCATCTTAATCTTGTGACCGTTATAGTCTCAACCATTTGCATACATATCGTGTTTAGAGAAATTCCATTTCCTATAATTTCCTATAAATGTTAACGCAGCTTACCACACACACACACACACACAAACATATATATAAATATATATATATATATATGAATGCCATGTCCCACAGGAAAAAATCAAAAGGTGTTTCCAAGTACTTTCGAACTTTATTAAGTTCCTTATCAAGGATAACTACAAGAAATAATATTATATTAGAGGTATATATACGAAAGGAAAGTATGAAAGACGCCTCAAAAACAAGAAATCACCAATAAGGAAGACGGAAGGGGGAAGGTAAAGATTCATATTAAGAATTACAAGAAGAAAGGTAGTAAGGTCAAACTGAGAAGACGGAAAGGGTAACAGATTAAAAGAAATGGAAATAGCCTAACGAGGGAGATTATAAGACACGAGGAGCGAAAAGTGGGGAAAATACAATGTACATAACAGAACAGTGACAATTAAAAAAAAAAGTAAATAAAAAAAAATTGGGGCCACATAACTGAAGATTGTATATAAAAAACTAAGAACAAAAGTCAGAACTAATTTCTTTAAGTATTAGTCTTTTAATTATAGCATCTATTATATATAAGCCAGGGAAAAGGTTAAAATTATCACATTGGCTTATAAAAGCACATTCAATGATATTCCTTTTTATAGGGTCATTGGAACGATAAATAAATTTTGCCAAGTTCCAGTTAATTAGATGGTCCTTATCTGACATATGGACAAAGAAAGCACTGATATCTTCCCCTCTTCGGACATTATAATTATGGTGATATATATATATATATATATATATATATATATATATATATATATATATATATATATATATATATATATATATATATATATATTCTTTGTTTCTTGTTCCCTAGCCACAACTATGTAGCCTTTGAAAATGATTATGTGTATATATCGAAACGTGTAAAGCCAATAAAGAATTTCGTTTTGCTTAGTGAACCAGTTTTCTGCTCTCGTCCGTCACGACATTCAAATGAATTTTTCTGAATTAATTCATGGGTAAGCAAAGAACAAAAGTGGAACATAAGACAAATCGGGCAACTCGAAAAGAAAATAATTAAAAATAAGTTAGCAGTCGCCTTTAATAAAGCATGCTACGAAATAAATTCAATTCACGGCGCTACGAAATAAATTCAATTCACGGCCCAACTATAAGAATATATATATATATATATATATATATATATATATATATATATATATATATATATATATATATATATATATATATATATATATATATTAAAGCCAGAACCAGTATTCGGAACATATATAATTTGGAACTTTTTCAAACATTAGCGATGTTCATCTTCAGCCTATAATGGAGTAAACCAATACGAAAGAAAGCAAGCTTAGAATACATAAAGAGATATATGTAGGGTATTAATGACTGACAATAAGTTTAAAGTTTGATGAATTTGAGAGAAAATAAACAAACTTTAAACTTATTGTCAGTCATTAATACATATATCTCTTTATGAACATCGCTAATGTTCGAAACGTTCAAAATTATATATGTTCCGAATACTGGTTCTGGCTTTAACCTGCATACTAAAATCGACGTTTCCGAAGGATGTCCCAATTTCTACATATATATATATATATATCACAATATTTGAATCAAGATTTTATTTATAACTATCGGACTAGTTTCGGCAAGATGTCATTTTCACCTAATAATGAAGGTAATAATGAGAGTAAGCCACATTCTAAACAAAATGAAATGAAATTGGAAACAATCTGAAGGGTTGCTAATCTCCGAAACCCATTGCTTCCGGGGGTTTATAAATACGATAGGCGATTTTATTCAATATATATTTATTACATTTGTGTTGCCCTTCAGATAAATGAAATTATCAACTTTGTTAATGATGATGGATTGATTCCGCAATTCTCTTCTTAATATAATTGTTCGATTTATAAATGATTTTTTGCTTGGTTAAAATCAATTCTATGGTCATGGTTTTGCATGTTCGTAAAGAGACTTGAAGAGTTCGTACACCTTCTGATATCAGGTAGATGTTCTTTAATCCTCTTATTAAAGTGGCCCGACTATCCGATGTATTTTAAATTGTAATTATGGCATGGTACGTTGTATACTCCAGCATCGAGATTGATTGGACGCAATCTAGTCAATGATTTTCGAATGGTATTAGAATATTTAAATGTGCTATTTATGTTATTTCCGTTCGCATATGATTTTAGGGGGGGGGGGGCAGGGCTTGATCATTTGGGAAACGTACATTTTTTAAAATCGTCGCTTTGCGGTGTGGAGATAGCCTTGAAGTTTTTTCGTGCTTTCGAATGGCATCTATTTATGAGGTGAATTGGGTATTTTAGTTTAATGAAATTGCAGATAAGGTGGTTAATTTCATCCTGAAGGAAGATTGGGTCGCACGTTCTATAGGCTCGGAGAAAGAGGGAAGAAATAACAGATATCTTAACGGATTTGTCATGTAATGAGAAAAAAATGTATGTAAGCATTTGAATTTCTAGGCTTTCGATAGACTGAGCACTGAATATGATTATTTAAACGGTGGATATTTACGTCTAGAAACGGTATAGAATTGTTCTGTTCCCATTCTACTTTGAATTTTATCGATGAGGGTAACGAATTCAGGTTGTTGAAAAATTCATTGAAATTGTTATTGTCTATGGGCCATGCCGACAGGATGTTGTCTACATATCGGAACCAGATAAGAGGTTGAGAATGGATCCTAGGCAGGAGGGTCATTTCATAGTTTTCCATAAATAGATTGCATAGGATGGGGGAAAGGGGGTTACCGATACTTAGGCCATATTTTTGGCGAAAAAACTTATCTCCAGTTCAAAATACATTATTAGTTACACATAAGCGCACTAATTTAATAATTTTAGGGATCGGTAAAGGTATGTTAATATCGAGATTTCTTTCCAATTTAGATATTTACCTATATATATATATATATATATATATATATATATATATATATATATATATATATATATATATATATATATATATATATATATATATATATATATATATATATATATATATATAATATATATATATATATATATATATATATATATATATATATATATATATATATATATATATATATATATATATATATATATATATATATATATATATATATATATATATATATATATATATATATATATATATATATATATATATATATATATATATATATATATGTATATATGTATATATATATATATATATATATATATATATATATATATATATATATATATATATATATATATATATATATATATATATATATATATATATATATATATATATATATATAAAGTGTTCTCGAAGGAAAAAGTGGTCCAAACATCTTAAACTTTGAACCCTCTGCCTCAAGTGCTGAGGGTTTGTGTAGCAATTGGGGTTTGGGGAATTGGCCCAATATTTGATGCACAACTAAATAAATAGGCACCCCACCCCACCCCCGTTGGGGAGAGGGTAGGGAGGGGGGGAGAGTACTTGCTCGATTATTCATCACACTCTCTGGCCTTCCCCAAAGGGGCCGATCTGACTCAGGTAGGGAAGGGTCGGAATGAGCCGATGGAAGAGGAGAGTAGTAAAGGAAAGTGTAGAAAATTTGAAATGAGAAAAGTTAGAAACAGAATGGTAGTTGATCTCAGTTGACCTTATTCTGTTAGTGGATAGAAGGATAGAATGGAACATCTCCTTTTGTGGACTTAGAGTTTCTCGTGGAATCCGCACCACATTACCCCCCGTATCAGTTGCTTGGTCGCTTTTAGCTCTTTTATTCTTCATTCACTCGCTCAAATTTAGAAAGATAAAGGAAGAACCGCTTAATCTCTGTTCATTTTCGTGCTTTCACTTTCAGCCTTGTGTTATTGTGGTGTTTATGCGGTTGCGTGTTTATAGGATGTCTGAGCTTGTTTTGAGTTGGTATGTTTGTTTGTGTAGTTCGTTTATATTATATAGACATTTTAATCTGCATTTTAAATTATGGTAAGTGATCCAAAGCTGCAGGTTTTTTATATCACCACTTGCATTTTGATTTTAACATTTAGCACTTTCATCACTATTTGCAATTTACCTATTTTCCTTATACACTTTTCACTGGTAACATTACTTTTTATCACTTTTAACTTTTAATTTAGTATTTCGCACTTTAAAATTTTAACTTTTTGCACTTATAACGCTTAAATTTTTCATATGGTTTGTAAATTAGGTCGCTTCCAGTTGGTTTATTAAGGTATCATATCGGGAAGTCTTATTAAGTGGTGTAGTCGATAATTCTGATGTTAATTTCGGTTTTTGTCCTTATCTTCATTTAAGTAAAACCGATGCTTCCTCAATTCTCGGCTGCTGATGTCTTCCGGTGGGAAATCGACTAGGAAAAGGGGTTATCTGTTCCAAAGATTGTTAGTTTTGCTAATATTGAGGGAAGAGCTTCTATCTTCCTCTGTATTTTCTTAATATTAATATTGAGCGGTTGCATTCCTGCCTCTAGTTATAGACTTCTATGCTCCCTTCTTTTTGTGTTGTCAATTAGGTAGAGAGCTTAATTTTTGTATTCTTTGGAGCTCCAGTTTTTTAGCTTTTGTTTCGTTGTAGATTGTGATGAGAGGATAAATGAATGCCTCCGTTCCTTGTGCCATGTAGATTTTCTTTCTTTTTTTTTCTTTATGTTGAGCCCCCTTAAGTTGTATAACAGGTTAAGCATTGGTATTACCTTGTTTTTTTTTTATCTCAACTATGTGATTGTTATAGTTGTTAGATTTTATTTTTAGTCACAAGACTTTTCTTTCCGAATTGTATCTGTAATGCTGCGGTCGTCTAATTCATGCCCACAACATTGATTCTGGAGATTAGGAATATTGCCAATTTTCTTCTATTAGTTCTTATTTTCCTTTCGTAGTTATTGATGGTGCTGATTTCTAGTGCTGTCATCCTAGTCTGAAACCGTTCTTTCGTGTAAAGGCAGACGATGATAAGCTGGCTTAGGTCGTTCAAGGAAGGAACGTTTTATCAAACAGGCATTATCGGTATTGGTAAGGTCCGCTGTATAGATCGAGTACAGCGTAAGGCCGAAGTAGGCACCCAGGTAGAGTCCAGCTTCAAATTCAAATAAGGGTCCTTTAAAATCATTTATCACCAAGTCTGCTCTCCTGTCTACGACGCAATTCTCTTTCGATTGTTGTCAGCATCAAATACATATGTAGATATAATTTTATGCGTTATTAAGCCAAGTGACATCGTGGTGTAATTTCCTTTGCGAAATCTGAACTGGAAATCATTATGTCGATTGATTTCTTTGAGAATCTTTTCAATGACTTTGCAATTGAAATTAATAGTGATATACAAATTACATTTGTAACTGTTGAGGTTACAAAGTGATTGACCTTATTTCGAGAGAACAATTATTTTCATTAATTTGTATTCATCTGGGAAGTATCCGGTGTTAAGGTATGCGTTATAGATACACTTAATTGCTTCTACGATGTTATCTGGTACCTTGGTGAGTTTTGTTTCTGGTGATTCTCGTGGGGAAGGGCGCTTTTTTTGTTTATATGAATTAATAGCGCTTTCTATTTCTTTAGTTGTTGTGGTTTTCCCTGGTCCAACAATTTCTGCCCTTTCTCGGATTATTGATGGTGTAGAACTCAATTAAAGTATTCAACAATCTCTTCTGTTGTTATGGACAGCACAGACTTCCAGCGGACACAAAAGTACTCTTCTGTGGCCTTATCGTCCTAAACGTTTTCCTCACTTTCGTTCTCAATTATAATTTCGCTTTTATATAAGGCTTTTCTATGAGATGACTTAGAGCTTCTTTTCTCCCACTGTACCTTGTGACTCTTTCTTCGTTGGGTCCGAGAATCTTTATTCGGTCGTTTATTCCATTAAGTTATCTTGGATTTTTTCTTCATCTTTTACGGCCACTGGAGGTGGGGCATAGAACAAAATCTCGTTCTCTGAATATTCCTTTTGTGCATCGTGATGCTTGTTCTTGTGTGTCTCTTGTTTTCGTTATCTATTTCTTCCAGATTTCCATGAGAAAGATTCTTTCAAATGAAGTTACCGATTTCTGATGTTTTTCTTATCCACTGTTAGCACTTACAGTATATCGGATAGTGATTCACGAACAATAAGGTTTCTAAATATGGCCACTGCATTCAATAGTGACTGGCTGTATGTGGGTGTTAGAGGCAAGTTGTGGCTGTTTAAAGCGACATCTGGCTTCGTTGCAACAATTCCGATGACATATGTCGTAAGAACCCATCCAATTCTCGTGAAGATTTTCCATCCTAACAAGTTTTGCCTTGCATTTGGCGATCAGAATTCCCATAAATATTCGAGCCAGACTTGTTCTAAAGATTGTCCTTAAATTGTGGAGATAATTTTTCAAGGTTCTTGGTAGCCTGTAGCAGAACCTTGTTAATCTCGATGTATTTGAAACCTTTCCTAATTGTTATTACCGCTACGTCGTATGGCTCATCAAAAGGGCTAATAATTATAAAGGTGTATTTGAATAGTTTCATTTGTCGTCGCCCTGTAACGAGCACTGCGATTTGCTTTCCTGGCCGCTGTGCTGCCGGGCTTCTTCTCCTTTCTGACACCATTTCTTTATACTTTACTTCCTCACTTTTCCTATAACCTCTCCCATAACTTTCTCAGGTCGGCCTCAAAATTCATAGGGTAGACGCCGACCAGCATCCTCTCACCCAACCTTCCCGGATCGGAGCTGAGAGGGGAGGGAACAATGTCCTATCACCCCTGAGCTCCGGTTTAGGTTGGTGGGCTTTTAACAACCTGCTTCAACCTCACCCACACCTTCCTCAGATACCCTTTCTCTCCCCTTTCAAGATCTATGAATTTTTTCGCCCACCCCAAGGTGGAGCCGCCATGACGAAGGGCTGCCTGGCCCCTGGCTGGGAGGAGTGGTCTTAAATGTCTGCCCAGTATTCACCCCTCGCAGAGCGGGATACTGCGTGGGGTGATGAGCGTTTGCGTCCTGTTATAATAATAGGGTCCCCATGCCCATATATGAAAACTCGGAATTTAATACTTTCCCTATACCTTCACCTCAAAATCGCCAGAGCCGGCCTCAGCCAGCTCCACAACAGAAAAGGAGGTCCACTGTCTGCCCGTGCCCAACAAATTCCTGCTGGCGTGCATATCAAGTTTACAGGGGGTCACTCTACGAGCCCCCCTCTCTTCCCTGACGGACGCTGGTTCGCCGGGCCAAGACAGGACAGAAAGCTCCACGAAGGGGATCCGTGATGTCTTGGGAGGGGGGGGGGACAACATGGAGGCCCACCCGAGATGTTCCCTGAGGTGACCCAACCCCATATGGTAGGATCTTACATGGGGTCTAACACGGGCTCGGTCCCAAACACAGAATCCGATCTGCCCCTGTGAAAGCTTCTCATCAGACGGCTAGGGCCCCCGAGACCTTACAAGGAGAGGAGAGATTTCCTCCCTTGGCTGATGCCCCTGGGACAGCCCATACCTTCTCTATTTTCAGAGAAAGATCTTGCTGATGCTGATCCATCTGGACAATGGGCTCCTGTCGGTGGAAGAGAGAAGCGGGTTAATTCCCCTCTCTCTCCTCTCTTAAAAAGAAAATAAACATAAAACAGAACAAATGGCTCCGGGCTCCTCTCCCTCCATGAGAGCTACGGGGACGGACTGGCCCGTTGCCGTTTCGCTTAATGACCAAGCCAAATTGGCATGTCAGGCCACGGAGCTTCCCCGTATTGGGAGTCCCAGACTAAGACCAAAATTTCAAGCACAAAGAGTGGAGCCTTGATTACGTCGGGGCACCTCATTCAGAGGTTACCTGGGGTTTGTGAGACCGCTGGCATCAAACACTTTAAGGTTATTCGCCTCACTGATGGCAGCATGTTGGCCTAGGGCAACATGTTCCATCAGAGAAGAGCACTAACTAGCCTGATTGGTAGAGAGCCAAAGGTAACCCGTTTCTAGGACGCGAGCTGTTTGGCGAATGCGTCGGATCCCTCCAAGGCGGCAAATATTAGTCCTCTTCGGAATGTGACGCTGCACTCTACCATGAACTGGCCGACCAAGGAGCGGTCAAGGTCAAACAAGGGATGAGAAAACAGGGAGGGGCCTTGAGACCAACTTCTACACTCTTCGTCACGTTCTACTATGACAAGCTCCCTGAATCGGTGCATGCTGGTTGGTATCGCTAACGCGTGAAGGCATTCGTGCCACAGCTGTGGAGGTGCTATTACTGTCACCACTTCGGCCATACTAATGACTCGCATGGCGAGAAAAACCTCCACTGATAAGTCCTCGAAGGCGACAGCGCTTTCAGCGCATTGTCCGGCCAACAGTGCACAGAGTTCTGCCTCCGGGAAACATAGGGCCATTCCCGTGAAGATCTTCTCTTCGGAGAGGGCCCTCTCATCTCCACCGAGCTACGTCTCGAAGTCATATTCCTTCAATGGAATTGTCACGGACTCCGGGCCAATTTAGAGGACCTGTGGAGGCTCGTCTCCTCCCATTCTCCGTTAACTATCTTTTTGCAGGAGACCCTGCTGGGTGCGTGCCCCCAGCCCACCCTCCAGGGGTATAACGGCCTTGTGATCACACCAATACGGGTCAGGCCAGGCAGGAGAATGCGCCATTCACACCTAGTATGTCTCCGTCCTTATCTTTACTTTGAATACTTTCTATCAGGCAGTAGCTGTGCAACTGTACCTAGATATGAGGTATACTGTTATTTCTGCGTACATTCCACCGTCAGCCTACTTCGAAGTTGGGGGGTTCCGCTGCGTCGTGGCACGGTTTCTGAAGCCCTTTCTCATGCTCGGGGATCTGAACAGTAGACACGCTCTCTGAGGAGACTACTCGATAAATTCCAGGGGTCAACTACTTGCCATCAGATCGACGAGCTTGATATATGTGTCCTAAATGAGGATTAGTTTACACTACAATGCTCGACAACCGTTTCATTTTCCTTTCTTGATCTATCTTTGTGTTCTCTGAATGCACAGCTCAATTTGGAGTGAAGGGTAGTGGAAGACCTATATGGTAGTGGTCACTTTAACATTCAAATATTATTTTCTGGGCCGCTTCAGCCTGAAAGCCCGCCCGGTGGTGTTTGGCACTTGCGCGGTGGTCCGCATTTCAGGAAGTGACTGATTTCTCTCTCTCTGAGTCGCAGAGTTTAAGTCGGTAGATGAAGCCGTCGGATTTTTCTCCGGCAACCTAATTACCATGGTCCGAGAAGGAGACGCTTTATACCTCCATGTGCTATAAGCGACAGCGCAACGATTTCACTGTTGGTAAATTTCGTCGAGCTAGGGCTAGGTTCCGGCATGTTTTGAAGCACGCCCATCGCTCTTCCTGGCAGGCATATGTATCTTCCTTAACAGGAAGACCTCTCTAGCATAGGTGTGAATGCAAATCAAAATAATTATCGACAAGTTCTCGTAAGACCTCCCTCCCGTTCTGCACGAGAATGGGATCGCTATCTAAGACCCCTCGTCCGTGGCGGACTCCTTCGAGACCGCTTTCTCCGCATTCTCTAGCAAGGATGCTGCTCCACCAGCATTCAATGAGCGTCGTGGTGTCGCGGAATGCCTCCGACTGGACTTTACCTACAAATGCGGAGAATCCTTTAACGACAGATTTCCATTGAGTGAGTTGCGTTTCGCTCTCGCTTCGTGCTCGGACACCGCCCCTCTAGTCCAGACGATGTCCCGTATCCCATGTTTCGACACCTGGCTGAACAGGACAAGGCGTTTCTGTTAGGTTTTTTCAAGATCTGGGTTAAGGGTATCATGCTAGACTCGCTTTTCGCAAACCGGGTATATTTCACTGTTCAATTTGATGAAGAAATCTGGAAATTTTAGATTAGCCTTTTTCTGGATAGCGGAGGCCACCTTTTCTGCACAGTACGGCTTCCGCAGGTTCCACTCCACGTCAGATGCTCTCTTCAGACTGGAAATGCTGTCTGTAGGGGAATGGTCACTTCCCCCCCCCATCCCGTTCACTCGTGATGCAGTCCCAAGGCGGTTACCGCAAGGACATCCTCCCCAGGCATCGGCGACTCTAAAGCGTAACCACAATGTGGCACAACTCGGTGCCATGAAAGACCCTAAAGGTCAAAAAGGTAAGATCTCCCCCAGGAGAGTGAGATCCAGTTTCACGTTGAACAAGAAATTGGAGACGGGTTTCTCCCAATCTCGATGGCTAACGAGGAGCCGATGTTTGACTTCGTGGGAAAGACCGTTTGGAAAAAGAACTCTCCTAGGGCCGTCCTCAAGCCCCTCTCCCCCTTACCACTCCCCCAGTGGGGGTGCGAGGTATAAATGAGGAACTCTGAGGAAAATCGTGGTAGTATACGTTAGGCCAGGTGACAAAGTCCTCGGATCCAAAACCGAGCTACCTAGACTGGATTGGAAGTATACGTCAGTCTCTAGGTGACGAAGTCCTCGGATCCACAACCGAGCTACCGAGACTAGAAAGGTAGTTTACTTGTGTCGCCAGACCAAGAAGTACCCTTCAAGAGAGGCAGGGCTACCTACCTTAAGGGGCTAAGAAAAAGCTCATCCTTGAGCTAAGTCCCTGGTTATCAAACCAAACGATAAGTTAACTTTGGTAAGTTCAACTTACTCTCGCCAGAGAGACTCCTCATATCCTGGTGCACCTTAAACACCAGGGGTATTCCTCATCCTTGAGGAATTAAGAAAAGAAGAAGGAAAAGCCTCCCCCTCGAGCCAGTTATTCGGTGGCCACACCGAACTCTTAAGTTAACTTGGTTAGGAACCAAGTTCAAATTATTCTCGCCAGAGAAATCCCCCTCCGTTATCCTCGCCCGTGAAGAAGACCCTCCCCGAGTTTAGTCCTCGTCCATAAGGAAATAAGTAACGAAGGAGAAAAGCTCCTCCTCGAGCTCGTTACTCGGTGATCACACCGCACTCCAAGTTAACTTGATTTAAGAAACAAGTTCGACTCACTCTCACCAGAGAGACCACGACTGCCTAGGTGTTGCATAAAGCACCGTATTGGTCCTCGTCCTTGAAGCCCCCCCCCTCCCCGCGGAAGAACGTGTGGACCCCCCAGCTGCTACCCTCGCCAAAACGACCGTGGAATTTTGCCCATCTACAACTGGACACCCGGCACGCGTCGTGAGTCAATAACATTTTTGAGGCCCTTTAAACTCCACATGAGTCCGTAAGCCTAATTCTTATATTATTGTTGTGTGTAGAGAAAACGTTAACTTAATTTTGTGGGGAAACTAATTTAATTAAAGCTTGTTTAGTCTAATATTCAGAGTATTGCTGTAGTTAATGTATAAAGGTTATGTATTCAATTGATAAAGATAAAATATAAGTATATTTTGGGATTAATGTTCGTTTCTCTTATATATATCCTTACGTGTTGCAGAACGGCTCTGTTCTTTAAGATATTCTTATAATATCAATATATATTAGATACACTTAGCACCCTTAGAGATAGAAAAAAAAGGAGGGGAATTCTACGACACTAAATAAAAGTGGTGTCAGGTAAGTAGGGTTCTTATCAGAAAGAATTCTACGACATAATTAAAGTGGTGTCAGGTTTTGTAGGTTGTTATTAGAAAGAACCCAGCAGTGTCAAATTAAGAAAGAGTCAACACGTAAAGGAATATCAGATCAGGAATAAGAGAATAATTGACGAGAGGAAAATTGGTAGAGTTAGGGGTGGTAACAATCTAAAGGTAATTGGTAGGTCAAGTGGTAAATTTGTTGTCGGGAGTGGTATTTCAATCAGCATAGTAGTGGGATTAAGGGTAAGTTATGCTGAGCGCTACCTGGTGAGTGGCGGCATAATTATCTGAAAATACAGAAAGGAAAAATCGACGGACCAACACGAAATGGATCCAGTCAAAAGATTTTACCAACAAGCCCAAATCTGGGACTTAAAGGCACAGAAATGCATGACTACGTCATGGCTGAACTAAGAATAGATTGTGTAGAAGAAGAAAGAATTTGGGATATAGAAAAGGAACAAGAATTAATAAAGTTCGAGAGAGAAACAGAGGATATATTAAGAGAGGATAAAAGAGAACGTGAATTAATGGACATATGGATGAACCGGAAAAGTGAAGAATCCCGAATACAGCGGAAAATAGAAACAGAGGAAAGAAGAATGCTGAGAGGAGGTAAAACAAGCGAAAGAATAATACTGTTGAAAAGAGAAGCACTAGAATTCAGAATAAGGACAGAAATGGAAGATGGAGAAAGAAGACTAAAGATAAAGCTGGAAGATGAAGAAAGAAGAACTCGACGGGAAAACGAAATAGCGAAAGCAGAACAAGAAGCCGAGGAAAGGAGAATGAAGAGGGAAAAAGAGTCGAAAGAGAGGAGAATAAAGATTAAAAAAGAAATAGATGAAAGAAGAATGAAGAGGGAAAAAGAACGTGCTCAAGCTGAAAGAGAAGAGAGAGAAGAAAAGGAAAGATTGCTCGCACTCGAAAGAGCACCTATCGAGAATCTCATAGAGGCCGAGGAAGTTGTAGCCCGGCCTGGACCTAAGAAAGGACCATCGAGGGAAACCCAGCCAAATGGGGTAACGATGGAAGAAATAGGAAGTAGGAATGAGGTACCAGCAGGAGTACCTAAGGAAGAACCTACGAGGAGAACCCAGCCAAATGGGGTTATCAGGGAAGAAGAAGAAGGTAGAGTAGAGGTACGAGCAGGTGTACCTGAGGAACTACCTACTAAGAGATGTGAGTCAAATGAGTTGACAAGGAAGGAGGAAAGAGGTGCTATTGCGATACACCCAGGTAAGACTAATCAAATGGTAGACGCGGATGATTATCCCCTACCCCTAGTAGTCTCCTCCTCGAACGGAACGTCCACGGAGTTACCGCTAAATCGCCAAGTCGTAGTGTGCGCCAAGCCCATTAACGACCTCGCAGAGAAAAATTTTCTCGATCCCCAAAGATCGAACCCAGACACGATCTTCCCGTGTACCTGGTTAAAGGAGAGCTATGGGACCTACGCTCCCATCAATTATGCCCCGCTACAGCAGGCCGCTCTAGCCATAATGTTCAGTCTAAAGGTAGTCAAGTACCATAAGAAGGGTAATTCGAGTAGGTTGAAATACCGCTACCATTTAGTACCATACTTGGGTAGACTCAATAACCAGAACGGCCGACTCAGGCGCGGTAGAATAATGGTCACAGAGCACCATTTTAGGATCAGCTACATCAAAGGAGCCGATAATGTACAGCTACTCTATAGGTGGAGACGAAAAACCATTGAGGGTTATTTCAGTACCTAATAAGCGTGAAAACATGTTTTCATTTGTTGTTCGTGTTAATATTTATCGGTAGGATTTAAGTTCTCAAAAACTTAGAAAGGTAAGGAAGTAGCTTGTTTTGTTTGTTTTTTTTGTGGGTAATCGATGAATTAAGGTTTTTTAATTTTCTATGTAAAATTGTATTGCGAGTAGGTCTAGTTCGACACATTGCCTGTGTAAATGCGCGCGTGGGCGCTCATGTGTAAGGAAACTTAATGTAAGAGAGGGCTCAAAGAAATACAACTTTGCTAAGCTCGACTAGGTTAAGTAAGTTGTTTTGAGTTCCCGGGAGCATCCCCCGCTTTACATTAAGTTCTTCGGTGGGAGGTGTGTAGGGGAATGGTCACTTCCCCCCCCCCCCTCCCGTTCACTCGTGATGCAGTCCCAAGGCGGTTACCGCAAGGACATCCGCCCCAGGCATCGGCGACTCTAAAGCGTAACCACAACGTGGCACAACTCGGTGCCATGAAAGACCCTAAAGGTCAAAAAGGTAAGATCTCCCCCAGGAGAGTGAGATCCAGTTTCACGTTGAACAAGAAATTGGAGACGGGTTTCTCCCAATCTCGATGGCTAACGAGGAGCCGATGTTTGACTTCGTGGGAAAGACCGTTTGGAAAAAGAACTCTCCTAGGGCCGTCCTCAAGCCCCTCTCCCCCTTACCACTCCCCCAGTGGGGGTGCGAGGTATAAATGAGGAACTCTGAGGAAAATCGTGGTAGTATACATCAGGCCAGGTGACGAAGTCCTCGGATCCAAAACCGAGCTACCTAGACTGGATTGGTAGTATACGTCAGGCCAGGTGACGAAGTCCTCGGATCCAAAACCGAGCTACCTAGACTGGATTGGAAGTATACGTCAGTCTCTAGGTGACGAAGTCCTCGGATCCACAACCGAGCTACCGAGACTAGAGAGGTAGTTTACTTGTGTCGCCAGACCAAGAAGTACCCTGCAAGAGAGGCAGGGCTACCTACCTTAAGGGGCTAAGAAAAAGCTCATCCTTGAGCTAAGTCCCTGGTTATCAAACCAAACGATAAGTTAACTTTGGTAAGTTCAACTTACTCTCGCCAGAGAGACTCCTCATATCCTGGTGCACCTTAAACACCAGGGGTATACCTCATCCTTGATGAATTAAGAAAAGAAGAAGGAAAAGGCTCCCCCTCGAGCCAGTTATTCGGTGGCCACACCGAACTCTTAAGTTAACTTGGTTAGAAACCAAGTTCAAATTATTCTCGCCAGAGAAATCCCCCTCCGTTATCCTCGCCCGTGAAGAAGACCCTCCCCGAGTTCAGTCCTCGTCCATAAGGAAATAAGTAACGAAGGAGAAAAGCTCCTCCTCGAGCTCGTTACTCGGTGATCACACCGCACTCCAAGTTAACTTGATTTTGAAGAAACAAATTCGACTCACTCTCGCCAGAGAGACCACGACTGCCTAGGTGTTGCATAAAGCACCGTATTGGTCCTCGTCCTTGAAGCCCCCCCCCTCCCCGCGGAAGAACGTGTGGACCCCCCAGCTGCTACCCTCGCCAAAACGACCGTGGAATTTTGCCCATCTACAACTGGACACCCGGCACGCGTCGTGAGTCAATAACATTTTTGAGGCCCTTTAAACTCCACATGAGTCCGTAAGCCTAATTCTTATATTATTGTCGTGTGTAAAGAAAACGTTAACTTAATTTTGTGGGGAAACTAATTTAATTAATGCTTGTTTAGTCTAATATTCAGAGTATTGCTGTAGTTAATGTATAAAGGTTATGTATTCAATTGATAAAGATAAAATATAAGTATATTTTGGGATTAATGTTCGTTTCTCTTATATATATCCTTACGTGTTGCAGAACGGCTCTGTTCTTTAAGATATTCTTATAATATCAATATATATTAGATACACTTAGCACTCTTAGAGATAGAACAAAAAGGAGGGGAATTCTATGACACTAAATAAAAGTGGTGTCAGGTAAGTAGGGTTCTTATCAGAAAGAATTCTACGACATTGTCTGCTAGGCCTTCCTTTGTAGACAGCAATACGCCATGGTGTTTTCGATCTGGAGAAGGCCTATGATACTGCATGGCGATGCCGGGTACTGGTGGGCGGATCCTCTACGGCTCAATGGGGCAGGAAAAGGGTGTCCCACAGGGAAGTGTCATCAGTGTCACACTCTTTGTTCTGAGCATCAACGTCCTGAGGCCTTCCCAGAGCGCACGTTGTGCTGAGATAAGAATGGAAATTCAATGGAAATTCAATGGAAATTCAAGAGGGGAAGAAGGCAATTCTGAAAAGATGCGTTTTCAGGAGACGCTTGAATGTGGTAGGAGAGGGTGAAGACCTGATTTCAGCAGGAAGAGCATTCCACAACTTAGGAGCGCATTTTGAGAAGGAGCAGTCCCCCACTGAGCAGAGGGATGAACGAGGAATATTCAAAAGAGGTGCATGTGATGACCGAAGGGCCCGAGGGACATTGCGTGGAGAGAGGGCAGAAGAGAGGTAAGACGGGGCCTTAAATCAGTACGGGATCTGACAGGGAGCCAGTGCAGTTCATGCAGCAAGGGTTTCGATGGAGAGAAGCGAGGGCGACGGAGGAGAAGCCGGGCAGCATAGTTCTGTACAAGTTGAAGGGGGCGGAGAGAGGAGGATGGCAGATTCACAAGCAGAGAGTTACAGTAGTCAAGGCGTGAGGTGATGAAGGCATGAACAGCAGTCTCAAGACTTTGGCGATCAAAGTGAGAGCGAATGCAAGAGAAGTTACGAAGGAAACATAGAGAGGATTTTCTGACATTGCGGATATGAGGCTTAAAGGAGAGATGGTCATCAAAAACAACACCCATATTCCTAACGCATTCAGAGAAAATGATAGTATTACCGCCCAGAGTAAACGAGGGAAAGAGAGATTTAGATTTGAGCAAAAGCAGGGGTGCCGACGAGGAGGACCTCAGTTTTGGAGTGATTAAGCCTGAGGAAGTTCGTAGAGAGCCATTCAGAAATGGAGGAGTAGGCAGCCAGGAGGTCAGTGATAGAGTAGGCAAGAGACGTGGGGGATGAGGAAACTGAAATTTTGGTGTCATCAGCATAGAGGTGGAAGGATAGACCGAGATTACGTAGAAGGGAACTACGAGGGAGAAGGTAGATACGAAATAGTAGAGGACCAAGGACAGAGCCTTGTGGCACTCCAAAGCGAATGGGGGTAGAGTCGGATGAAATGTCGTCAATCACAACGGATTGGGTACGAGACGAGAGGTAAGAGCATAACCAGTCAAGCACTTTGCCTGATATGCCAAGGAAAGAGTGGAGACGATCTTTAGGAAGGTATGGTCAATAGTATCGAAGGCAGAGGAGAGGTCGAGTAGAACGAGGATGGAGGCACAACCCCTGTCCGCGGCTCTTCGTAAGCAATCGGACACATTGAGAAGGGCGGTTTCTGTGGAGTGACCTGACTTGAAACCAGATTGATAGGTTTCATCAACGTTACAGGCCACCATGTGACTGTTGATGCGTAAAGCAACCACTCTCTCCAGAACCTTAGAGAGGAAAGGAAGTTGCGAAATCGGGCGATAACTGGAAGGGTCAGTGGGGTTCAGTTGAGGAACTACCTTGGCACAGTTTTTCCGCTTCTCTATTTCTTTTTAACGCCCTTTTGTTGTGTGGGCTCCCTTCCCCCACGACTGGATCTTGCGGCAGAAGACGCATCTGTCCGAGGCCACTTTTGAGTAAAGGGGTGAGATTATTTTTAACCCTTATTTTACCGAGGGCATTTTTTTCATTCTCTATCAATATGAAGTCAACGTCGCGATCTTGGGTTCACAGTGCGAAGAATCCAGTTTTTAAATAAATGATGCGGATTAGAGCGTCTTGCAGTTTGGGGTAAAGGACCAGGCAGATTTTTTTATTTATGGGATACGGTTGATCCGGTAGATGGACTTACTTGGAGAGATGATTCATCTTGTAAATTGTTCCTCGCAGTTCGTAGTTTTAATTCATCTTCTTGGCTTACCTGTTGTTGTATGAATTATTGTGACAAAGTGTTTATAGTATAAGAAAGTACATAAGATTGATTTATCGCATGTTTGAAGTCCATTTTCCTGCATTTACCGCAATCCCAAAGACCCAATCCTGCCAGCATGATGATGGGCGAGGATGATGAAGGATGAAGCCGAGTTGGCCATTTTCGAGAGATGACTCGTGGCAGACTTGATGATAGTTAGTAGCCGAATCAACAACCACCTCCTGGGGTGTCGTCCTCTCGAGGATCTGATTATTAAGATGATTCAAGCATACACCGAGACAGCTGTATGTTTCTCTTTGCTCTTACCTGTACGCTCAGACTATGGGTTGTAGTCTCTTCCCAAGGTCGCTTCGCATTCCCTTACTGGCACACTCCACGAAAGAGGTACCCTGTATAGCCTGTTACATTTGGTACCTAGATAAGCTGCACATCCTCCCTACCTGAGTGCAAATTAGGAAAGCGATATTTTTTACGACTATCCCCTCAAACTTTTGTTTACCAGCACCTGCTACCAGGAAGAACTATTCTAAGCTGTACATAGTACGGTTTGCTAAACATGGTGCCTGTGTAGACTGCACGCCATCCCGGGATCACTTAGCGCCGGACTATGGTAATAATAGATGAATACTAACCCTACTTGTTAATAAATCCACCTTCACCGGTACTTCGTCGAGCGACATTATGTACCGTGAGGTCCAGACTTGCTGGCCGGGCCGAAAGCCCGCTAAACTAAAGGAAGTATTTGGCACTGGGTGCGTGGTCCGTCGACTCTGCTTACGGCCTCCTAGTAGATATATAAGGAGTCTGCGTCGGCACTATCCTTTATGGACAAATTCGACTGAATGGCGGGCCAGTTATTAAGGCTTATATTAGCTCAAATCGATGGGTTGCCGAGTATGTGTAAATGATCATACTCTGAAATTTTATGACCGTATGAAGACTTCTCCTTTAACCTACCAATGCATTTTGGGGCTATAGTATCTACTTTCCATGTATTTTTCTTTCTTATAAACTTACCATGGCTGCAAGTGAAGGATATATTGGCTTCCAAGCGCAGCCTCGCCCTCACTAGGTGTCAGGAAGTACGAGGGAAAAGAAGTTACTCCTTAAACTGGTGGAGAGGAGTCCCTCTAACAATTTTCATTCAGCCATGGGGCTTCTACTCTACCATTTTTGGAGCCTACCGCGTGCAGCTCCACCTCAGAATAGGAGGTACCCCCATGTGCTTTCACAGAGGCCCATCTAACCCTCTTGTGCCAGAGAGAAAGCTTATTCTCCCCCAAATCTACGCGTGTGATAACTTCGCCCTCACTCACTTATTTGGAGTCACCCTGGGGTGACTCCATCTCTCCACCAGCAGCGATCTACCGTATCCTTTCACGGGAAAGTGCCATGGAACCAGGTAGGTGGCCCAGAATCGACCCTTAGAGGTATAAGGGATATGGAGATCGGTCGAGCAGTGCCCACTACTGTCCTGCATGTATGCCGGCGTGCCTTCATGCCCTCTACTGTCTAATTCCCATACCTGGCGTCCCTGCTCTTTCTATTCTCCAATGCAGCTCGAGGACTGGATGGTTATTTGGAGCGCCCCACTCTTCCTGAGATGGACATGGTCCCTGAGATTACCCCACCCTAGATGTTAGAATCTTACATAGGTGCAAATCTGGGCTCGGTGCCAAAACCTGAACCAGAGTTCGCCCCTGTACAACCTTCTCCTTGAGTAGCTCAGGCCTCTGAGGACTCACAAGGAGAGGAGGGACCTCCTATTCCAAAAGGTGTCCCTTTGACAGCCAAGGCCTTTTCTATTTCTGAAAAGGATCTTGCCGAGGCCGTTTTTTTCGGCCTTGGCACTTCTTACAGGGGTGGAGAGAAGCAGGTTCATCCTCCGTCTTCCTTTCATAAATAAAATATCAGGACTTAGTAGAGAGGACTAATGTTTCCTCTCATTTGCAGGGACTCTGGGGACGGACGGAGCCACTGCCGCTTTTGCAGACGACTGGAATAAGACCGGCATGTCCAGGCCCGAGGTGACCTCAGGCAGGGAACAGAGACAAAGAACGTGTCGTAAGTGTAATGAGCGATCCATCATTTACTTCTAGGCCCTTCATTCATAGACTACCTGTCATTTTTTAGCCTGCTTGCTTTCAACGCTTTCTGGTTATTCGATCAACAGATGGCAGCATGTTCTTCAACGCCAACAGAAACCACAAGAAGAGAACATTTGTTAGTTATCTTGGTAGAATGACAAAGTTGACCGGTTTCTCGGACGGGAGCCTTCTGCCGAATATGCCAGACCCTTCCGAGGCGGCCATGATTAATGCACTTCGGACACTCAATGGTGAGAGTAACACTGAACTCTACCATAAGCTTCGTGAGAGGGGCTCCCTCGGGTACAAGCGCACAATGCACCCTGTAAGGCATCGACGAGTTGGCTCTCAATAGATAAAATGTGGAAGTCTCAGGTCGCAAGGCGGAAACCGCTGTGGTGGATCAAGTCTACATTCCACAATACACACTTGGCGGCGGGTGCGTAAAACTCGCATCATTTGTCAAGCTTCGAACGAAAAAAAAGGAACGGTAATGTAGTATCCCTATCAGCACTCCAAGTGTTAAACGTCACAGAGCGAAAACGATCTTGGCGTTGGTACAAAAGAACCTAAGGGTGAGGCGTCGGTCGAAAATAAGATCAATGGAACGATGCGTATTCACCACTTCCAGGCAAACCCCGTTTGGTAATAAGTCTTGTTCGGGATTGCAGCAGAAGTGCGCCAGATTAGTCTTGTCAATTCCTGTTGGAGCCTGAGCCTCACCAAAGGAGATTGAAAGGTCGTCCACATAAAGCGTAGTGCAAACATCTTCCTGCAGCATCGAGGTTGAACCTTTAAGTTTCAGGGCAAAGACTGTGAAACTGAAGACAATTTACTGTGGGACGCCCTCCTCCTGCTTCATTAGGCCAGATGGGGACTACCTCTCCCCCCCTTTCGCGGAATCAACACTCTCACTGAAATTCATGATGCTGTATCACTAATGGGTATCATAAGCCTTCTCAAAATAAAAAATACCATGACGTACTGCTATCTACGAAAGAAAGCATCAGAGACGGGAGTTTCTGGTCGAAGTAGACCATCCGCCTTGTACTAGAACTTACGGAAGCCACATTGCGTAGAAGACGGGTGAACTCCGTTGTCCAGGAAAAAGGCTAATCTAACATTTTCTCCATCAACATTCACACAAAGAAGTTGAGAGAACTTGAAAGGAAACAGCTAAAGTATAGGGATCTTTCTCTGGTTTGCGAAAAGCAAACACAGTAGTCATTTGCGAGGAGTCGAAGGAAACCCCCTCTCCATATTCTACTGTACAAATCTAACATAAAGGCCATGCCTCGCTCACCTAATTTTCGAAGCATGAAGTATGGGACATTGCCCTGACCTGGAGCGGTGTCTGTGCATGAAACGAGAGCAGAATGCAACTCACTCAATGCAAACCTGTCGTTGATATGGATCGTGTACTCGTTCCAATTAGGAATGGGATTACAAGATACCTCCTATACAAGTGTAGCTGCAATTCTACTGCTTGAAAGGAAGTATTTATAACATATAGAAGAACGGAGACATCATGCCGGGTGTAAATCGTGCATCCTCCTGCCCGTCCCCATGCTGTGGTAGCTTCGATCGCACTACCCTTATACCCTGGGAGGGAGGCAGGGTGTATGTCCTCAGCATGGTCTCCTGGAAAGAATAGAGCTAACAAGCAACGGGAATAGACGAGCGTCCTTATCTCTTTCCAGTTGGCTCGCTGCAATTTCATTGAGTGTCTTCGAAGAGAAGACACTCACCGCAATGGCCGTCCACTTCCCGGAGGCAGAACTTCTGGTGTTGGCTAAATAAGGTTCTGTCACATTCAAGGCGTTATCAGGAGGGATTGAGCTCACTATGCGTCTTTTGCTCCATCCCCCTCAAAACCTTTGGCGGGTTCCCTCCTTTGGAAGATCCACTATCTCCCGACACCTAGTTCAGCCTTTGGGGAGGGCGTAGGAGGCGAAGCATCTTTAGGCCTATCCTTCTTTGGGTGGGCTGCATCCTTAGGAACCTCGGAAGATGGCATCACAAGCACCTTCATGGGGGTTGACTCCTGTGAGCCTAACGAATCGGTATGACTTGCGTTGCCGTTTCGCATTACAGAAAATGATCACGTTGGAGGAAGAGGGGAGATGGGCTTGTTTTAGCCGATGCTGGGCGTGAACCCTTTGAAAGCACCTGGGAGGGAAATAAAGTAAAATGGCTCCAAATGGGCTCGGAAACGACCGTGCTCGTAGGCCTGGAGGGGCCATGATAAGAGGTTGCGGATTTAGAATTCAGTCATAAGATGTCCCATGCCGCACCAAGTACCTTGGGACCAGGTCCTTAGCCTCGCAAAATGTGAGACGATTCGCAGCATGAATGAAGCTTTTATTTCCCACTAGATTCCGGCCACATTGCTTTGAGAGAACAAGATGTAACTCTGAGCAATTATCATACTTGGTCACACACGATAAGGATCTATAGTGTATAGTTTTAGAGCAATTTACACAGAATAGGAGTAAGAGACCTCTCCGGTAAAAGAATTTTAGAGGGGTCCCTGAGAAAGCACAGGAGGGTTGGGGCCACCTTTTCGGCTGTGGAGCTGCTAAGAAACTACGTCGAGAGCTCGGTGTAGCTCTCGAGAAGGTAACGTCTATGGTTCTACCCATCACGCTACAATGGAGGGTACAAGGTCTCTGCTTCCAAAGCTTCCACAACGTTAGGAATATTGCTTTTGACTTTTTGGAGCACACTTTGGATCATGTTGGATTGCTGCCAGTGTATACGGATAGGAGGAGTTTCTGCTTCCACCCCTTATTGCCTCTGTTTCAAGTCAGCGGAGCTCTACCAAGCACTGCGTCTGTCTTCACAACCAAGCCATTTGCAATTCACCTCTAGGTGAGGGAGATAACGACTCTTGACAGGTTCGGAGACTTTATTGTGATCTTTAGCGACTCACAAGGCACTCTGAGTGTTCTGGCGGCATTGGAATCTTTATAGCCTGTGGCGGCACATTTGCTGCGAACTGGGCGGATGTTGAGATCATCTTCTGTGAGGGCGGCAAAAGAGTCTGCGATCACTGAAAGACTAGACCAGGGTTTCGCTCCTCCTCGCACCGACTACATTGCAGGAATCCGATCGGCCACCAGGGTGCCTGCCCAAGTACATGAGAGACGGCCGAGGGGAACTTAGAGCTACGTGCAATTGTGCCGCGACTCTTTCCATGGACATACCCCCTCAATTTCGCCACGGCTTCAGGTCGCTTTCTGTCGTCTTCGAGTTGGGCATACTCGCGGGGCGAACCGTCATTTGATGGGGCGCTGCTCTGCACCTTACCTCGACAATTGCGTTGTCCCGCAGACTGCTCGGTACATTTTTAGTAAATTTATCATTCTGTTGATATTCGCGTATGTTACCAGTTCCGGTACCAGGACAAGTGGAGACGGGTTCCTTTCACAGACTTGTGGACAAGTTAACATTTTGGAGGCGGATGACCTCCTTGATTTTTTTTTACTTTTTAGTGGCCACGTGCTTCTGTTCGGGGTTGGCAGGCCTCCCCCGACGCCAGAGCGTGCTTTCCTTTTCTTCTTGCTTTTACTTCGTGTTTTATTTTATTTTTTGCTTTGGTTTTCGTTTTGTTGCTTTTTGTTTCTGTTTAATGTATGTTTAGTATTTTAAGATAGCCTAGTATTAGGCTTAAAATTAAAAATACGGCGACTTATGCCTTTGTATGCATTCTCCAGATGGGCGAATAAACAAAAATATTTTAAGCAATTTTGGGTTAAATAGGTGCATACCGGTATAAACACCGGAGAGATAGGTAACACAGACTATTTACTGTATCGACACATGCTCACCATTCCTGAACCTCAAGTGTCAGTCTTTCAAACGGTGCCATCAAGGAGGCGGTGAAGATCCATTCGTGCCTTCAAGACAGGGTATCTTTTTAAGTGGAAATATCTATTGCAGACAAACCTGTAATCAATCATAGAATAGTGGTATAACTGCACTTCATACAGGCTTATCACATGATAGATAGAGAGGATACCTCTAGACAATTGAACTCTTATGTTACCTACAAAGTTTATCAATCTTAGTGCCATTACAGATGCCGAATAGAAGCTGTCACCTAAATTCCAATTTAGATTATACAATTGTGGTATACAGCTGCAATAAGGCATGTTTGTCACTACCCTACTAGGTATGTGACAAAACCTTCAGAATGTCTATTACCTTCAAATAGTCGACCTTCAGCCAATGTAAATAGAGTAACTATGTTAATTTTCAGTCGATGACTATACCCAAAAATTTGAACTCAACAAGTAGTTTAATTAATGGGTTAATTTCAATGCTCTGCAGAAAAATGAGGGGGAAGGGGGTAAGCACATCTTACATGCAAAAATATTTAGTTTCTATAATCGTCACCAAGAAAACTGCACATTCGGTCACCGCATAGACTACAAACTGCAAGTGGCGTTCCGACCCCTCCCCCCCCCAAATAGAGGAGATATCATGCGGAATATCCAATTTGCAAAGAGGGCAACCGAACTCCTCAGCGGGATAGCTAAAGCAAACTATTAATAGCTAGAGCAAAACAGATACCCTCGATACACTCGCCTGTTTTCTTCAACATGCCAGCCTGCCGGGTGGTATCTAGAGCCTTCTCGATATCAAAAAATGATTGGTAATTGTTTGTAACGTATATGCTCAAATTCCTCTTTAACTGGTGCCTCAAAACGTGCTCTGATATCGACGATCCGAAATGGAAAGAAAGTGGGTTATTAAATTCTAAAACAGACCAGCTAGTCGTTGCCCATTTTGTTCAAACAATTTGATTAAGAAGCTCGTGAGGGAAATAAGAGGGTAATTATTTGGATTTAAACCATCTCTGACCAATTAAAGAATTTTTTTCCTCTCACATCTCGTCTAGCATTTACATGCGAAAGTAACGTAGCAAAAAAGCAATCAAAGAAACGCGAGCGTTCGGTTAAATGCAATCCATCTAAATAAAATTGACAACATCCCCTAAAGTAATAGTTATAATAAATTTCGTCAAGGCCTAGAGACGTAACAATATAGTAACAGAAAGAAAGAGAGGGAGAGAGAGAGAGAGAGAGAGAGAGAGAGAGAGAGAGAGAGAGAGAGAGAGAGGGAAAGCGAAAGCATAAAGAGATTCGAACCGCTGAATACGCGTGTTGCTAAGATCAACGAGTCGCAAGGCCGACATAACAACACGAAATCTTGTTTATCATCTTACAGATCTCTGTAGTTTGTGTTGGCAAAAATATCGATGATACCCAGCATATCGACGGATCTTCTGTCACGCTTCCCAAGTATTATTTCTGTCAATTAAATTACAGTGTATGATTTCTGCGATATCAAGCATGGGTAATCTCATAGGACTCTGCTGCTGCTGCGGAACCTCGTTCTTCCATCTCACTTAGGAGACTTCAGCACTACACATTTTAAGTATAGTGCATTTGTTCGGTTAGACCATTGATGATTGATGTTAAAAATTCCACAGAGAGATTAACTCCATTAAAGACCCCAACGAAGCGTGGGTGTAAGTCGCAGGCCGAAAACTACTCAAATTGGCCTTCCTTGTTCGGTTAGACCATTGATGATTGATGTTAAAAATTACACAGACGAATTAACTCCATTAAAGACCTTAACGAAGCGTGGGTGTAAGTCGCATGCCGAAAACTACTCAAATTGGCCTTCCGTAAAATCCACTATGGAAGAAGAAAGACCTGTATGCCTGGAATGAGTGATGAAAGAGCGATTCGCAAATAATCAAACAGGGCACTAAAAATCAGAAAGGCAGCCGAGGATAATAATGATAAATCACCAAAGCAAAAACGGATTATTGAACACGATACGAGGTAAAATCATCAGTTTAAAAATGGTTTGAAAATAAGAGACAACAATGTGATATTTACCGTTACCGGTGATGTCACTCTACAAGGGATGACAAGTTTTAAATCAAATAATAATAAAAATGGTAAGGTAAACTGATCTAGAGGATCCAAAAGATCAGACTTGGTCACTGCCAAGTCAAGTGGAAGCTATAAAGAACGAATGGTTGATGAGTACGCGCGAGGAGAAACGTAGAATCGGGAGTAATTGCTACCAAAGTTGACTTTACGCCGTATGCCAACCTCCTTAAAGGGTAGGAAGAGCTAAAAACTCGTAATTCAAAGAAGCGACGGTAAAGAGCAGAGCCCAAACTTAGCCACATAAAAACAAATTACAAATGGTTGGACGTCGGCAAAAGAACGATTCCATTATGTGTATGAACAACCGATTATTACTTGGAATCGAAATAGTGGAGCTGTAGGGGTGCGAAAATGTATCGGAGAAAAATTCCTTTCAACTCGATAATATAAATATCCCATTAAATTACCAACTAAAAACGGACTAAGCCGTGGCTAGAACATTGGCGTTTAAATCTACCGGAACCGCGTTCGAAAACTCAATAGTCCAAAACCTTTTACAAAGAAATCTCAAGAAGAAAACGGAAGTCAAGGAAAACGCTAGAAGGACCAACTCAACTAGAATAGAATCAAGAAGACTCAAGATAAATTGATCGCCTCAAGAAAGAAAAACGGAAGAAAACGACTTCAAGGATTAGCTCATCAAGAATCAAGAAGGACCAAGAAATCAACTCAAGATAATTGGACGAAAATTAAGATGCATCCAGAAAGGAAGAATACGAAGATCAAGAACCAACCCAGCTAAGAAGAATATGTAATTCAAGATAAATGGAAGACAAATGTTTGAAAGGGCAACCTGAAGAAAAAAGGAATTTCAGTCAAGAAAGAAGTAATTAGATTCAATAAAAGAGAAAATCAAGAGAAAAGCAAGAATAAAAATGATAAATAAATAAAAGTTATAACAAAGAGGCCCCACCTTAGAGCTTTTAAGGGCACCGACAAGGAAGCCGACTTAGACGACGAAAAATATTCAATGCACTGGAATGGAGGCAAAAACGATTTACGATTTGCCTCGCGCCTATACTTAATTTTTTTTTTATAAAGTCGAAAAAAGAAAGACGAGACCAGACAAAAAGGGAGTCAAAAATTGAATTTATCAAACAGAATAGGACGAAATAGTCAAAGTTGTAGATAGAGGGAAGTAGGAAAGGGGGCAAAGAAAAAATAATAGCGTAGGCGAGTTGCGAACAGCTTCCCACGTCGCTGGACCACTGTTAGCCAGCGGCGAATCCACTCGGCCATCTTGAGTCTCAAAAAAGACTCATTCAAACGAAGCTTTTAAGCCGCTCGCCTGCACTTCTCGTACGCTATAAAGTACATATTAGCCACAGTAGACGGTTATAGATTTTTTTTATAGGGAACGGCCCCCAAAAATAGTCACATCAGGAAAATTCTGAATAAGAAAAAGACGCTAACTGAAAAGAGTTTGCCGTTGGGGCCGTTGTCAGAGAAAAAGGCCAACGGAAATCTATACTTTCTTCAGAAGGTACTACACGTTTTAGGGCAGGTAAAGTTTAGGCAGACACATCATTCCTTCTACAATGTGGATTGGCGACTCTGGTGTCAGAAGTAATACGGCCATTAGCCAGTACAGACGTCTCTCACATGTATGTCTAAATGTCATTCAGCGTCTCCCCGACATTCAGCCTTGACTGTAAGCAAAGGCTTAGAGGCGATCTTTCTTTGAACTGACTCAGGGCACTCAGAGTTAGGTTGAAATCCAACCAAAATTTAGAGAGACGCGGCTAGTATTGCGAGACCTAAGCTTGTTTCGACAAACCAAAGTCAGTGGGTTGTGACCCGAGGGAAAGGGTAGAAACAAGAGAGAATTGGGGGCATCGTTACACCCTGGGCGGAGAGGGCTATCACTCTTGATGGAAGGTGTGCAACTAACGTTTGAATGGAGGTTGGAGGTCGCAGCTACGGAAGGTTTCAAAGGAACAGGAGTATTGGGAAGGGCAGATGGGGTATGGTCGTGATCCGAAAGGAATGGTAAGGATAAAGGAGATTTGTAGGCATTGTTACCTTTAAGAAGTGGGGATACATCACTATGGTCTAAAAGTACATAACCTCCGCCAAAGGGCATGTCGGAAGTTACAGTTACAGGTGTCGAAGGAACAGGGATAGAAGGAAGGGAGGAAGGGATAGATTGTACCTCAACCGAGGTGGAAATTGTAAGGGTTTCTAGGGAAGAAGATTTACCACCCTTCTTGGAAGTTAGCTTCCTAGAGGAAAGAATAAAGTTCGTAGGGGCCTCACGCTTGGGCCAAGAGTCGTTAGTCATGACTATGTCACAGTAGAGTGCTTCCTTGGATTCAATATATAGGCCTGAAGGACATTTATAGTCTCTTGAGTGGCATCCGGAGATTGAACTCACTCGGGTGCCAAATTTACTCTTCGCCTTTACCCTCAGCCCCTTAAAATTCTCAACCCGATTCGCAAACTCAGTGTTCGCCTTTCCCTACCCACCCCTTTCAACAATCTTTACTGTGAGAGTGGCTTGCTCCCCTTTCCTTATCATCTACTCCAGATCTGCATGCGATACTTCTGCCGTGTACAGCAGGCTCCTGTGTCAGAGGTTTACAGATGCCTGTATGCTGCCGAGTCAACGGCGGCATTCGATAGGTTGCCATCCTTACCCTGCCCCTTGAACCTCCGGATAGGAGATCATCTCTCCAACCTGGGTCATTTACCTTTCGTCGTCGCTGATCCCTAGTTGGCGTGCTCCACCTCCCACAGTTTGTACCAGCATGCGGAGCCTGTACAAGTCGTCCGCAGACCATTGCTCCCTTAAGAGCTTGTTCCTAGAGCATGCGACCTCACATATGTATACAACACTGCCTGATATACACGGATGGTTCCAAGTCCGATACTGAGGTGGGTACCGCAGCCACCTACTCAGGAGACTTTTTAACTTTGTGTTTGCCGCTGGAGGCTTCTTTTTTTATTACTGAACTTTCAGCCATTCCTTTAGCTTTTAGACTGATCCAAAATTTACATTTTAAAGATCTCATTTTCTCCAACTCTAGGAGTGTTTTTTTCAAGCGATTAGCTCTTTTAGTGCTTCCCATCCCTTAGTCACCAAAATCAGCACCTGGCTGGTCCAGAATGCGTCCCGATATCGGGTTCTCTTTTGTTGGATTCCCGGGCATGTAGGGGTTCTGGGAACGAGAGGGCTGGCCAGCTGCCTCCTTCACTCAATCTTCGGGCCCCGGATAAACATGCACTTCCTTTTATAGATTTCTTTCTTACTATAAGGGATTATGTTTTTCATTTGTGGCAAGACGAACGGGATGGGTGTTTGTTCTTTAAATTATATACTATCAAAAGTCTGTTCGTTCTTGGCCCACTAGCCTTCAGACTATGGTTCTTAGAGCTTGCCCTTTGTCGTGTTCGCATAGGCTACACAAGACTTACCCACAGTCATCTTGTTTCAGCCAATGATGCTCGAATTAGCCCTTGCTGCCCATTTTGTGGTGGGGACCAATCGGTTGCCCATCTTCTACTGGAATGCCCTCATTTCACCACTCTCCGGTCGTCCTGGTTCCCGACCATTTCAACTATCCCTCGCCTGTCCCGCCTTCGTTTGCTTCTAGCAGAGGAATCTTTAAAACTTTCAATTTTTTTATCTCATACTGATCTTCTCCCTGTTTTATAATTAATTTACCCCCATTTGTTCCTGCTACTATTTAGAATCCACTTGGATTAGGCAGCTGCCCAACTTAATTCTTCCTTAAATCTTTCCCAATCAGCATAGCCTAAGTCCCACTTGAGAGGTATGGCTGGATGAGGGTTCGGGTGAACGGTCAACTAGATAATAACGAAGTAGTCACTCCCATGGAGGTAATCGAAGACAGACCACCGAAAATTAGTGATACAATCCGGAGATGAGAGCGATAAGTCAACATAGCTAAAAAGTCCACCTGGACATGATGATAGGTAAAATCACCGGTGTTTAAAACGCATAGAAAGTCAGATAATATAAAGGACTCTACTACTTTTGGTATTACGAGTAAAATCGCCCGAAAAATAGGTGGCCGGAATTCAAATCCCGGAGTAATAAAAACGACGACAACAGTAAAAAGCCTTATAACAACCTCACGGCAACAGCTTGTAGGGTAGTGTGAAGGAATAGGGAAGGCATGGTAGGATGACGAAACCATGACTGGCACTCCTCCATGAGACGAGCCCCGAACTGGAGCAAGAGAGTTGAAAATACGAAAACCAGGCACAGCCGGAAAAGGGCGGCTACCTAGTTTGTTCTGCTTAAGAGAAACATCAGCGCGATGTAGAGTTGTCAAAATGACCTTTTCTCTTTCGTGGCTGAAGTTAAGTTTGAAGTGCGTCCCAAAGAGCTTAGGGGCGAAGAGCAGATTTCGAAGAGTCTGATATTGTAGGGGAAGAGATCTTGGAAGGAGTGGGGACGGGGGATAATTTTGAGGGCTCCAAAGAACAGGCAAAGGCCTATGCCTGTAACTGGGACGCACATCTCGGCGCAAACGGAAGGTCTAGGAGATATTTTCGGATGGCAGATCCGGAATCGTCGGCCGAGGACGCTTTCGATGTCGCAGGGGTGAATCCAACAGCCGCTTCTGGAGATAGAATATCATCGGTTTCCATCGGATCATGAGTAGGATGGTGAGTGGGCGGAGCAAGCGATCTGGCAAAGTACGAGGCACTGGATGGATTTCTGCAACGTTTGGACAGGTAAGGGGCCTACGTTCTATGAAGAACGGGATGGTCTTGAGGACTAAGAACAAGAGTCCATTGAAGACTAGAAGCTCAGCTGAGTCAGCTCCAAAGGCAGCCAGCTTATTGGTGGCCGACAACCAGGGTGAGGATCCGTACTCTTACCACAGGGTAGGGTAGAAGAACTATCACTGTTCTATACAGAGGCTTCTTTCAAATAAAACCTAATAGCGTCTAGGATCTCAAACTGAGCAGTGATCCCGGCCAGAAGTGGGTAACTCTAGGTATTTGTGTGAGAGCGATGCTTCGAAGGTGTATCGGGAATACTTCTTACGTTATTTGTAGATGAGTGACAAGATGCTACAGGTGTGTCGGAACTCGAACGTGATGGTCTGTTTCGTCCAGTGTCGCGCGAAACTTCTGAGAAAAGGCCAACTTTGTTTTCGAGCACGTCGGCGAGCCTCCCTCACTTCCAGTCGCAGAGTCGCGCAGAGCTAGGAATTCAGACGCAATCAGGCCCATAGTAATAAGAACCACAATTTACACAGGAGGGGGGTACCGACAGGCATGGCCGACATGCGCAAATTGGTAGCAATTAAAGGAACGTCAGGATAATTGGACATAGTGGCTTAACGGGACAGGAAGGTAACTCATTTTAATAAACTTGGGCAGTTTCTGGAGTTCAAAAATGTGTGATGCATTGGACACTAGGGCTACTCTGGAGACGGGGGAGATCGTAGTCCCTTAATCCATTTGAACGGACGATACCTTTGACAAAATTCATACGTGGGAGAAACGATACTATTACTGGACTTTCGGCAATCGAAGACAGATTTGTGTTGAGAGTGAGATAACACCTCAAACACAATATCACCATTACCTCTCCTCTTCCCCCTTTCATCTCTGGACATTTTCTTTCTTCAGAGGTTATTACCAGAGAAGTTCTGGCCTTCTCGCGGTGAGGGGGATTAGCCCAGGGGCCCTTAGGGGTCCCCTGGTGTTGAGAACTTAACTTTTAATATACCCCTCCCCCGCCCTATTACTTTCTTTTACTGCCCTATATTTCTTCCTTTTCATTTTCTTATCTAGTGGGCCTGATGGTTACCTGACATCTGCTCGCTTTCTCGAATTGATTCTGAATTGTTCTTCCATTTCGGTCAGAGGAGGCTGGGCATCTCCACCACCTTCGTCTACCGATGCCCAAGGAGAAACTCATCAATGGCCCCCTTTCTCATCGCGTAGTAGAACTTGGGCGCCCCATTTGGTCTATAAAGATGGTGTGGTGGATCCGTATTAATTCTCCAAGAGGACATACCGGACGTAACCGAATCTAGAGTTGCAGTAGCGCCTGGCCCCTGGAGGCCTCAGTGGTAGGGATTTCTGAAGTAGAATGTGAAGTTATTTGGACTGAAATTTAGGCTATCCCCGGTTTCTGGTCATGAGTTAGTCATCTGACACTCCACTTGAAAAAGTGGATGTGTTTGACGTTAATGAATAATTTGAGTACCGCTGGTGAACTCCGCCAGATGTGGCCAAGAGATGGTGGTGATATAGTAATCGAGGTGTCATCTAACTCTAAACATAATCTTGTGAGAAATTTGTTTTCGATAGCCGAAGTTCCCGTAACAGTTTCGCCCCATCCACGCCTGAATTTTGTCAAAGTTGTCGTCCGTTTAAACATATTAAGGGACTACGACCTAACCCGTCTTCAGAGCAAGCTTAGTACCCGATGCGTCACACATTTACACAGAGTGACTAAAATTTTAGGCTCTACTAGAGTCCCAACTGCCACATTGATTTTAACGTTCGAACGTCAAGAAGTGCCGCAGTTTATTAAAGTTGGGTACATTCGTACCCCAGTAAGACCTTACGTCGAACTACCCAGAAGGTGCTTCAATTGTAATCAATTTGGAAATGTTGGCCGTGCCTGTCGACACTCCCCTTCCTGCGTGAATTGCATTTCTGATTACCATGGCCCTGAATGCACCAAAACACCATGCTGTGCCAACTGCGGTGGTTCCCACAGTGCCGAGTAAAAAATCTGCCCAATATTCTTATATGAAAAGGAGGTCCTCGCTTTGCGCGACTCTCTGCGTCTGGACGCGAGAGAGGCTCGCCAACGTGCTCGAGCACAAACTTTACCTCTTGGCCGTTTCTTTTCAAACGTTTTGCGTGACGCTGCACGAAACCGAACATCACGTTCGAGTTCCGACACGCCTGAAGCATCTCATAGCCTATAAACCGTCAGTGCCAGAAGTATTCACAATATACTGTTGAAGTATCGGTCTCACGCCGAGATATTTAATGTTGCCTCCCTCTCTCTGGCAGCTCTAGCCCAGACCGAGGCTCAGGGTGAAACACTTGAAGACATCAGACGTTATCTAAGTTTTTATATTGACTAGTGAAGGTTCTTCTGCCCGCCCAGAGACCCTAAACCCTGGGGCGGCTTCTGGAGCCCAGGGGCAGCATCGGGAGCTGACTGGGCCGAGCACCAAGAATATTCAATGGACTCTTCTCCTGTTGCTGAATATTCTCTGCCCTCAAGCCTGCCCCACCCTTCTCAGGCCTTAGGCCCCTTACCGGTCCAAACAGTAGCATAAATCCACCCAGTTCCTTGTACTTTGTCCAGATCGCTTGCCTCGTTGACTCAACCTCCCACTCATGATCCGATGGAAGCAGAAGATATTCCAACATGACCAGCTGTGGTTGTTGGATCAACTCCCCAGACATCGAAAGTGCACTCGGCCCATCAATCCGGATCTACCGTCCGAAAATCTCTTCTCGCTCTTTCGTTTCACGCTGGCTGTGCGCCCCAATTATAGGCACTGGCCACGGTCGGTTCCTCGAAACTATCGGATATATCCCCAGTCACTGCTCTTTCCAGGATCTCTTCCCCTACAATATCAGACTCTTCAAAATCTGATCTTCGTCCTCCAAGCTCTTTGGAAAGCACTTCAAACAATACATCAGCTACAAAGGATAAAAGTATATCTACTGTAGTATCTAACCGCCCCACATAATATCCTCCATTTTACAATGGGATTGTCAAGATGTTCTTCTCATTTGGGAAGAACTTAAAGTTCTTTTGACCTCTCTCCTCCCAGCTGTTATTTGTCTTCAAGAGAACAAACTGGGCACACAGCCTTTTCCGGCGGTACCCGGTTTTTATATTTTCAACTTTATTGCTTCTGTTGGGCGTTTGCCTCATGAGATAGGGGTGGGTATTAGTTATGGTTTCCATTTATCTTCCCTCCCGCTTAAAATTATCCTCCAAGTTGTTGCCGTGAGGGTTTTTCTTACAAGGCTTTTTACCAGAGCTAGGTGCGTTCCTTGATTTTGGGTAGTACGTTAGGGTTCCTGCCTTCCTTCGGCCACGGTTAGTGCGTTTCTGGAATAGCGTTCCTGCGTTAGCGCTCTCAAACTATTAAAGCGTCCCTCAAAAAAGGTAGTGCGTTCCTCAAACAACTTGAAAAAGTAAAAGAAACACTACTGTGCGCATCAAAAGAACTATTCTGCAACTTAAAAATAAAACCAAATATAAGGTAATAATACATAAGAGTTTCATACATTAAAATATATGTATATTTCGGATTTTTACCAATTTCTTTGACTAGATCACACAAAAATTCACTAAATCAAAAATATGACTTAAGAATTAGACTCATTTCGTATTTAAACTGTATTTTACTGCATTCCACTTTATTTTACTGTACTGCATTGCATTTGACAAGTAGATATTTTCTAAACATTTTCATTATTCATTATCTTGTATTTCAGTATTACACTAATTTATTAAGTTTATTTTACTTTAAATATGACACAACGATTCAATTTTCGTTATTGTACAAAAAGATTAAAGATATCTAGACAAGTGATAACACTTTCTAAAGTTTTTAAATAATTAAAATTACTACTACTCCTCCTCCACTTCCTTCTCCTCCTCCTTGCCCTAGCCCTGCACCTCCTTGTACCCAAGAAGGTGCATGTTGCCCTTCACAAACACCAGCTGTTCAAAGTTAATGTTGCTCAGGCAGGCTGGACCTCTTTGCCCGCAAAATGTCTCCCGCTGAGCTAAACAGCCTCTCCACAGTAGCTGAGCTGGGAAGAGGAGTATTGTATTTTTCAAAGAGGTGTAACCATGCGTCCCTGTAATGGGTGGGGAAAAGAATGTTGCCGCCTAGTGAATGTCGTCTTTGTTGTTTCCATTGAAAATGTTTTGAAAAAAAATCGTTTTGAAACGCTCGGAACGCTTTAAAATTTCAGGTGGTGCGTTCCTCTTACTTGCGTTCATTTGAAAAACTTTGCGTTCCTGCGTTCTTAAAAAGGCGGTGCATACGTACGCAAGAACGCATTAAAGGAACGTACTTGCCCAGCTCTGCTTTTTACTGTTCGCTCTATGTACTTCCCTACTTCTTTACCATTGTCAAGACCCGACCCTTTAGAACTTGTAGATCAGTTGTCCTCCCCGTTTTTATACCTCGGAGGTTTTAATGCAGGTCACCCATATTGTGGTGACATCAATTGGAATGCCTAAGGCACTATTTTAGAGTATCTTTTATTATCTGACTTTCTTTGCGTTTTAAACACAGGCGATTTAACAACTTATCATGTCCAGGCGGATTCTATTAGTTGTGTTGACCTGTCTCTCTGTTCCCCGGATTGCCTCACTGATTTTCGATGGTCAACTCCTGATAACCTATAGTGTGATAGATTGTGTAATAGGTAGGCCACTGGCACCAAATTGCAAGATTCAATAGGCCCAGCCATAACCTCCACAAAATGGACGTGCGGTGGTCTTATTAAATGCCAACATACTCCACTCATATTAAATATATGTCTAAAATTGGAATAAGGAATTGAGTCTGTATAGATTAATTTGCATCTATGAATTTGAATACAAAAAATAAGGAATGTAATATATATTTATATATATATATATATATATATATTCCGTTTTCTCTTTCAATGTGGTTTATTGCATTCATCTTCATCATTCTCACGCGCTACTTTGAGAGATATTATATATATATATATATATATATATATATATATATATATATATATATATATATATATATATATATATATGTATATATATATATATATATGGCAAGCAACTGTTGGAAGCGAGCGTGGGACAAACAGTGTACGAACGCACGAAAGGTCAAAATGACCTGTATTAATAAGACAAACGCGTAAACAAATATTTAGCGCATCAGAATAGATTTATCACAAACCGAAAGTTTGGGAAACAGCCAAAAGGAACTGTATCACAAATCTGTGACAAGCGAATCCTGTTATATTGATAAAACTTGGGATATATATATATATATATATATATATATATATATATATATATATATATATATATATATATAGAGAGAGAGAGAGAGAGAGAGAGAGAGAGAGAGAGAGAGAGAGAGAGAGAGAGAGAGAGAGAGAGAGAGAGAGAGAGAGAGAGAGAGAGAGAGAGAGAGAGAGAGAGAGAGAGAGAGAGAGAGAGAGAGAGAGAGAGAGAGAGAGAGAGAGAGAGAGAGAGATAGATAGTCGAAGCAGCTCAGTTTGCGTGATAATTGTATTGTTAAGATCACTAGATTACAGTCGGTAAGAAGATTATCTCGTTCACGTCCACCCTTTTAAGTTCGCCAGGTCTTGTCACTCCAGAATTTAATATTTCGCGTCGAATATATATAGACTGCCAGTTGCCCGTAAAGTAACTTCGTGACGTGCAGATTGCCAATATTCGAAGAAAGTATATTTTTGCAACGTCCTGCTTTACCTCGATTACTCTCTGAAACCTTCGGTAAGCCCAACCAAAATAAAAACACAGTAAAGAATTCATCTTTGGAATCTGATACTTAATTCACCTTTATATAAGTTGGTTACCCATAAATTGGTAATTCTTCTCCAGTACACCCCTATAAATTGGTGACTATCATAATTGGTAACCCCGTAACTAAGGGACATTTATAGAACATTATCCCCCATAAGTGGTGACCCTTCGTTTCGACCGGACAGTGAAGGTATAGAAGAAATGGACGCAACAAGCCATCGTCAGACAAGACAAGGTGAAGAGGACTCGTAAATGCTGTCAACATCAAACTGATCATCTTTGATGAAACAGCAGTCCCAGGGGTTCAAAATTGCCGTGGCCAAACTTCACATCTCCGGAATTAAAAAAAAAAAAAAAGAGACTAATTTTTCCACATCCTAGCCTCACTTCCTCTTGAGACCGTCGATCGTCTTTCGGCGGCCATTTTGTCGGACCAAAATTATCCCCTTTTGAGGGCGGAAATGATTGAACTTTTCAAGACCAAACCCGAGCTTTTCGAGGAGCTCATCGCATCCTCCGCGTTCACAAGCAGACCCTCGACCTATTTGGAAGAACTACAAAGGACTGTCTAGCAGATAGGAGTTGGTGAAGAACTTGTATGGCACAAATTCATGCATTCTCTACGGGCTAACATCGCGCCCATAATTGCCACTCAAAAAGAACTCACCCTGGCACAATTAAGAAAACTGGCTTATCAACTGATGACATTTGGTAGTGCGCAGTGCTTTAATATAAATACTAATAGTGAGTCGATAGTTCGCAGTGCCATTTCCGTATCCAACGCATTTATGCCGTATACAAATAAAAATGCGAGTGATAAGTATATAAATAATTCTGCGGGAAGTGCGCGGTCAGTGCCCAAAGGGCGTATTCTAATGGGAATTCTCCAAGTGCGCATAATATACCAGGGGGATTGCGACCCTTCCGAAGAGACCAAAGACCTGTAGTTTGCCGCTCACATGTATTCTTTGGGGACAACGCGAACTCCTGCAAACCCAGCTGCAGGTAGCCCAAGGGAGAAGAGAAGGTCCAGATGCAACCTTCCTACAGGCTATCTTCGCCAGCCCCAGCGGAAAACTACGATGGCATGCCATAGCAAGCGCGGCCGCTGGTATGCCGTCTGTTTTCACCGTCGCCGCTAAAGTGTTTAATAATAAATGTGATTTCTTAATCGACACGGGGGTGAATGTATCAATAATACTAGTAGTGAGTCGATAGTTCGCAGTGCCGTTTCCGTGTCAAGGCATTTCGGCGGCTAATGGCAGGAAAATAAAAGTGCACGGCGAGGTTCCCTCAGACATAGTGAGCCCCAGTCTTCGCCGATCATTTAGATGGTCATTTGTAGTCGCAGATACCACTTCACCGTTATTAGATATCGATCTTTTTAAGGCATTATAATCTTTTAGTAGATTGTGCGCGCGGCATACTAATAGACAAACAAACTAAACTGCTGTCGAAAGTGAGATTATCTGGAGAACCTGCAGTAGCTTTAATTATCAATAACCTTCAGCACCTACCACCTCATTGCAGCCATATTGGAAAAATATGAGCATATGTACTGACCCGCACCTACTCAGCCCTCTCCGCCATTGCCGAATTCAGTGACGCATACGATCGAAACTGGCAGTGCTCCATCGACATTCGCAAGGTCGAGGCCTCTTTCTATAGAGAACCTACTGGTTGTCAAAGCAACTTGAGAAACGCTATTGAAGGACGGGGTCGTGCGCCCGTCAAAGTCACATGATGCCAAAGAAGTCGCCCGGTGAGTAGAAGGTTGTTGGTGATTTCCGAGCGCTCAATGCGACCACAAAGCCCAACAGATTATCCGCTGCCGCGTATTCAAAGTGTTACAAACTACCTCCATGACAAAAAGATCTTTTCAGTGCTGGAGCTGGTTCGTACCCATCATCAAATCCCTATGAAGCAGGCAGGCATAAAGAAAACTGCGGTCGCATCCCATTTCGTTTGTGGGAGTACGTTAAGCTCCCATCCGGTCTCAGAATTGCAAGCTGCACCTTCCAACGGCACATGGTTAACCTGTTTCAAGGATTAGGGTTGGTTTTGCGTATATAGACGACACTTGAAGCGTTTGGAACAAGTCTTTAAAATCCTATTCGAGAACTGTCTGAAAATATTCTTGGTGAAGTGCGAGCTGGCTAAGGAGGAAATAGATTTTTTAGGGTATCACATTTCGGTGGAAGGAATCTGCCCACCAGCGAAGAAAATAGGGTAAAATTGGGGACATACCTTTACCAAAGGACTACAAGGAGTTTCGAATATATTTGGGCATGTTAGGTTACTACCACCGAATGATTCCTAACTTTGACGCAATTGCAGCCCGATTAACCGAGCCTTTACTCTTGAAACCAAAGGCTCGGGAGCTCATATGGAATGATGAAGCACGAGAAGCATTAGGAAATACCAAATCGGCCTTAAACGGCTCCGTTAAACTTTGTCACCCGCTGCCCAAGGATTCGCCATACCAGGTGGTGACGGATTACTCCCAAATACGCGGTAGGTGCTGCGCAGGACCTCCTAGCGGTATATCATGCACTTCAGGCACCTGATTGAAGGTCGCCACGTTACCTTGTGCACTGATCACAAGCCCTTAGTATCAGCTTTTGCATCGCCATTAAGTGCTAAAACAGACAGGCAACAACGCCGGGACAACGTAGTCGCTTACTGCCTTTCAAGGAACGTCAATTCGGTTCAAATTGACTCTCTTGACCGAGCTTTGGCGGCATCGTAGGATGAAGCAGAAACGAAGACGTGCATGGGAGTGACCACTTTCCTATTGTCTTGTCAGCCGTTCATCCTAGCCCTCATACAACCATGTCTCTCAAGTGCGACTTTGGCCATGCCGATTTGGAAGGCTTCCGAAGGGTGTCCTTCACAGGTGCCTCTTTGGGGACCTTCAATGATGTCGACGCGGCAGTAGCGTACTTCACATCGATTATCTACAACGTCTACACACACACCATTCCACGGAGGCGACCCGTAACAGGTTGCTCAACAGTGCCCCAGTGGACCTCGGAGTGTGCGGCAGCAGTCAAAAACTACAAGTTAGCTCATGATCGATTCCGGCGAAACCCAACCTTGTGCAATAAGGTTGACCGAAACCGCGCTCGGACGCTTCACCAAAGAATCCTTCGTCAGGCTCACTGAATCTCATGGCGCCGCTACGTTTCATCAATTTCCTCTATGACCCCTAACGCAAAGATCTGGAAGAGGATTAACAAGCTCCAGGGTTGTTATGCCGGTCATAATACACCCACACTCAACTTACAGCCATCCTTAGTGAATGACAGCTTGGTGGTCAGCAATGCCTTGGCCCACCACTTCCATGCCACCAGCCGTTACGATAAGGCTTTCTAGCCTATAAATCAAACGAAACGTATCATCTCAATTTTACAACAAAATCTAACCTCCGTATAATGCCCTATTCTCCATCCGAGTTGAGCGATGCATTATCACTTTGTAGATCCACTTCGATTTACCCACGGTCATCTTGTTTCGGCCAATGCTCGAATCAGACTTTGCGGGACCAATCGGTGCCCCATCTTCTACTAGAATGCCCTCATTTCGCCACTCTCCTGTTCCACACGTATTTGTTTCGGTCTGGCAGAGGAATCTTTTAAACCCTCATTTTTTTAAAAAATTTATCAATAGTGATCTCCTCTCCCTTTTATAATTAATTGGTTGTCTTTATTTTTTGTGTATTCACTATATTGTATTGAATAAAATGGTCATTCTCTCAGTTATCTGTCCCACTGTGAAAAAGGTTTGGCAACCTCTGCCTTAAACCATTACCTCTTGGCCACATCCGGAGTCAACGCTTCGTTGTCATCAAACACCTCCACTTTTGCAAGAGGGGTTTCAGAGGAGGTACCCAAGACCAAAAAAAACAGATACTCTAGATCTTGGTCCACATCGTTGGCATAGAGATCCAAAGAGAGAGGGAAGGCTGAAACGGGAACTGAAGAACGTTTAGCATGAGAAGGGAAAGTATTTGGTAAAGATAAACCATACATAGTAAACAAAATTAACTTCACATTCTTCCTCAGGACTCCCCACCAGGGAGGTCTACAGGGACCCAGCGCTACTGCAACACTCGATGCGGTTGCGTCCGGTATGTCCTCTTGGAGAATAGAATGCAGATCCCCCGCACCATCTTTATAGGCCAGAGACTGGCTGAGTTCTCCTACGAACGGAGAAAAGAGTCCAGAGATGGGTATCGCCCCGGGCATCGACAAACAAAGGCGATGGAAACGCCCAACCTCCATGAAACAATTCAGAATCAGTCCGAAAAAAAAGAAGAGGTCAGATAACCGTCAGACCAACAGCTAGGACAACAAAGAAGAAGGGGAAAGAAAGGGCAGCAAAACGAAATAATTGGTGAGGGGAAAAAAGGGGTGTAATGTCTTGTTCGCAGTACCAGGGGACCCCAAAGGGATGACCCCCCCTCGCGGCCATAGCCTCTCTGGGATTTTCCCTTCGAGGTCGCAAAGACCACCGCGCAAGGTAAGCGCTGCCCGGGCGCCCACCACATCCAACTCAACGCGGTTCAGCCATGGAACGACACACCTCGGTTCACCCTGGACGCAAAAGTCGAACTTAAACCATAAAACACGCACTTGCACCCGCACATTTGTAGTCGAACACTACAACCACCCACAAAGATATGTTCAGGCGCAATCAACTACACGTGACAAGGACATAAAAAAGGGAAACAGGAGCATGAATGACATAAAAATGAGACCATAAATAAAGGTCGAGGAGTTATAATAAAAGTCCACTTTGCAGTCCGCTCCAATGAGAGGACTGAGCCATCTCTAGGAACAAGGCGAGAGATCTCTCGCGGCGAGCATCTAAAAACACCGAGCGCGGAGGGGAAAAGTCTTCTACGTAGTGTAGAGAGACTATTTTCCGTTAGTAGAGACGATCCTGTTGATGCACAAGGCAATCAGGCACAGTGAGGGCGTGCTGCTCCTCCAGTATAACAGGCTACCCCCCCTGCGCGGTGGGGAGAGGGGGGTAAACTAGGGTATGTAATAAATAGGGATAGGCGGGAGTGCCTGCCTGTTACCAGCTTCGTTACCCACGCCTACATCCCACCCCTTCTTCCGGGTCAAAATTTCAGTGAGAGAGCTAACAAGAACGGTGGTGCGTCAGTGCCGGGAGGGCAGAAAGGGTTATGGGAACACTAAATGTGCGCTGGCATCCAGACGAAAGACGCCAGAGCTGTGCTGGGTCGCTACTCGGAGGGTACTATGGAATGGCTCTAAACGTGCTCAGGGAGTTGTGTAACGGGAAAAAAAATCAGAGAGAGTATGGATTTTTTTGGGGGGAGTATGGGGAGAGGAGGAAAATAAAATGGGGGGGGGGAGCATGATAAAATTCCTCTTCGTGAGACGAGAGGCTGCTACCCCACTTACCTAGAGATGGGAGCGTGTCCACAGCAAGCCCAAGAAAGAAATAGTGGAGGTAAAGAAGACTCCGCACTTATGTGATGGGAGCAGGAAAAGGTGGATGCAGTAAACTTTTATTGTGTTCAACCTTGCACAAAGAACTAAGCTTTCGCTTTACCTGGGACACAGGATTAGAAACTGTCGGGAATTTCAGGCGAGAGAGATTGTAAACCCGTGTCCATTCAATCTGAAACTACATTTACACTATCTGCGCAAATAACGAAATCCACCTTCGCGCAAGTTACCACAAGAAAAAGGGTGGTAACTTCCGCAAGATAAAATGATCCAATTTGACACCAATGAGAGGAGTTAGTTGTATTCCGAAACAGCGAATGACCAATTAAATCTTCATTACCTCGACACACATTTATAAGTATGTTGGCAATGTTATAGGGTGATAAAAAAACCATAGAAATTATCCAACTTTTAAGGGTTTTTTTTTTATTTCTGGGTTGCGGTAGTAAAGATGGAGCGTCTGCTGACATGTTTTATATTGTATCCGAACCACGGGTCATTACAGCATGTATCAGACGTGTAAAATCGATCCAAATCAGAACTCCATTAGGTGACTAACCGCATGTGGTACAACCGAGCGGAGGGGGGGGGGGGGTCACCCACCCACCCGTTTTGACCGAAGGCCACTGCGTCAATGCGTGAAAAGGGCGGTGACACTGGGTTTAGAACCCAGTACGTAATAATCTTATGAAGACAAATGATAATAGCTGGCCACGAAACCCTTTGTGGCCTAGGTAGGGAAGTGCAGATATGAAAACCTCTTCTTCACCAGGTTCTGGGATGGAAGAACGACGTATTGAGTGTGCGGAGAGAAGGGGTAAGAGTAAGAGCGCTGATGTGGTTGACTGTGTGTGGATGGAGCTGCGCACGTCAGCACGCCGCTAATAGGTAGCTAGCTCCCTACGAACGCCGAATCAAGCAGGCTAGCGAGAGATCCAGTAGTACGTGTATCAATTTGGTCTGTGGTGAAATGTGAATGGTTTGTGAGAAAGTACCTTGGATGGCATTTTACTGGTGTAAATGGAGAGTTAATGGTATGATAGTGAAAATGTGTTGGAAGGAGGGGCGTTTAAGATCCAGGTGAGGGAAGAGTAGATCAGGTGGTCACGCTGGTTTGAACGGAAACCTATTCCATTTGTTGAACCAAATTATCCGCAAGCCCAAGCCGGATCATTAGACAAGGTGGGTAAGGTAAAGAAGAGGATTCTGTGAAAAAGAGGGCTTGGGTTCTAAGCCAGGTTCTCCACACTTTTCATGCCGGGGCGCAGTCATTTTCGACGACCTGAAGGCGATATTCTTGTACTCAAGTCATACACGAAATAATCTTTTATCTTCTGAAAATAATTAATTTAATCATATCTTCGGTCACACCCTTATTATTTCTTCGATAAAAAACACATACTATAATACTATTAAAACATTTTGTAAATAATAGAACAACAAGTAACAAGAAGCAGCACAATGCAAACGATACACATAAGAGAAAACACTTCTCCGACGACAGACTAGCAACAAAAAGCTGTTTCTGTGTAAGGTTACATTAAAGACTGTGATTGGGCAGAGCTGGAGCGATATTTCCTAAGCGAAAGGAACAAAGGTGCGCCGATCCATTGGCACTACTAGAAAAGGGAACATAGTTGTAGCTATTTTCAACTTTTGCGAATTTATGGCGTGGACAAAAAAATAAACAAGACAAGTTCTCTCCTTTGAGTGGTAGAATTTATAAACTTATCTGGTAACAATTGTAAGAACAAACAAACAAGACTTTACTAGTTTTCATATTTTAATGATCCTCTGAGTGACTCAAGCAGCGAATAAGCAAGGATAAAAAAAGGCCAATGCAAGCTAGCGTGAAAAGGAGTCTAAAAGGCAACTGCAAAACCAATCTGCAGGGATTGGGAATGATTAGAAACAAAGCACATAGAAACAACAGAATGTGGCTATTGGAGAGAACTTCGGACTAGAGCGAGAATGTTTCATACAACTACAACTTTCCTTTCGCTTATGATTACCGCGAAAATTATGTAACTCCTCCGAATCACTATCCTGCATGAATAGACATGAAGACAACAGCTACTCTATATATTGCATTCTTAAAATAAAATCACATCACTAGGTGACACACAATATCATTTTATTCCCTTCGCCATTAACGTGAATTGATCCAAGCCAATACTGGAGACACGGCGCAACATCCCAACTGCCACTGAATACAGGAGGGCGGGGCCTGAATTTAATTAAAAAAAATTACTGGCGAGGAAGCAACACTAAAGATAAGTGAGAATGAAACCTAAGATGATTGCTAGACCATTAATAGCATTTACAATACATATATGTGTGAATTTTTTAATTAAGCATAACTACCATAACAAAGAGTAGCCATTTGTTATGCAAGTGTAACCTTACAAGTTATCAACGAGACATGCTCAAATTACTAAGATGGGTAAACATAACTTTGTTGAAGAGATTAAAGATCAAAGAATGACAAAGAATAGCAACCAACAAGGGTGTACACTACACCTAATATATAATAATAAACTTGGGTTGGTAGGGATTTCGACACGCAACTTATACTTTAGCTAGTACATATTTTTTTTAGGTTTAATATGTTCTGCCCGTTGTCTTCATATGTGTTCATTCGCTTTTGACGCCCATAGCACTCATCAGCAATGGAGGAGGGGTTTTGTTCGATGCGAAATTAATGGTAGAGTGGAGCAAATGCAACGATGCATTTACTCTTCTTGGATCGGTTAAATTGCCATATTTTCTCCCATCATTAAAAATGACCGAAATACACAAATCAAGATAATTTTTAAACAGGGGTATTATTTTGCTCTACATTCCTTCATTACCGCCAAAACTGTCAATTATATGCTCTAAAAAAATGTTGCCAAATGTCAAAACCACATCAGATGAACATCCATTTATATTTGAGTTTACAACATGTAGGAGTGGTTGAAGAGATTTTGACCATAAAGGCCAAAACAGTGCGATACGTAGTCGAAATCAATGTATATGCAAAAATGGAAAAAGTTTACCATAATAACCTATCCAGATTCTGTCGAGTTCTACCATGAATTTCAAAACTTAAAGGTAAGAGGACCGAAGAAGAAAAACATGAATCGCATCAATATTCAGGTTATTGACTGAAGATTCTGGGTGAGAGCAAATTTCCAGCTGAGGACGGGCGCATGCGCACACTATCTGAGCCACGAGGCCGCCCCCAAATGAAAATATGTTTTACTTAATAGCTAAAAATACTGAAAGACGTCACAACGTCACTTCAGTCGCAAAAACATGAATATTTGTCGAGACTCACCTTTGGAGATCGACTTCATTCTTTACGCCATAAAGAAAGGAAAAATGATCGCGATCCTCTTACCTTTTGCATTTTTCTGGAAGTTCAGAAAAGCGAGACCCACGAGTGTGGTGGACCCAGAAACATTAAAAAATCCATGAATTTATCGTCAAATGTTGAATTTTCGACAAAAAAGTACGCCTATGGTACGGCTAAGGTGAAAATGAACCTCTGGATAAAGTTTTGCATTAATTAACTGTTTCTGATTCCACTTTCAATAAATATTATTTATATAGACAAGAAATATATAAGAGCATAGTTTGCCATACTAATCCACTTTCTTAACGTGGAAGAAACGGAGAAAATCTGCCAACGTTCACCAAAGGGGTGATCGTTGAATTGATCGGCCTATGGGCGCTTCTTTGGTTTTATTTAAGTAGCTTTAGAAGAGTTTCCAGAGGTGACAGTGTCCAGACCCATTTCGGCCAATGCTTTCAGTGCTGACAGAGACGCCTTCAAGAAGATATCAAAGAGGAAATTATTATAACTCCTAAGCCAATTAATTATATCGAGAGGTTTTTTAAAACTGAGAATCTGTACAGGTTACAGAGGTGACAGAGGGCTAAAATTATACCAACCTGGTCATGGGAAGCTTCGGTAGTCGGTCCTGCTCCATGAAAGAAATGTGGGGGGTTTGTGGATAGGGACAGAATGGTCAAGTATTCGCTATTCTTCTTATTCTGTAAATAAGATAGAAGCAACCAATGAACGTTTTAGGCGCTTTTTAATTTTAAGGAATACAAATTAGAGTTTGTGACAGTGCAGTGGTTTGGCTAAAAGAAATGGATGGAATTGCGTTTGATGGAGCATATAAGGTTTGGAATGGGTGGATAGTATTAGTGGGAAATCGGTTGAGGAAGAAGAAGGGCGTGGGGGTACTTTATACAGGGTGTAAAACGATATAAAAGAAGTTACAGCAATAAAGATAATCAAAGAATGAGTTTCAAAATCAAGTTAACTTAATATTCACCAAAAAATCTAATCATCATTTCAAATTAACTCATCTTGGATGAAACAGAAAACATTTAAGAGTACTGAAAAAGGGAAGGTTCATCCAGATGAAGCTCTTTTCTTTTGTTTTTTAATACCAAGATCTCATGGTGGCAGCCTATTTTTTTAATCTGAATCATCTCTCGACTGCATTTAGGGACAAGGTTGTCGAAATTATATTTAGCTTATATTAAATAAATAAGAGAAACCAAACAAGGCGACACCATGTAATCAAAATCTCCCAAAGGCTGTAAACAATGGAACTAAACTAGTCTAGAATCGTGTGCACGAACCCGTCCCAAGTAGAAGGACAAGCGGTAGCGACCTCGCTCGTCCAGGTACTGGGACATTGGACAAGGATATGCCGGACTGTTTGGGGCACCAGCCAGTCATACCACTAAGGATCAGGAAGCGCCCTCCCGTACCGAGCGGTCTGGTGCAACCAGCTCGGCTGTGAAGACACACGCAGTGCCTGGAAGAGCCCCGCCGGCTTCAAACTAGGGAAGAAATGTAGCCATATATGTACACTGGCACTGCTCCAGCGTGTGCTCCCAAGAAATTTAAAAGAAGCTCCTACTTAGTGCTGTAGAAAATTTGGGACCAGAAGCGCGGTGACAAACATTGAGTATCATAGGTACAGTCAAGATCTCCGCGGATGAAATGAGATCAGTTCGTTAGCGACTGAGGGGGACGCTGGGCTCGAGCATACAAATTCGTCATGCACCGTTTATGGCATAAAGCGAGCATCTCCCCCGCATCGACAGAGGCTCTATAAAGGGAATGTGCGAAAGACGCCTGTCGCCAAACGCAGACCAGTGTGGTGGATCGAGTCTACTCGTATCAATAGTCTAGGTTGGATGAAAAAAGGAGTGGTAAAAGAGTAAAGAAATAGCCCTATCACTATCCCCAAATGATGAACGTGACAAAATGGCAGAGAAGAAAATCCTAATCAAAGAATATAGAAGACTCGTAGAAAAGAGTGAATAATGAGACTCTGGAATGAAGGCACCAACTTCCCGAGGGCCTGGAGAAAGCGTTGGAAGTCCACTCAGTTAACTAGGCCTTTCTTATGGGCAGGGATCGAAGGTTGTGTGCCTGGCCTCGAGGTGCCACATGTAGCAGCAACCCCTTTTTGTGGAGCAGGAGAAGGTAACATTGAACGGGTATATGTTTCACAAAAGGAGCACAATTCCCTCCCTTATCACCACATATCATCAAACAGCCTAATCCACCTTATTGGGGCAAGCCTAGGAAATACATCACAGAGACCTACAAGCACAAGCTCCACCCATCACTTAATGGCCATATAAAAGTTGACTTGCGCATAAGTTTATCGATGCCACACCCAACTCGAGCCACCTATGGGCACTATAGGCATGACCCATGTACCATCCTCTACAAAACGAAAGCAAGAGTAGAAAGGTCCACATATATACTCCGCTGGCGCTCCACAGCAACCCTACACAAGAATAGGCCAGCATAAGTTTGTAGGAAAGGGATCGAAGAAGAAGAAGAAAAAGAATTCCTTCATGTTGCTTACCTTGGGGAAATCTGTAAATTCCACTTTGAGATTGAGAATGTTCACAAGGTACATAAGCTGGTCTTTGGGTCCAACAGCTTGACCTGAGTTGTTACCCCTAATGGTGAGTGTGCTATTGCACAATGTAGTAGTTGTGGCACAATTACTAGTGTTTCCTGTGTTACTACTGTTAGAAACGATGCTAACATTGTTTGTCGAATTTGTACTGGTACTGCTGTTGGATGAGAGCGGTAATGTTACACTCGGAGGACACTGAAAAAAAGAAGAGATTTTTAGAACCAGTGCAAAAAATATTTGGCACATTAAGGAAGGTTTAATGTGATAATGACAAACAATGAGAACATTTTAAACCAAAATAACTAATATTCGTGCTCTCAAAACCTATTAACCGGAGCAATGTTAAGATAATAGTTTGTATAAAGTAATAATATTATTAAATGGCTTTTTAGAAAAATAAGGCAATGGGGCTCCCCACCAAATGTTTTAAAGAGGAGGCTTGTGCATAAACTGGTGAAATTAATGGAAGTGAAAATGTGAAGATTACAAGGGGTATAGAAAAATTCTGTTTTGCCTCAAATTTAAAGTGCAAAAGAAATAGGGGAAAGGGGTAACATGCACCGACGCAATTAAGATTTAGCCTAGTACTAGGCTACTTTAAAATTCACACAAACAACAAAGGCAAGGGGAAGAAGGAAGAACGCTCTGGCATCGAATGGGGGGGGGGGGGTCCTGCTTCTCCCCGACGCAAGATCATGCGAATAACACTAAAATAAAATGGAGAAGTCAAACTTCCTCCAAATGGTCAAAGAGTCTACATGTCTGTGTGCACTAACTCAACAGTCATGGGTGGAAGAAGGATGTCGTCACACTAAGGTGCAGGGGTGCGCTCGCGAGTGTGCCCGATTCGAGGACGACAGAAAGAGACCTGAAGCTGCTGTGGCATTGGGGGGTAGTCTCATGGGAACAGTCGCGGCGCAATGGCACGCAATTTTAAGTTCCCTTTGGTCGCATCCCATCTTCTTTACTAGGCAGCCTTGATTCCTGCTATGTTGTCGGTGTGAGGAAGGGGAAAATAATGCTGGTTTGGTCTTCGTGCAATTCCCAGATGTCCATGAAACCAGCAGATCATCGGGACATCCGCCCGGCTCGCCAAATCCGTGGCATCGCGAACCAGGGGATACGGAGATTCCAATGCCCCAAGAGAACTCAGGGCGCTTTGTGAGTCACTATAAATCACATTCTAGGCTCCGAACCGAGCACGTCGCGTTATCTCCCGTACCGAGCGGTGTAGTGCAAAGAACTCGGCCGTGAAGACAGACCCAGCGCCTGGCAAAGCCCCATTGGCTTCAAACAGAAGGGACACGGCGTGGTAACCGACACCCTCTTGGGACTTGCAGCAATCCGTATACACAGCAAGGGTGGCATCCTGGGCAGAACCAGGGACGCCACCGGGCCGAGAGCTATACCAAGCTCTCCAAGAAGTTTCCTAGCCCTAGTCCCAAAGGGCTTAGGGTATGGCTGGCGTCTCTCGGCGGCATAGGCACCATCAAGATCAGCTGAGGATGCAGTGAGAGCTGTTGGCGACTGAGAGAGGCGCCGGACTCGCGCGTGCAGGCGAATAATGCACTGTGTACGGCGCAGAGCGAGTGGCCTCTCCCCAGGATCAACAAGTAGGCTCTCAATTGGGGACATGAGGAAGGCACCCGTCGCCAGGCGAAGGACGGTGTGGTGGATCGAGTCCACCTTCCGCAATACACGGACGGCTGGGAACGCATAAAACTCGCATCCGTAGTCGAGCTTAGAACGAACAAAGGATTGATAATAAAGTAAGGCAGTAGCCCTTTGAGGGCCCTAGGCCCTGAACGTCAAAGAATGAAGAATATCCATGGCTCGGGTACAAGAGACCCTAAGACGGCGAGTATGAGCCTCCCAGGTGAGGCATCGGTCAAATACACGACCAAGGAAACGGTGCGTGTCCACCACTTCCAGGCACATCCCATTGAGAAACAAGTCTGGGTCAGGGTGGAGCCGTAGATGGCGGACGAAGTGTACCACTTGTCTTGGACAAGGAAAACCGAAACCTGTGCGCTTGGGCATTACTGGCGACGCGGTTCAATGCCTGTTGGAGTCGACACGGAATCGATGATCTCGCAAAGATTCAGATATAACATTGGGAGGCGCCCCCTCGCCCCCATCGTGTGGAGTCTCCATGCTACCGTATCGCCATGCGGTATCATATGCCTTCTCCGGATCGAAAAACACCGTGGCGTAGTGCTGTCTACGAAGGATGGCCTCGCAGACGACGTATAGTGGAACTTGCGGAAGCCTCACTGTTCGGAAGACAGGTAGCCTCCACTGTCCAGAAAAATAGGCTAATTAAACATTTACTAATTTCTCCATCAACTTGCAGACGAAGGAAGTTAGAGAGATTGGGCGGATACCGGCCAGGGTAGAGCGATCTCTTCCCAGTTTGCGAAAAGCAAGCAAATTAGCGATTAGCCGGTAGTCTGGGAGGATACTATCTACTCAGATACTGTTGAACAAATCTAACATGATTCGCTCATCCAGGTGTCGAAGTATGGCATACGAGAGATCTCCAGACAAGGGGGCGGTGTCCGCGCACGAAGCGAGATCGGAACGAAACTCACTCAAAGTAAACCTGTCGTTGAAGGGTTCTCCGCCTCTAGTCGGCGGCCTTCCGCGACATCACGATGCGCATTGAATGCTGGCGGAGCAGGATCCTGGCTAGAGAATGCGGAGAAAGCAGTCGCGAAGGATTCCACCACTGAATCAGAGTCCGAGATTGCGGTCCCGTTCTCCTGGAGAAAGGGAGGGGGAAGGGGTATCATGCGAGAACTTACCCCGAATCCTTTTGATTCGCTTCCAGACCTCTGCATGAAGGGTCTTCCCATTAAATGAAGACACGTATGCCCGGCAGGAAGAGTGGCAGCGTGCTCGAAGCATACCGGAACCTAGCCCTAGATGACGAAATTCATCGATAGTGAAATCGTTCTGGCTGCGCTTATAGCGCAGCCGGCTCACATCGGCTGACCACCACGGAAATGGTCGGCGTGCAAAATGGCCAGAAGAACTAGGAAAAAAAGTTATGCCCACGGCGATGTGGTTGTAAGAGAACTAAACGGCATCCCCCGACCTAATCCTTACCTGGGACAGAGAATTCAGTTATTACCTGAAATCCGGAACGCCGCCCCGGCGCCAAGCATCACCAGGAAAGGAGTGGGGTATTCTCCGGAGCCAGCGGCCCAGAAAATGATATTTCAATGGGAAAGTGATCAATACCATGGAGATTATCGACTACCAACCACCAAAAATTGCAATGTGCTTGTGGAGAGCACAAATATAGATCAAGACTGGAAAATGAAGCGATTCTCATCCAGATTTAGGACACCTTTCTCTCTAGATCGTCGATCAGGTCGGAAAGGATCGGACCCCTGGGATTGATCGAGTAGTCTCCCCAGAGGGGGGTGTATACCGTTCACGAGCAAGAGAAAAGGCCTCGGCAACGGTGCCACGACGGAGCGGAAGTCGAAGTCGGCTGACGGTGGAATGTATGTAGAAATAACTATACCTCCTATCCAGGTGCAGCTGCATACCTACTGCCTGAAGAGAGGTATCTAAAGCAAAGAGAAGAACGGAGACATCATGCTATGTGTAAATGGCGCAGCCAGGCCTCCATCCCAGGATGGTGGGCAGGGGACACGCGCACAAGCATCGTCGCCTGCATAAAGAGAGCTAAGGTAAAACGGGAGGAAACGAGCCCTCTCAGTTGGCCCGGAGTTCGCGGCAATTCCATTGAAGGAATATGCCCTCCAGGCGTAGCTCGGAGGAGATGCGGGGCCCCTCTTCGAAGAGAAGACCCTCACAGAAATGGCCGTACGATTCGCAGAGGCAGAACTCTGGGCGCTGTTGGCCGGACAATGCGCTGAAGGCGCTGTCGCCTTCGAAAACTTATCGGGGGAGGTTAGGCTAGCCATGCGAGTCTTTTCCTTCCTCCGCCTAGAAACCTTAGGCAAGCGGGGCAGCTTTGGAGGCAGGGGTCCCTCTTTTGGAGGATCTACCGTTTTCGAGCCACCTAGCCTACCACTCACTGGGTGTGGGCGAAGGAGCCGAAGCTCGTTTGGAGCTGTCCTCCTTTCGGGGGGCAGCTTTAGGAACCCTAAAAGACGGCCGCACGACCAACTTCCGGGGGTGTTAACTCCTGTGAGTCTAACAACTTGGTGGTGGCGCACGGCCGTTTCGCCTCACGGAAAAACGGTCCGGCTGTAGCTCTGGTTTTAGCCAAATCTGGGTAGGCCTGGAGGGGACAGTAGCAGAGGGTGTCTTTTTTGAACATTGAGACATAAGACGTCCCAAGCCAGGATTTCCTTTTTCAAGAGATACGCATCACATTGCTTCGAAGAAGTGGGGTGCGGCTTTCCGCAATTGACACACTTGATCATACACGATTTGGACTTACCGTGTGTAGCTTTAGAGCAACTTACAAAGAATTCAGGTAACCTCGAGCTTTGACCATAAGGAATGGTGGCGACGTAGCCACCTTATATGTATACTGTGAGGCAGCATTTTTTTTTTTATTTAAGGGGCTATCTGGCGACTGCCGACTTAGGCATAAGTTGCCGTAAACAAACAGCCTAGTTTTAGGCTACTTTAAAAAATTGAACAGGAAACAACAATAAAAAGAAATAACAAAAACAATAACAAAGCAATAACAAAAACGATAACGAAAACAACAACAACAACAATTAAACCGAGTTAAATGAAAGGGAGAAGGCCGGCCTCCCCCAAAAAGTCAATAAGTCCACCAGTCAAAGTGCACGCACTCGTCCCGAGTACAAGGGACAGGCGGTAGCGACCCCACCAATCCCGGTACCGGGACAGGTGTCGTGCGCGAAGATCACCCAGACTGGGACATTCGAGAGGAATGTGCCGAACAGTCTGGGGGACGACGCAGTCGTTGCAATAGGGCGCAGGCGAGCGCTCCATCAAATAGCGATGCGTCACACGAGTGTGTCCGATTCGGAGACGACAAAAAGCAACCTGAAGCCGCCGCGGCATTGGTGAATAGGTCCATGGGAACAGTCGCGGCGCAATGGCACGCAACTTTAAGTTCCCTTCGACCGTCTCCCATCTTCTTTGCCAAGCAGTCCGAAGAGCTGCCTGTATTCCTGCCATGTATTCGGTGTGATGAAGAGCGAAACGCTGGCCAAGTCGCAGAGTCCTCGCGGACTCTTTGGCGCCCTCATTCCCTGCAATTCCAAAATGTCCAGGAACCCAGCAGAAGATAATCTCGATATCTGCCCGGCTCGCCAAAACCGTGGCGTCACGGATATCGCGAACCAGGGAATGCGGAGATTCCAATGCCCCGAGAGCACTCAGGGCGCTTTGTGAGTCGCTATAGATCACAATCCGGTCTCCGAACCGGGCACGTCGCGTAATCTCCCGTACCGAGTGGTGTATTGCCACCAGCTCGGCCGTGAAGACAGACGCAGCGCCTGGTAGAGCCCCGCTGACTTCAAACAGAGGGGATACGACGTGGAAGCCAACCCCCTCTTGTGACTTGGAGCCATCTGTATACACTGGCACGGTTCCAGCGTGACACGATGTATGCTCCAAAAAGGTGGAACGAAATACTCTCGGCGCAGTAAAAGCTTTGGGAGCAGAGGCGTGGCAACAAATAGCCAAATGTGGTACCCTCCAGGGTGGCGTCCTGGGCAGAACCAGGGGCGCCACCGGCCCGAGAGCTATATCTGGCTCTCGACGGAGTTTCCTGGCCCTAAACCCAAAGGGCTTAGGGTATGACTGGGGTCTCTCGGCGGCATAGGCACCATCGAGATCAGCTGAGGATGCAGTGAGAGCTGTTGGCGACTGAGGGAGACGCCGGGCTCGCGTGTACAGGCGAGCGATGCACTGCACGCGGCGCAGAGCGAGTGGCATCTCTCCAGCATCGACCAACAGGCTTTCAATGGGGGAAGTGCGGAAGGCACCGGTCGCAAGGCGAAGGCCGGTGTGGTGGATCGAATCCACCTTCCGCAATAAACGCTCGGCTGCGGATGCATAAAACTCGCATCCGTAGTCGAGCTTCGAGCGAACAAAGAATCGATAAAAAAGTAAGGCAGTAGCCCTATCAGCGCCCCAAGCGCTGAACGTCACGGAGCGGAGAATGACCATGGCGCGGGTACAAGATACCCTAAGGCTGCGAATATGAGCCTCCCAGGTGAGGCGTCGGTCGAATACAAGACCAAGGAAACGGTGCGAGTCAACCAAATCCAGGCGCACCCCATTAAGAAACAAATCTGGGTCGGGGTGAAGCCGTGGATGGCGGCAGAAGTGCACCACCTTAGTCTTGGCCAAGGAAAACCGAAACCTGTGCGCTTCGGCATAGCGAGAGACGCGGTTCAATGCCTGTTGGAGTCGACGCTCCAGAGTTGGCCTCTGGGCCGCGCCAAAAGAGATCGATAGGTCATCCACGTAGAGCGTAGCGAGAACATCTTCCGGCAGCACCGAGGTGATGCCATTGATGCTCAGGGCAAAGAGTGTGACACTGAGGACACTTCCCTGCGGGACACCCTCTTGCTGCTCCTTTGGGCCGAAGAGGGCTCCCCCCACCCGTACGCGGAATCGACGATCTCGCAAAAATTCAGATATAAACATTGGGAGGCGTCCCCTCGCCCCCATCGTGTGAAGAGTCTCCATGATACCGTATCGCCATGCGGTATCATAGGCCTTCTCCAGATTGAAAAAGAACGTGGCGTAGTGCTGTCTACGAAGGAAAGCCTCGCAGACGGCATTTTCCAGTCGGAGCAGAGCATCCGACGTGGAGTGGAACGTGCGGAAGCCGCACTGTGTGGAAGACAGATGGCCTCCGCTGTCCAGGAAAAAGGCTAATCTAACATTTACCAATTTCTCCATCAACTTGCACAGGCAATAGGTTAGAGAGATTGGGCGGAAACCGGTCGGAGTAGAGTGATCTCTCCCCGGTTTGCGAAAGGCGAGCACAGTAGCGATTCGCCAGGAGTCTGGGAGAAGACCTTCCACCCAGATCCTGTTGAACAAATCTAACAGAAAGGCCATGCCTCGCTCACCCAGGTGTCGAAGCATGGCGTACGGGACATCGTCCGGACCATGGGCGGTGTCCGCGCACGAAGCGAGAGCGGAACGCAACTCACTCACAGTAAACTTGTCCTTGAAGGGTTCTCCGCCTCTGGAGGTAAAGTCCAGCCGGCGGCCTTCCGCGACATCACGACGTGCATTGAATGCTGGCGGAGCAGCATCCCGGCTAGAGAATGCGGAAAAAGCGGTCGCTAAGGATTCCGCCACGGACGCGGGGTCCGAGATTGCGGTCCCATTCTCCTGGAGAACGGGAGGGGGGTCCTGCCCCGAATCCTTTTGACTCGCTTCCACACCTCAGCTAGTGGGGTCTTCCCGTTAAGTGAAGACACGTATGCCCGCCAAGAAGAGCGGCGGGCGTGCTTCGAAATATACCGGAACCTAGCCCTAGCCCGACGAAATTCAGCTACAGTGAAATCATCCGTGCGGCGCTTATAGCGCATGTAGGCATAACGCTTCTGTTTGAGGGCCGTCTCACACTCGGCTGACCACCATGGGAGTGGTCGGCGTGCAAAACGGCCAGACGTCCTAGGAATAGTAGTCAGGCCCACGGCGATGAGGTTGCCGGAGAAGAACTCAACGGCCTCATCTACCGATCTAAACTCCTCGACTGAGATAGAGAATTCAGTAATTTCCTGAAATGCAGGCCACCGCGCCCGCGCCAAGCACCGAGGTGGTCTCTCAGGCGGCAGTTGCCTTGAAAATGATATTTGAATGGGAAAGTGATCACTACCATGGAGGTCATCGACCACCCCCCAATCAAAATCAGGCTGTGCATCCGAAGAGCACAAAGATAGGTCAAGGCAAGAAAATGAAGCGGTTCTCGGACAGTGATGCGTAAACTCATCCACGTTTAGGACACCCATCTCAAGCTCTTCGATCAGATCGGCAAGGACTTGTCCCCTGGGATTTATGGAGTAATCTCCCCAGAGAGGATGCCTGCCGTTCTGATCTCCAAGCAAGAGATAGGGCCTCGGCAACCGTGCCACGACGCGGTGGAAGTCCCCCGCATCGAAGTCAGCTGACGGTGGAATGTACGCAGAAATGATAGTATACCTCCTATCGAGGTGCAGCTGCACAGCCCCTGCCTGAAAGGAGGTATCTAAAGAGAAAAAAAGAACGGAGACATCATGCCGGGTGTAAACCGCGCATCCCCCAGTCCGGCCATCCCGCGGTGGTGGGGTCGCAAGACCCTTATACCCCAGGAGGGCAAGGGGCACGCGCCTAGCATGGTCTCCTGCAAAAAAATAGCTAACGGGGAACGGGACGAGACGAGCCTCCGCAGCTCCTCCCAGTTGGCTCGGAGTCCACGGCAATTCCATTGAAGGAATATGCCCTCCAGGCCTAGCTCGGAGGAGACGCGGGGGGCCTCCTCGAATTGAAGACCCTCACGGGGATGGCCGTACGCTTACCGGGGGCAGAACCCCGGGCGCTGTTGGCCGGACAAAGCGCTGGAGGCGCTGTCGCCTTCGAGGACTTATTGGGGGAGGTTGGGCTCGCCATGCGAGTCTTTTCATCCCTCCGCCTTGAAACCTTAGGCGCGCGTTGCGGCTTCGGAGGCGGGGGGCCCTCTTTTCGAGGAACCACCGTCTCCGAGACACTCGCTTCACCTCAGGGCGTGGGCGAAGGAGCCGAAGCTCCTTTGTTGATGTCCTCCTTTCGGGGAACAGCTTTAGGAACCCCTGAAGATGGCCTAGCGACCATCTTCAGGGGTGTTGCCTCCTGTGAGTCTAACGACTCGGTGGAGGCGCGTGGCCGTTTGGCCTTACGGGAAACGGTCACGCTGAGGTAAGAGGGGGAGCCCTGGTTTTAGCCGGGGCTGGGTATGAACCCTTTTTGCCGCCAGCTTTACCAGGGGAGCGCCCGGGTTGGGTAGAGCCCGCAGAAGGGCTCCGAATGGGCGCAGAAACAACCGTGCTCGTTGGCCTGGATGGGCTAGGAGCAGACGGTGCCTTTTTAACTATTGAGGCATATGACGTCCCAGGCAGAGCCGGGCGCGCCAGGACCAAGTCCTTTGCCTCGCGGAATGAGAGTCAATCCTGGGCCTGAACGGCCAGGATTTCTTTCCCAAGGAGATATGCACCACATTGCTTCGAAGGAGCAGGATGCGGCTCTCCGCAATTGGCACACTTGGCCACACACGATTTGGACTTATCGTGTGCGACCTTGGAGCAATTTACACAGACTTCGGGTGACCCCGACTTTGTACGTCTACATGAGGGATTCGTATGGCCGAAGCGGGGACAGTAATAGCACCGCCACGGCAGTGGCACGAATGCCTTCACGCGGTAGCGGTACCAACCGGCACGCACTGACTCAGGGAGCTTGTCACAGTCGAACGTGACGAAGAGTGTAGGGGTGGGTCTCGAGGCCCCTCCCTGTTTTCTCATCACACGTTCGACCTTGACCGCCCCATGGTCGGCCAGCTCTAGTAGTCAACGAGCTCCCTCGCATAAACTACTCCTTTCACAAAGTTCATGGTAGAGTGCGGCGTCACACTCACCGGGGTGCCATCAAGTGTCCGAAGAGCACTTATCTTGGCAGCCTCGGCGGGATTCGCCGCATTCGCCAGAAGGCTCCCGTCCGAGAAACGGGTTACCTTCGGCTCTCTACCAATTGAACTAGCTAATCCTCTCCTCTGATGGATCATGTTGCCCTTGGACAACATGGTGCCATTAGTGGAGCGAATAACGAGGAAGCGTTTGAAGCCAGCGGGCTCGAAAACGCCAGGTAACCTCTGAATGAGGGGCCCCGATGTCATCGAAGCTCCGCCCTGTGCACTCTTGGTATTCGTCTTAGTCAGGGGCTCCGCAACCGGGGGGGCAGAGGCGGCGGATGTGCCGATCTTGGCTTGGTCGCTTGCCAGAGTGGCAGCAGACCCATCCGTCCCCGCAGCCCCCGCGGATGGAGAGGAACCCCGAGTCTTTTTTGTCTGTTTCTTTTTCTTTTTTGGAGAGGAGGGCGGGAAATGAACCCGCTTCTCACCTCCGCCGGAAGAAGCCCCCAGGCCAGATGGACCGGCCTCAGCCAGGTCATTCTCTGAAATGGAGAAGGTCCTGGTAGTCGTGGGGGCACCGGTCGGAGGAGATCCCTCCCCTCCTTGTACTGCTTCGGAAACCACAGCCGTTTGAGGAGGACCTTGCATCGGGGCGGATTCGGGTTCGGTGCTTGGCGCCGAGCCAGGATTCCCCCCCATGGAAGGCCCTACCGTCTGAGGCTGGGTTTCCTCAAGGACCATGTCCATCTCAGGAGGGGCCTCCAGTTGGCCATCCCACCCCCAAGACATCGCAGGTCCCGTTGGCAGTATCGTCACTAGTCTTCTTTGGGGAGGCATGAGCCTTGACCCCGGCAAGGTTCAGTATTCTTGCCAGCAGGTCTTTTGAGGGAAGCGACCGAAGGGGCCTGGCTTCCCTCTCCCCCCTAAGGGGGTTTGCCCTACCGAGCCGCTTCGATGTGGAGCGGCTGGCTAAGGGCTGTCTGCTGGCTTTCTTGGCAGTCCCCTTGGAAAGAACAGAGGGGACTGCCGCTGGTAAAAGGGAGGCGCCCGAAAGCACCTCCAGAGAAGGGGGTGAGGGGGAGTTCCCCTACACCCACAAGCGAAGGAGAGGAGTAAGCCTCCTCTCCGGTTAGAGATATATGGAGGGTCCCCTGAGCAAGCACAGGGGGGGGGAACCTCCATTTTTTTGCTGGAGCTGCCCAAGGGAGGCTCCGTCGATGTTATAGGGAAAGTTGGGGTTGGGTTTTTTTTTTTAAACTCATCTTTTGACACGGGATGCAATCGCGCACACCTCTCGCAGTAGCCCGCACTGCGAGAAGTGCTTACAAGCCCGGCAGAGCCAGGCGCCGCCATTTGGGACCACCCCTCCCGCCTGGTGGCCTGGCGGCTCCACCTTAGACACGGCGTAAAATATATAGATTGTGAAGAGGAGAGGAAAAGGGATGTGAGGAAGGTATGGGTGGGGATGAAGCAGGTTGTTAAAAACCAGCCACCCCAGAGCGGAGCTCAGGGGTTAGGGAACATTGTACCCCACCCCCTCAGCCCCGATGCGGGACGGTTGGCTGAGAGGAAGGTCAGCATCTACCCTGTGAATTAGAGGCTGACCAGAGAAAGTTGTGGGAGAGGTTGTATGAAAAGAGAGGAAACAAATGTTTTGAAGGAAGGAAGAGAGGCTAAGCTGGGGCCGGACGGGGTGCTAAGTCCCGTCAGCACGGCGGCCAGGATGGCAAATCGCCGCGCCCCTTACGGGGTGTGAGGCAGCAAGCAGAATCAACACCCAGCACATCCTGTGCGCAATACTCGACTCAGCCAGCAGGCTTTCAGTCCTGACAGCAGGTAGGGACATCACGGTATACACTGCCACTTGACTAAGGACTGGTAAGAAGACAAAAGTGCATCGTATTCAGAACCTCTTTGGAGGAGCAAATTTGGAGAAAAAAATAAATTGAGATCGGTGGGTCCACTAATGAGTTGGGAGGGTGAAGCGCAGGAACAACTTTTCCAAGCCCCATCAGTGTTCATGTCAACCCAGTGACATTGGGTCTTCCCTAATTTTCACTCAGGCTGGGAAGATGTGCCTCTCCACTAGGTACAAGTGTAAGAGACCTCACAGGCAGAGAAAGATGAGCAAGATAGTCAACTTTGATCTTGAGGATATAGATCAAGATCATGAAGATCACTTATGAATTAAATAAAAGATGTCTTGTAGATTAAAAAAAATCTATTAATCACTCCTTAAAACTATCACTCATAAGAAAATGAGCTATTTAAGTTCAAAAGTTCAAGTAGAAAAGGGGTTAAAACTACAAGCTAAATAAGCCTTATATTATTCAAATCAACGTAAACATTTTGTTTTTACAGAGAATAATTGATAGGTAGAAAAGAAAAAAAGGGGTAGAAAGAATGAGAAAAAAAAGAGAATAGGGTGGAAGAGAGAAAAAAGGTGGAAGAGTGAGAAAAAAGGTGGAAGAGTGAGAAAAAGGGTGGAGTTAGAAAAAAGGGTGGACAGAACAAGAAAAAGGGTGGGGCGAGCGAGAAAAAGGGTGGGATGAGCGAGAAAAAGGGTGGGACGAGCGAGAAAACCGGTGGGACGAGCGATAAAACGGGTGGGAAGAGTGAGAAAAGGGTGGGGAGATTGAGAAAAGGGTGGGAAGAGTGAGAAAAGGGTGAGAAGAGTGAGAAAAGGGTGAGAAGAGTGAGAAAAGGGTGAGAAGAGTGAGAAAAGGGTATGTAAGAGTGAGGAAAAGGGTGGTAAGAGTGAGGAAAAGGGTAGAAAGAGCGATAAAAAGGGTAGAAAGAGCGATAAAAAGGGTGGAGTGAGAAAGAGTGGAAAGAGCGAGACAAAAGGGTGGGAAGAGCGAGAAAAAGGGTGGAAAGGGTGAAAAAAGGGTGGAAAGGGTGAGAAAAGGGTGGTAAGAGTGAGGAAAATGGTAGAAAGAGTGAGAAAAAGGTGGAAAGAGTGAGAAAAAGGGTGGAAAGAGTGAGAGAAAAGGGTGGAAAGAGTGAGAAAAAGGGTGGAGAGTGAGAAAAAAGGTGGAGGGAAACAAGGGTGGAATGTGAGGGAAAATGTGGAAAGGGAGAAAAAAAGGTGCAAATTGAGAAAAAGGGGTGGAAAGAGTGAGAAAAAGGTGGAGAGAGGGAAACAAGGGTGGAATGTGAGGAAAAATGTGGAAAGGGAGAAAAAAAGTGCAAAGTGAGAAAAAGGGGTGGAAAGAGTGAGAAAAAGGGTGGAAAGAGTGAGAAAAAGGTGGAGAGAGGGAAACAAGGGTGGAATGTGAGGAAAAATGTGGAAAGGGAGAAAAAAAGTGCAAAGTGAGAAAAAGGGGTGGAAAGAGTGAGGGGAAAATGGTGGAAAGAGTTAGGGAAAATGGTGGAAAGAGTTAGGGAAAAGGGTGGAAAGAGTTAGGGAAAAGGACGGAAAGAGTTAGGAAAAAAGGGTGGAAAGTGATAAAAAAGGGGGTGGGAAGAGTGAGAAAAAATGGGAGATTAAAAAATGGTGTAAGATAATGAGAAAAAAGGATGGAAAGAGAAAAAGGGTAAAAAATAGGTGTAAAAATTAGAGAAAAAAAAGGTGGACAGAGTGAGAAAAGGGGTGAAAAGAGTGGAAAGAGTTAGAAAATGGGTGAAAAGATTGAGAAAAAGGGTTTAAAGAGTGAGGAAAAAGGTAGAAAGAGTGAGGAAAAAGGTAGAAAGTGAGAAAAGGGATGGAATGCAAGGGGAAAAGGGTGGAAAGAGTAATAAAAAAGGGATGGAAAGAGTGATAAAAAATGGGAGATGAGAAAAAAAGGATGGAAAGAGAAAAATGGTAAAAAATGTGAAAAAAGGAGTGAAAATTAGAGAAAAAAGGGTGGAAAGAATAAAAAGAAGGGGTTGTTAAATAAGTTAGTATATTAAGAGAGAATTCATTGCCACTATATTATCATTCCAACTGCACCCTCAAGTAAATGAATTCATATTATCACATTTGACAAAAATCACAATGGTTAGAGTTAAAAGCAACATCTGACCCTTGGGCACTAAGTTATACCATATTAGTTAAGGAGGAGCTAACAAATTTAGAGCTAGCATATAACTAATCCAAAATTAAAACTTTTTAATACACAAATAAAACCTAAGTCATTGCAACTCACTCTTCTCTGCAACAAGGTGGATGTTGAGTGGGAGACGAGAAAATAAAATATATTCATTCACTAACCTGAATGTGTGTGAGAGAACTGCTTGACTGCGCTTGAGACGACTGTGGACTGCTTTGAATTTGTGAGGGGGTGGCAGCTGGCATAATATTTTGATGGTTGATGTGTGACTGGAGAGGTTGCTGAGTGTTGGGAGCAACAACTGGTTGTTGCTGAGTTAAGGAAGCGGGCTGCCCTCCTACTGCCAGGTGGGTTGCCAGATAAGGCTAGAAACAAGGGAATAAGGAGGTATTTTTATGTTATAAAGGCTAGAGCCAAACTGAGACTATAACATGTATCACAATTATCCTAGGTAAACAATGGGATTTAGGATGCCACAATGCTATAGAATTGACAGAAATGTTAGCAGATTGAATGGGGGAGGCCCCCTAAGGCCTAAGTTGCTATATTCATCCATAGCCTAAGGATAGATTAAGAAAAAAAGGGTTAAAAAAACTATATTTTTTTTATTTAATAGTTTTTACACAATCCCTATTTAGGCTCAGTGTGATGAAAGAAAAGAGAAGAGGCTACGCTGGGGCAGGATGGGGCGCTGAGTCCCGTCAGCACGGAGGCCAGGAAGGCAAATTGCTGCGCCCCTTACGGGGTGCAGGGTGAAAGAGAATTGGTACAGAATACGAGGTAGGGGTTAACCGAAGGGAAAAAAGAATGCCAAGCTGAGGCCGGACGGGGCGCTGAGTCCCGTGAGCACGGCAGCCAGGAGAGCAAATCGCCGTGCCCCTTACGGGGACCAAAAACTATAAAGGACCATGCTACCAACACTAAGGAGAGAGTTTTTTTTTTTTTTTTTTTTTTTTAAGGGGCTATCTGGCGACTGCCGACTTAGGCATTAGTCGCTGTAAACAAACAGCCTAATTCTAGGCTACTTTAAAAATTAAACAGGAAACAATAAAAAGAAATAACAATAACAATAAAGAAGCAATAACAAAAACAATAACAACAACAACAACAACAAACCGGGTTAAATGAAAGGGAGAAGGCCAGCCTCCCCCAAAAAGTCAATAAGTCCACTAGTCATGGTGCACGCACTCGTCCCGAGTACAAGGGACAGGCGGTAGCGACCCCGCCCATCCCGGTACGGGGACAGGTATCGTGCGCGAAGATCACCCAGACTGGGACATTCGACAAGAATGTGCCGAACAGTCTGGGGGACGACGCAGTCGTTGCAATAGGGCGCAGGCGAGCGCTCCATCAAGTAGCGATGCGTCACACGAGTGTGTCCGATTCGAAGACGACAGAAAGCAACCTGAAGCCGCCGCAGCATTGGGGGATAGGTCCATGGGAACAGTCGCGGCGCAATGGCACGCAACTTTAAGTTCCCCTCGACCGTCTCCCATCTTCTTTGCCAAGCAGTCCGAAGAGCTGCCCGTATTCCTGCCATGTAGTAAGTGTGAGGAAGAGCGAAACGCTGGTCCGGTCGCAGAGTCCTCGCAGACTCTTTGGCGCCCTCATCGGCGCACTCATTCCCCGCAATTCCTACATGTCCAGGAACCCAGCATAAGATAATCTCGACATCTGCCAGGCTCGCCAAAACCGTGGCGTCACGGATTTCGCGAACCAGGGGATGCGGAGATTCCAATGCCCCGAGAGCACTCAGGGCGCTTTGTGAGTCGCTATAGATCACAATCCGGTCTCCGAACCGGGCACGTCGCGTAATCTCCCGTACCGAGAGGTGTATTGCCACCAGCTCGGCCGTGAAGACAGACGCAGCGCCTGGTAGAGCCCCGCTGACTTCAAACAGAGGGGATACGGCGTGGAAGCCGACCCCCTCTTGGGACTTGGAGCCATCCGTATACACTGGCACGGTACCAGCGTGACACGATGTGTGCTCCAAAAAAGTCGAACGCAATACTCCCGGCGCAGTACAAGCTTTGGGAGCAGAGGCGTGGCGACAAATAGCCAAATGTGGTACCCTCCAGGGTGGCGTCCTGGGCAGAACCAGGGGCGCCACCGGCCCGAGAGCTATATCTACCTCTCGAAGGAGTTTCCTGGCCCTAAACCCAAAGGGCTTAGGGTATGACTGGCGTCTCTCGGCGGCATAGGCACCATCGAGATCAGCTGCGGATGCAGTGAGAGCTGTTGGCGACTGAGGGAGGCGCCGGGCTCGCGCGTACAGGCGAGTGATGCACTGCACGCGGCGCAGAGCGAGTGGCATCTCCCCAGCATCGACCAACAGGCTCTCAATGGGGGAAGTGCGGAAGGCACCGGTCGCAAGGCGAAGGCCGGTGTGGTGGATTGAATCCACCTTCCGCAATAAGCGCTCGGCTGCGGATGCATAAAACTCGCATCCGTAGTCGAGCTTCGAGCGAACAAAGGATCGATAAAAAAGTAAGGCGGTAGCCCTATCAGCGCCCCAAGCGCTGAACGTCACGGAACGGAGAATGTCCATGGCGCGGGTACAAGAGACCCTAAGGCTGCGAATATGAGCCTCCCAGGTGAGGCGTCGGTCGAATACAAGACTAAGGAAACGGTGCGACTCAACCACATCCAGGCGCACCCCATTAAGAAACAAATCTGGGTCGGGGTGAAGCCGTGGATGGCGGCAGAAGTGCACCACCTGAGTCTTGGCCAAAGAAAACCGAAACCTGTGCGCTTCGGCATAGCGAGAGACGCAGTTCAATGCCTGTTGGAGTCGACGCTCCAGAGTTGGCATCTGGGCCGCGCCAAAAGAGATCGAAAGGTCGTCCACGTAGAGCGTAGCGAGAACATCTTCCGGCAGCACCGAGGTGATGCCGTTGATGCTCAGGGCAAAGAGTGTGACACTGAGGACACTTCCCTGCGGGACACCCTCTTCTTGCTCCTTTGGGCCGGAGAGGGCTCCCCCCCACCCGTACGCGGAATCGACGATCTCGCAAAAATTCAGATATAAACATTGGGAGGCGTCCCCTCGCCCCCATCGTGTGGAGAGTGTCCATGATACCGTATCGCTATGCGGTATCATAGGCCTTCTCCAGATCAAAAAACACCGTGGCGTAGTGCTGTCTACGAAGGAAAGCCTCGCAGACGGCATTTTCCAGTCGGAGCAGAGCATACGACGTGGAGTGGAACTTACGGAAGCCGCACTGTGCAGAAGACAGATGGCCTCCGCTGTCCAGGAAATAGGCTAATCTAACATTTACCAATTTCTCCATCAACTTGCACACGCAAGAGGTTAGAGAGATTGGGCGGAAACCGGTCGGAGTAGAGTGATCTCTCCCCGGCTTGCGAAAGGCGAGCACAGTAGCGATTCGCCAGGAGTCTGGGAGAAGACCTTCCACCCAGATCCTGTTGAACAAATCTAACAGAAAGGCCATGCCTCGCTCACCCAGGTGTCGAAGCATGGCGTACGGGACATCGTCCGGACCATGGGCGGTGTCCGCGCACGAAGCGAGAGCGGAACGCAACTCACTCACGGTAAACTTGTCGTTGAAGGGTTCTCCGCCTCTGGAGGTAAGGTCCAGCCGGCGGCCTTCCGCGACATCACGACGTGCATTGAATGCTGGCGGAGCAGCATCACGGCTAGAGAATGCGGAAAAAGCGGTCGCTAAGGATTCCGCCACGGACGCGGGGTCCGAGATTGCGGTCCCATTCTCCTGGAGAACGGGAGGGGGGTCCTGCGAGAACTTGCCCCGAATCCTTTTGACTCGCTTCCACACCTCAGCTAAAGGGGTCTTCCCGTTAAGTGAAGACACGTATGCCCGCCAAGAAGAGCGGCGGGCGTGCTTCGAAATATACCGGAACCTAGCCCTAGCCCGACGAAATTCAGCGACAGTGAAATCGTTCGGGCGGCGCTTATAGCGCATGTAGGCATAACGCTTCTGTTTGAGGGCCGTCTCACACTCGGCCGACCACCATGGGAGTGGTCGGCGTGCAAAACGGCCAGACGTCCTAGGAATAGTAGTCAGGCCCACGGCGATGAGGTTGCCGGAGAAGAACTCAACGGCCTCATCTACCGACCTAAACTCCTCGACTGAGATAGAGAATTCAGTCATTTCCTGAAATGCAGGCCACCGCGCCCGCGCCAAGCACCACCGAGGTGGTCTCTCAGGCGGCAGTTGCCCTGAAAATGATATTTGAATGGGAAAGTGATCACTACCATGGAGGTCATCGACCACCCCCCAATCAAAATCAGGCTGTGCATCCGAAGAGCACAAAGACAGGTCAAGGCAAGAAAATGAAGCGGTTCTGGAACAGTGATGCGTAAACTCATCCACGTTTAGGACACCCATGTCAAGCTCTTCGATCAGATCGGCAAGGACTTGTCCCCTGGGATTTATGGAGTAATCTCCCCAGAGAGGATGCCTGCCGTTCAGATCTACAAGCAAGAGATAGGGCCTCGGCAACCGTGCCACGACGCGGCGGAAGTCCCCCACGTCGAAGTCAGCTGACGGTGGAATGTACGCAGAAATGATAGTATACCTCCTATCCAGGTGCAACTGCACAGCCACTGCCTGAAAGGAGGTATGTAAAGAGAAAGGAAGAACGGAGACATCATGCCGGGTGTAAACCGCGCATCCCCCAGCCCGGCCATCCCGCGGTGGTGGGGTCGCAAGACCCTTATACCCCGGGAGGGCAGGCAGGGGGCACGCGCCTAGCATGGTCTCCTGCAAAAAAATAGCTAACGGGGAACGGGACGAGGCGAGCCTCCGCAGCTCCTCCCAGTTGGCCCGGAGTCCACGGCAATTCCATTGAAGGAATATGCCCTCCAGGCCTAGCTCGGAGGAGACGCGGGGGCCCTCCTCGAATTGAAGACCCTCACGGGAATGGCCGTACGCTTCCCGGGGGCAGAACCCCGGGCGCTGTTGGCCGGACAAAGCGCTGGAGGCGCTGTCGCCTTCGAGGACTTATTGGGGGAGGTTGGGCTCGCCATGCGAGTCTTTTCCTCCCTCCGCCTCGAAACCTTAGGCGGGCGCTGCGGCTTCGGAGGCGGGGGGCCCTCTTTTCGAGGAACCACCGTCTCCGAGCCACTCGCTCCACCTCGGGGCGTGGGCGAAGGAGCCGAAGCTCCTTTGTTGCTGTCCTCCTTTCGGGTGACAGCTTTAGGAACCCCTGAAGATGGCCTAGCGACCATCTTCAGGGGTGTTGCCTCCTGTGAGTCTAACGACTCGGTGGAGGCGCGTGGCCGTTTCGCCTTGCGGGAAACGGTCACGCTGGGGGAAGAGGGGGGAGCCCTGGTTTTAGCCGGGGCTGGGTATGAACAGTTTTTGCCGCCAGCTTTACCAGGGGAGCGCCCGGGCTGGGTAGAGCCCGCAGAAGGGCTCCGAATAGGCGCGGAAACAACCGTGCTCGTTGGCCTGGATGGGCCAGGAGCAGAGGGTGCCTTTCGAACTACTGAGGCATATGACGTCCCAGGCAGAGCTGGGCGCGCCAGGACCAAGTCCTTAGCCTCGCGGAATGAGAGTCTATCCTGGGCCTGACGGCCAGGATTTCTTTCTCCAGGAGATATGCACCACATTGCTTCGAAGAAGCAGGGTGCGGCTCTCCGCAATTGACACACTTGGCCACACACGATTTTGACTTGTCGTGTGCGACCTTGGAGCAATTTACACATACTTCCGGTGACCCCGACTTTGCACGTCTACATGAGCGATTCGTATGGCCGAAGCGGTGACAGTAATAGCACCGCCGCGGCAGTGGCACGAATGCCTTCACGCGGTAGCGGTACCAACCGGCACGCACCGACTCAGGAAGCTTGTCACTGTCGAACGTGACGAAGAGTGTAGGGGTGGGTCTCGAAGCCCCTCCCTGTTTTCTCATCACACGTTCGACCTTGACCGCCCCATGGTCGGCCAGCTCTAGGGTGATGTCCTCAATGGAGTAGTCAACGAGTTCCCTCGCATAAACTACTCCTTTTACAAAGTTCATGGTAGAGTGCGGCGTCACACTCACCGGGGTGCCATGAAGTGTCCGAAGAGCACTTATCTTGGCCGCCTCGGCGGGATTCGCCGCATTCGCCAGAAGGCTGCCGTCCGAGAAACGGGTCACCTTCGGCTCTCTACCAATTGCACTAGCTAATCCTCTCCTCTGATGGATCATGTTGCCCTTGGACAACATGCTGCCATCAGTGGAGCGAATAACGAGGAAGCGTTTGAAGCCAGCGGGGTCGAAAACGCCAGGAAACCTCTGAATGAGGGGCCCCGATGTCATCGAGGCTCCGCCCTGTGCACTCTTGGTCTTAGTCAGGGGCTCCCGCACACGGAGGGGGGTAGAGGGGCTGGATTTGCCGATCTTGGCTTGGTCGCCTACAAAAGTGGCAGCAGACCTATCCGTCCCCGCAGCCCCCGCGGATGGAGAGGAGCCCCGAGTCTTCTTTGTCTTCTAGTCTTTTTCTTTTTTGGAGAGGAGGGCGGGGAATGAACCCGCTTCTCACCTCCGCAGGCAGAAGCCCCCAGGCCAGATGGACCGGCCTCAGCCAGGTCCCTCTCTGAAATGGAGAAGGTCCTGGTTGTCGTAGGGGCACCTGTCGGAAGAGATCCCTCCCCTCCTTTTACTGCCTCGGAGCCCTCAGCCATTTGAGGAGGACCTTGCATAGGGGCGGATTCGGGTTCGGTGCTTGGCGCCGAGCCCGAATTCCCCCCCATGGAAGGCCCTACCGTCTGAGGCTGGGTCTCCTCAAAGACCATGTTTATCACAGGAGGGGCCTCCAGTTGGCCATCCCCTCCCAGGACATCACAGGTCCCCTTGGCAGTGTCGCCAGTCTTGTGTGGGGAGGCACAGGCCTTGACCCCAGCAAGGTTTAAAATTCTTGCCAGCAGATCTTTTGAGGGAAGCGACCGAAGGGGCCTGGCTTCCCTCTCCCCCCTAAGGGGGTTTGCCCTACCGAGCCGCTTTGATGGGGAGCGGCTGGCTAAGGGCTGCCTGCTGGCTTTCTTGGCAGTCCCCTTGGAAAGAAAAGAGGGGACTGCCGCTGGGAAAAGGGAGGTGCCCGAAAGCACCTCCAGAGAAGGGGGTGAGGGGGAGTCCCCTGCACCCGTAGGCGAAGGAGAGGAGTAAGCCTCCTCTCCGGTTAAAGAAATATGGAGGGTCCCCTGTGCAAGCACAGGGGGGGGGACCTCCATTTTTTTGCTGGAGCTGCCCGAGGGCGGCTCCGTCGATGGAACAGGGGAAGTTGAGGGTTGGGTTTGTTTTGTTTTTTTATCATCATTGGGCATGGTGACCCTTTTTTAAACACGGGATGCAATCGCGCACACCTCTCGCAGTAGCCCGCACTGCGAGAGGTGCTTACAAGCCCGGCCGAGCCAGGTGCCGCCATTTGGGACCACCCCTCCCGCCTGGTGGCCTGGCAGTCCATCGGCATGGCGGCTCCACCTTAGACACGGCGTAAAAATTAATAGATTGTGAAGAGGAGAGGAAAAGGGATGTGAGGAAGGTATGGGTGCGGATGAAGCAGGTAGTTAAAAACCAGCCACCCCGGCCCGGAGCTCAGGGGCTAGGGAACATTGTCCCCCACCCCCTCAGCGGGACGGTTAGCTGAAAGGAAGGTCAGCATCTACCCTGTGAAATTAGAGGCTGACCAGAGAAAGTTCTGGGAGAGGTTGTGTGAAAAGAGAGGAAACAAGTGTTTTGAAGGAAGGAAGAGAGGCTAAGCAGGGGCCGGACGGGGTGCTGAGTCCCGTCAGCACGGCGGCCAAGATGGCAAATCGCCGCGCCCCTTACGGGGACACTAAGGAGAGTAAAATAAAATGGAAGAGGCCAACGGTATACAAAAGTGTGTGTGCATAAACTCGTCAGCGATCTCCCTCATCCCGGTAGGGGGACAGGTAACGTGCCCGAAGATAATCCAGACTGGGACATTCAATAAGAAATGTGCCCAACAGGCCTGGGGGGGCCAAGGCGGTCGTCGCAGTAAGGTGGAGGCGAACGGTCCATCAAATAGGGGTGCGTCCTGCGAGTGTTCCCAATTCTAAGACGAGAGAAAGCGACATGAAGCCGTCGCGGCATTGTGGGATACCTACATAGGAACAGTCACGGCGTAATAGCATGCAACTATAGGTTCCCCACGGCCGTTTATCTTCTTTGTCAAGAAGCCCGAAAGCCTGCCCTGATACTTGACATGTAGTCGGTGTGGGGTAAATGCTGGTCAGGTCCCCCCCCCCTTCCCCCAGCCGTGGGGACTCTTAGGTGCCCTCGTCGCCGCAATTCCCACATGTCCAGGAACCTAGAAGAAAATCTCGGCTGGCGGGTGCAGTGGAGTCACGGATACCGCGAATCAGGGGGTGTGAAAATTCAAATACCACGAAAGCACTCAGGGTGCTTTGAATCGTTATAGATCACAATCCGGTCTCCGAACCGGGCACAAAGCGTTATCTCCCGTACCGAGCGGTGTATTGCAACCAGCTCGGCCGTGAAGACAGACGCAGCGCCTGCCAGAGCCCCGCTGATTTCAAACAGAGAGGATACAGCGTGTAAACAGATACCCTAGGAGTTGAAGCCATCTGTATACACTGGCACGGATCCAGCGTGACAAGAAGTGTGCTCCAAAAAGGCGGAGCGCAATACTACCGGCGCTGTATAAGCTTTAGGAGCAGAGGCGTGGCGACAAATAGTGTGATGGATCGAGTCCAGCTTATCCAATACATGCTCGGCTGGGGGTAAAGTCCAGTCGGAGGCCTTCAGCGATATCGCGACGTGCATTGAATGCTGGCGGATCAGCATTCTGGCAAGAAAATGTGGAGAAAGCAGTTGCGAAGGACTCCTCCAGGGACTCCAGACTGCAGTCCCAGTCTCCTGGAGAATGGGAACTTGACCCGAATCCTTTTGACTCTCTTCCACACCTTTGATAGAAGAATATTCCCGAGAAAATTCTCCGACAGTGAAATCGTTCGAGCGGCCATTATAGTGTATGTAGGCATAACGCTTCTGTTTGAGGGCCAATGGCTATGAAGTTGCCGGAGAACTCAACGGTCTCATCCATCAACCTAAACTACTCTACTAGAGAAATCAGTCATTTCCTGAAATGTGGACCACTACACCCGCGCCAAGCACCACCCAGGGGATGGGGGGTCTCTCAGGTGGCAGCAGTCCAGAAAATAATATTTGAATGGAAAAGTGATTACTATCATGGAGGTCATAGACCACCTCCCAACCAAAATCAGGCTGTGCATCTTGAGAGCACAGGAATAGATCAAAGCAGGTAAATGAAGCATTTTTCAGGTAGTGATTAGGGTTGGTGCGCACAAAAGTTTTTAGACCATCCCCTTTACCTATGCAGTATAAAATTTGATTAGTCCACTCTTAATTTTGAGCCGCAAACCCTTTGAATTACATATTGGCAACTCAAGACAGGTGCCTTCTGCCATAAGCATCAGATATACATAGTTGCCATTCTAAATTATTTTCAGCTAGATCTAGATGTATGAATTCGCAATCTAGATGATGGATTCTGGATTAATATAAGAAAAATCTAAGTATCCACTAAATATGCAATGTTTCAAACCGAACAAGAATGAGCAAAATGAAACAAATTTTAAAGATGTTTACATAGTTCCTGCTAATTTATCGTACAATGAACCCGAAGGTATTCAAAGGCTTACAAGCAATCCCTACCAGTAATTTGGAAATCGAATAAAAGGGCTTGGGTGACAAAGCAGTTATTTGAAGAATGGTTCACTATGCATTTTTGTCCCACAGTCGAAAAATACTGATAAGGAAAATCTAGATTTCAAAGTTCTTTTGATTCTAGATAATGCCCCTGGGCATCCCACCTTGTTCAATGATTTAAATAACAATGTGAGGGTTATATATCTACCACCAAATACGAGGAACTTTTGCTCAGGCAATTCAAGCTACAACTGGAGACAACTCGATCACTATCAAAGAATTTTGACAAAAAATTAATATTAAACAAGCAGTTGAAAACATTACAAATCATGGGAAGAAGTTAAAGACAGCTCCATGAGAGCAGTCTGGCACAATCTTTCACCAGAATGCACAAATGACTTTTGTGGTTTCAATGATCCTATCTACAGAGTTATTGATGAAATTGCTACGATTGGAAAAGACCTCGGCTTTGAAGACGTAGATTCTAAAAATGTTTAGAGAATTATTGGAATCCCATTCAAGGACAATCTTCTGGAATTGAACATCAACATGCATATGAGGAAGATGAAAATGAAGCACAGGAAAAAGAAACGGCTCCTAAAGAAATTTCAGTTAAAAAACTTTTAAGAACTGTTCAATAAACTTGATAAATCAAAAGAACTCCTACACAAGATCGATCGAGCTGAAGAAAGAAGCATGAAAGTTTGTTGAGGGCTAGATAAGCAAATGGATTGTTATCACCAAATTATGATTGAAAAAAATATATTTTCTTTCAATAAATCCCTTATTCATCAATTATGTAGTGCAGTATATTTTGAGTAAAAAAAAATCTCTTTTTTTTACCATTTTTTAATTTTTTCCAGGGTTCATTATAATTATTCCCATAGGATTTTAACTTTGATTAGTGCAGTTTTGATATATGCAGTAAAAACGGAGGATTAATTAACCACACTAATCAAGGGATTACTGTATATGATAAAATGAGTCATGGAAAGTTATGTTGTGTTTTACTCATGTAAATTAAAAATTAATAACACAGGCCTGCGTTTGAAAATTTTATTATGTTCCCCAGGATTTCTTTGTGGTTTCTTAATGAATCCAACCTCCTAAGCTCAAAAATAAATGTATATTTGTTCAATCAGGTCAGATTTTCTCAGTACAGCATACACCATTTTCATTGAGATTACCTCATTTTTTCTGAATTTAAAAAAAAAAAACTTTCTCTATCTAATAATGCATTATTACTGTTATATCATATAAACAGGAATACACGTATGTAAACTATAATTCTTTTAATAAACAAAAAATAAAAGAATGCAACATAAAGAAAATAATTATAATTTTGAAGAACAGACGCCCTTGACGATTTTCGTTTGTGCCTGTCATCTGGTGCATCACGCTTCAAACACCAACAGTAGTCAGCAAGCATGTTTCCGTTCCATTTACACTGGTACCTGGATTCCATTGTTTTTATGTCCTGGTGGAATCTTTGCCCCTGTTCTTTACTGTAATCCCCGCAGTTGTCGGGAAAATAATCCAGATGGGACTGTAAAAAGTATATCTTTATAGACATTCGAGCTCCAAAATGTTTGAGACTTGTTAAGAGCTGATTGACCAGGGCAACATATTCTTCTAGGCTTCTTTTATTGCCTAGAAAATTGTTAACTAGAGTTTTGAAAGCTTTCCAGGCATCTTTTTCTATGTCCTTCATTGATGCATCAAATTGCTGATCAAGTTCCTGATTTGAAGTCCATCAAAAATTCCCTCATGGAGCTTAGCGTCACTGATTTGTGGAAATTTTTGAAGAAGAAATTTAAAAGCTTGGCCTACTTTATTAAGGGTTTTGACATAATTTTTCATTATGCCAAGCTTTATATGCAGTGGAGGGAGGAGTATTTTTTGAGGAGGCACTAAAGGTTCAGCTATCACAATGTTTGATCTAATTCTAAATGCTTCTCGTGGAGGCCAAACCTTCTTCTCATAGTGCATACTATCTGCACGACTGTCCCATAAACATAGGAAACAGGGATGCTTCGTGTAGCCTGTTTGCGTCCCAAGCGTAAGAGACACTACCTGAAAAAAATTTAGCATGGTATGTAAATTCAGTGTAATATTTCTAAAAACAATAAGAATATGAATATGTACTGAAAAATCCTGTATGCCGATGCATTAAATCATCGTATTGGACCTAATTGGATATATGTACATCTGATTTTGAGTTTATTGAGTTGCGTTGTATACCTTCTCAATTAGGATAAGTTCCCCATTAACCCAATAGGATGCATTAACCTATAGGGACACACTTCAACAAAAAATATAACTACAAAATGACTCATGGTTTCCAGATTTGCATGCTTGTAAAATGTAAGTTGACCAAAAGGTGTATACAAGTATTAACAATTAAAAATGAAAATGTCAATATTTTAAAGCTTAGAAATGCCAAATGTAAAATGATCTTACCTTTAAGTCACCACATATCCTCCACTTATAGCTAGAGTAATTTATTGCATCCAGCAATTTTTTCATATTTTAATAACTTTCAGTAAGTTGGATTGAATTGGCCTATAGGAACGGAAGCTATCTTGTTACCAATATTCAGTAACACAGCTTTTAAACTTCTACTGGAGGAATCTATGAACAGTCTCCATTCTAATGGGTTGTAGGGAATTCCAAGGGCCTCAACAAGTCCTTTAATATTGGCGCAGTATACTAAAGAGCTGGAAGAATGCTGTAAAAAATAGCTTCAAAATTCTTGTTGTCTATTTCTGTACCCCCCTAAATGTTGTTTCTTAAGCGAGAAGATTACTTTCACGAAGTCGAGAGCTAAGAAGTTGTGTATTCGCCTTTGAAACCCCCAGATCCCTGGTCAGGTCATTTAACTGAACTTGAGTGAATGGTCTTGCGACCATACCATGTGTGGAAACCTGATAAGACTCAGATGTGTCATAATCTTGGTCAACTTCCATATTAATCTCTTCATGTACCTCTATATGTTCAGGGGGAGAAGGTATAGGAATTCCTGGGCCATGGGGCAGAGGTTTGATGGCAGAAGGAACATCCGGATATGCCACACTATGTTTATTCTTCTTATTTATACCTGTGGAAAATATAATTGCATAATAATGACATTTTCAGGAGCCAGTATAATACAGAAAGCTTAAATACTTGATACAATGCTCACCTTTAAGATTTGTCATGCAAAAATAGCAGTCCGTAGTGTAGTCCTTGCCATCTCTCCACACCATGGGAACACCAAAAGAGAGGGACTTCTGTTCACCCTGACTCCAGCGTCTTAAACTTATGTAGCATCCCTTGCAGCAGATATGTGGTGCAAAACTTTTATCTTGATCTCTTAGCCTTACTCCAAAATATGCATGATACAAAGATTTAATTACAGGAGGGATTGTACTTTGCTGCTCGGGAAAAGTCACTTTGCCGCAAACATAGCAAAATCTGTCGGAGCTATTCTTACATTTTCTGTTCATTTTTAACTCAACCACTATTATTATTATTCTTATTATTATAATGCTAAGCAATTTTTAACCTGCAAAATATAAACCTATTTGCATAATTACTGAAAATGTACACAAAATTTACTGCGAATAGAGCAGTGCAAAAACTATTGAAATTTGATGTAATATAGGAGATGTATAAACTATAAAATTATTATCACCCCCTGTATCGCAAAAACTGGAGGTGATAGAGAAAAACGGATGACAGATTCGGATTTAGGAGGTCAATTTTATTAAGAAACACTATAGAAAACCTAAGGTACATTTTTGACGCAGACCAGTGTAATCTTTAGTTTAAATTTCTTTCATTAAAATCTTGTTTGTTTATTAGTGCAAACTCAGTAACTGTTTTAAACAGTCACATCATTGCATAGGGTAAAGTATAGGAGTGTTACTCTACTAACTTATTTATATAAATTAATGTTACTGTTTATATTTCATTTTCTTTATTACATTACTAGAGTGAATGAATATATATATATATATATATATATATATATATATATATATATATATATATATATATATATATATATATATATATATATATGTAAGGTCTATATCACTTGCCTACAATCAAACAGTAATCCTGATTCTCACCTGTTACCAAGATAACCTATATTAAACACTAGGCCTAGGCTTTTTTTGTTTTGTTTACAGTTTAAAATTATTATTATATTAAGTGTTTTACCACCGTAGACACCATAGGGTGATTCAACTGTGAATCTCAAGTAGAATTATGTGGTTAAAATTTTAGGAATATAAGAAGCAATCTAGAGTATATATGGTACACAAAAATAAGATATATCTGTTGGTACGAGATCTTTCTCACATTTATATTTTTGACATTGTCTATAATTATTGTAGTGAGGTCCCTTACAATGGAAACAAGACACCTTACTTGTGTATGCATCCTTGTGATGACCTCCACCACTACATCAGGCACATGTGTCAACCTCTCTACGGCAATGTTTTGCTACATGGTCAAAGCGATGACATTTTTAACACTGCTGCGGGCAGTAGTGGTACTAGTCCACCTCAACCAATACCCAGCAAGTGACATGAAGCACTGGCGGACAGGAGTGGAGGTTAAAAGTGAGGATATAAGTGATGGTTGGTACTAATTGTCCATCTCATCTCAGTTATACTCTACGGACATCTGTGACACCTTGGTCCTTCAGATGTTCATGTATTTCCTCCTCTGATGACTGCCGTAGTGTAGGGGTGCGAATTACACCCTCAACAGTGTTATAGTGGCGGTGTGCAGTAACAGTGATTTGCTTTCCCGCTAGAGAATTTAATGATCTGATCTTGGTGGCCTGCACATTAGTTTGGGCCTCAACCAATAGAACTTTTTGTAGCCTTGACAATTTTTAATGTCTGGCCAACTTTAGACTGGATGTCTTGATCCAGTTAAATGTTATTTACATCTGTAGCTAACTCTAATCCAGGAAACTAGATGAGGAAGTATTTCTCAAAGTAGGGAGTTGGAGCTGTGACTGCACAACTAAAATCAAAAGTAGCTTGCTGTCGATGCTGTCTCTGTCATCCCTTTCTACACCTCACTACTGGAATCCAAGGATTCTCAGCTGTGGACCTACCTGGACTATGAGTGGCACATGGTATGTAAGGTTCCAGTGTTACAACATTTGAGTCTCTAGTGTCTTGGGTAATAGTGGGTAATACTGCCTCAGCATTAGATTGTCATTTGGGAATGTCCCTAAAGCCTTCATTGTCATTTTCATTTATAGTTTCAGCATGGTTGTCTGTATTGTTCTCGTCTGCGGAAACCACAGTAGTGCATTCAGTTTCAGTGCTTAATTCAGTAGGTTCTGCTGCAAGATTCTGCATACAAGTGTGTAGTGTGAACTTTTTAGGTTTGTCATCAGCAAGACCAGATGAGTGAGGAGCAACCACATCATCTGGCTTGTCTGCTGTAGTTCTGCTATTAGTAATAGCAGGAGCTGAAGAGCATCCAAATCAAAATCCTTAAGACACTCCAGGTTAGTCAGACTCAATCCCTGTGCCAGAGTTATCAGGTTTTTAAAAATTTTCATTGGTGGGCATGGGGGACCCTGTTGTGAATGCCTAACACAAACGGTAATCTCCCCCTGTAGTAGACTGCTCTGCAAAGGGTGAATAAGAGGCCGGCTAAGCTGGCTGCCACCATTCAAGGCCACACCTCCCACCCAGTGGTCAGGCAGCCCATCAGCATGGCGGCTCTACCTTGGGCTCAGCATAAAATTAATAGGCTAGAGAAATGAGAAAAGGGATGGGAGGAAGATGAAGGAAGAAGCAGGTAGTTAAAACTCATCGCCACAAACCAGATCTCAGGGGTGAGAGGACGTTGTCCCCTCAATCCAGGATGGTTGAGTGAGAGATTGTAGGGAAAGTGAGGAAGCAGGGTGTCAGAAAGAAGGATAAGAGGCTAAGCTGGGGCCGGACAGGGTGCTGAGTCCCGTCAACACGGCAGCCAGCAAGGCAAATCGCCACGCCCCTTACAGGGGTTTTGTTTACACTATACTCAACCTAAGTTAGATCCGATATTTCACCTTGTCTACTATCTAGTCTTTTATAGATTTAGTCCTTCCCAAATTAAAATATGTGTTCCTGCTTTCTGAATAAGTTATTCACAGCAAAAGTAGCAAAATAGTGACAATTCAAAATCTGGTAAATTTCTCAGATATATTTTTTCACTCTAAGTAAATATATGATTCATTGCAAACCATCAAAATGTACAAATTTAAAAGCATGCTCTAATTTTTTCAGTTTCAGATTTTTGCATTTTATGTGCAAGAATAAAGAATCTTAATGCAAGGCATGTCATAAATTGATTAAGTGTTCAGGTGGATCAACTTCAAGTTTGTATAAACATACAAAGTCCATACATATATCGATACAGAGTCTGGTACTGGTGATGAGGATCACTCAGTGAAAAGGCAAAAGTCTCTTAAAGATTTTGATCAAAGACAGCATGAGTCATCATTGTATAACAAAGAGCAAATTTATCCAAGAAAACTTCCAGAAATTCAAGTATGATAAATGCTATCCCATAACTCATAAGACAGCAATTATGTGCTGAATTTGAAAGATCGAGTAGATGAAGGCATTCAGTTTTCATTAACACTTGATGAGTATACTTCAAAGTAGAATGCAAGATACATGAACATAAATGTTCACTCTGAAAAATGACATCGGTCTCTCATATTTTTTTTAGAATATATGGATCAGTAGACAGCAGTAAATGTGAAGAAATAGTTAAAGCAAGATGAGATGAATTTGGTTTAATTTAAATTTATATATTGTTGGTTGTACAACTGACGTTGCATCAGTTTTGAGAAGTTTAGCAAGCAAATCTGTGCAGAGCATCAACATGGTATAGCACAATGTATTCACCTGGCTGTTACAGATAATTTGTATGCTAAAAATAAAGTGTTTAATGTAGATGAATCTGCTTATTCCACTGATGATGAAAATTGTGAAAATAGTGAAAATGAAAATCAGCGTATAAATCCTTTGACGGAAGAAGATTCTGTGTCAAATTATCACCCTCTTAAAGAAAATTACAGTAGACAATAGCAAGGTGAGAAGGATCTGCAAAATATTTTGAAAACCCCCTTTGAAAAATTAAAGACTTAACAAGACTTTGTCAGGGCAGTATTCAAAGGAAATGAAATGAAACTTATTCTAGATTGTAAAACAAGATGGAATAGTATGTTTTTAATGTTAGAACATTTTTTAATATTAAAGACATGCATTTCTAAGGCTCTTAGAGTGATAGGTTCCAACTGAAAATATTTTTTAGATGATGCATGGAAACTTCTCAATGATCTTTAGGAGGCATTATGATATATTAATTTTGCTCTGAAGATGCTCTGCAATGAGCACACGACACAATTATGTTAAAAGCGGATATGTTGATGAAAATCCTTCATAAAAACTTTTCAGAATCCAAGTACATAAATCCAATAGCAGGAGAACTAAAATGTCTCATGGAAAGGTATTCTTCAAGAAGGCAAAAAGATGTTGTGGCACTCCTTAGTTACTTGGCTAACCCAAGTTTAATCTCAGACTAGCCTAATGAAATGTTTCCATTTCCATTGCATCTAATACTAAAATATTTGTTGCAAGCATTTTTTTCAAGGCTTTTCCCTGAGATTTATTCCAACATCAAGGAATCAGAAAAGAAAACTTTAGTAAATTCAAGTCACTCAAGTGATATGAATTCACTTGACTGCATTAATCTTATGCAAGAATATATTAACAGTGAAAAAGGTTGTACAAATTGTCACAAAAAATAATTCAGTAAGATTTAATGTGATGAATGAATTTAAACATTTTGAATCTACTCGAACAAAAAGTAAGAATTTACAACTATTACACCAAGCCTTACTGAGCATTAAAGCAACTAGTGTGAAAACAGAGTGCCTTTTCAGCTGCAGGCTTTTTTCAAGCTAAGGGCAAAATTGTTGGATGAAATCCTCAATGCTCTATTGTTTTGTAAGATCTTATTTTCTAAATAAAAAGGTAGGAAGTTTCAATTAGGTAATTTGGTTTTGTTAAAGGGTATTCTTTTCTATTTAATAGGATAAAAATTTATTGTAAAATAACTCTTCTTATTTCAAATATTAAAAAAATATTGTTTTCTTTCATTTTTAAATAAATTTATTATTATTATTATTATTATTACACAAGATGAGACAGGTAGAACGGGAAGAGTGCAAGCACTATAGATTGCAATTAGCAATCCCCGCACACCTGCAACCTCAAAAAGGGAACGATGGTAAGAAGTAAAGGAAGTGGGAAAGAAGAACAAACTGCAAAAAGATAGGTAAAGAAAAACCTCAATGATTCCAATCATCTATGGATTCAGTTAAATTAAATTGAGTAATAAAATTAAATAAAAAAATTAAAAAACAGTATATAGCAACATTCAAACAAAAAAAGATATACTGTATATAGAATATTCAAACAAGAAAAAACATTACAAATAACAAAATAACAGGATAATGGCTCATGATGAGCACAAGATCCTATGGCTTTCTTTTTGAAGGCATCTACACTATTCGATGCACAAGTCTCTTCGTCCTCGTCCAAGGAATTCTAAAGATGGACAACACTTGGAAGAAAGCAATGCTTAAACTGGCTAGTACGGCATCTGATAGACTGAAAACAAAGAGGATGCTGAGCCAAAGCCTGACGAGTGTTTCTCCTTGCTACAAAGCGATTTGGCAAGGAAATATACAGTGAGTGATGCGGATTGGATTGTATCTTATAGAGCATGCACATAAAAGACTGTCAATAGGATGAAAGTGTGAGGTAGCAGCAGACGACCAGACAGGGGCACAATATTCTAAAGCTGGAAGAATAAAGCTTCGGAAGCATCATTGAAGATGGCATAGGCCTTTCTCATGATTCCCAATTTCTGCGAAGCAGTAGTCACAAGAGATCTGATGCAACACTCGAAAGTTAATTTGGAATCAAATTTAACGCCCAAAATGTCTGGTTCGTCCACATCATTCAAGGCTAAACCATCAACATGGAGAGGTTCATATTGAGGAAAAGGGCTACGAGATCGTGAGATACACATACATTTAGATTTAGCGATGTTAAGCTTCATGTTCCATGTATGGCAGCATATAGAAATGCATCAAAAATCTTCATTGAGGGAATTAGATGCAATGCTGCGAGAGTGAGGGGAGTCAATAGTCATGAGCAGAGTTACATCATCTGCATAACCATACATTATATTTTTTGTGATGCTAAAGAGGTCAGCAGTGTAAATATTGAAGAGCAGAGGTGCGAGAACACTGCCCTGCGGAATGCCCGAGTGAACAGGATGCCAGTCACTGAACTTGGCATCAACACAAACCCTGTGGGTGTGACCCGCCAGGAATTGCTCCAAAAATAGATAAAATCCGTCCACCAACACCAATATCTCTCAGCTTCTTCAGCAAGCCATTATGATTTACTCTATCAAAGGCAGCTGAGAGATCCAGTTGAACTATGCGGGCCTCATGCTCCTGGTCTAGTGCTAACTGGATCTTGTGAGAAATCGTAAGAAGTGCATCCGTTGTACCAAGTTTTTTTCGATAAGCAAATTGATTACAAGGGAGAACACCTGATCTCTCAAGAAAGCGGGAAAGACGAGCTGCAACGAGGTGCCAAAAGCTTTATATAGTATTGGTGTAATAGAGATTGGACGATAATTGGAGGGATCAGGGGAAGGAGTTCCCTTAAGAATAGGCGTAATGTGAGCCACCCTCCAGCACTCGTGGAATGATCCAGATCGCATGAGGCATCTAAATACTGCACTAAGTTTTTTTTGCAATTACAACATAAGTTTCCTTGAAAAACAAAGGAAACATTTTAAGGGGATCTGTGCCCCCATATGGATCAAGAGCATTGAGTAGCTTCTCTACTTCTTTGGACCAAAATGCAATTTTATTAAGATTTAAACAAAATATGTAGGTAGATAAAATATAAAATTTTATTTCAAAACCAGTTCTACCTGGTTTTGAATGAGGAATGCAATTCGAGAAGAGGGTTTCCATTTTTTTTCCAATCCTAACAGTAATGCCTCAACATTTAGGACACCTATCTCCAGCTTGGTCATCAGGTCAGCAAAAGGAGATGACCCTTGGGATTGATCGAGAAGTGTCCCTAGAGGGGGTGTCTACCATTCAAATCCCCAAGCAGTAGTAAGGGCCTCAGCAACTCTGCCATGGCGGAGCAGAAGTCCCAAATGTTAAAGTCGGCCGAGGGTGGAATGTACACAAAAATAACAGTATACTTGTATTGTGAAAATATGTTGAACTGTGTCTTTGGTTTGTGGAGGCAGAAGGAGCAGATGCTGGGTAAGACGAGTATGAGTGGTAGGTGAAGAGCGAGGAATATTTCTTCGGGGGTCAAACACTTCACATTGACAAGGTCATTTGGAAGCAGATTGGATACCTTGCTGCTAGTAAATAGCTTGGTGGGTAATGGTGATGTGGGTATAAATTCTCTATTATCTTTTCTCATGTAAATAACTTTAAATTTTTAAGGTTGACTCATCTCCCACTTTGTGCCAAAGCTAATAACTTATTTAAATCACTCTGGAATTTAAAGTTAGCTTCAACTTGATTTACTACAGTTGACAATTTTGTCATCAGTGAAAATTGACACTACCTCCCCAAGATCATTTATATTAAAGAGGAATAATAATGGGCCTAGAATTAATCCCTGAGGTATATCACTGATAACATTCCTCTACTGTGACCTCACGTCATTCATTACCAGCCTCTGTTTACCATATTTCAGCCATTCAGTTATCCAATTCAAAACTTTCCTACATATCCCATGCTTTTTTAAATTTGTGAAATAGTCTCTTATGTGGAACTTTGTCAAAAGCTCAGCTAAAATCTAAGTAAATTACATCAACATTCTCTTCCTTATCTAATTGTTTAGTTTACATAATCCATAAATTCCAGTAAGTTTGTTAAACATGATCTACCACTTCTAAACCCATACTGAACATCATTTATTAAACTACCTCTTACTAGATGCTCAGAAATATTCTTCTTAACTACCTTCAAGAATTTTACAACTATAGATGTTAAGCTTACGGGTCTAAAGTTATTCAGGTCCTCTTTACTTCCCTTCTTAAAAATTGGCACTACATTTGGCATTTTCCAATCATTAGGTATTTTCCCAAACTCCACTGATCTAGTATATATCTTGTCAAGAGCTACTGCAATACTTTAAACACTTTCTTTAGGTAACCTAAATGAATATCATCTGGGCCAGCTGCCTTACTGGTATTCAACTCAACTATAAGCCCTTTAATGATTTCCCTATCTACATTAATGGTATTCAATACCTCATCCCCAGACCTAGAACTATCACAAATTAAACTGTTAGGTTTCTCTTCTGTAAATACTGAAGCAAAATGATCATTAACTACCTCTACTATTTTCTCATCAGATTCTTTCACAACTTCATATTTTAAAGGCCATATTTTATCTTTGCTAGATTTTTTATTGATTTTATAATAGCTAAGAAATTTTCTTGGATCTTTATTATTATTTTGAGCTATATTAATTTGGCTACCCTTTTGCTTTTCTTAATTATTTTATTTAATTCACTCCTAGAAACCTTATGATGATTCAGATTTTCAGCAGTATCTTTCCCCTGTAATCTTCAGTATGCTCTTTTCTTCTGAAATTTTCCTAGCTATCTCATGATTCCACCATAATGGCCTCCTACATTTTTTTCTAATGACCTTCGTTGGAATACATTGCTCTTGGACTACATTTAATCAGTTAACCTGATTCAGCAAGTTTTACATAATCACTATTCCCAAGTTAAAACAAACTATTTCCCAATGCTTCCCCTACAGTCAATTCCTGAACCAAGTGATCATCATTTCAAAGAACCAGATCTAATATCTTGATGGTACATTAACAAATTCACTCAAAAAATTATCCTCAAACCATTCTATAAACTCAAAACTTGTTCTCCCTTCCTATCATATTTTCCCAGTCCACAGAGCTTAAATTTATGAACGAGAATAACTGTATTTGCTTAACATCCTTTAATTATTTCCCTTACATTAGCTCATCTATGTCAACAGTCTGTCCAGGTGGTCTGTAAAAGGCTACCAAATCTAGTATCCAATTTTTACTGACCCTAATATCTATCCACACTGACAACTTCCTATTTTATTGATTTAGATATGAAGCAAATGCTATTTCTAATATAAAATGATCCTACCACCACTCCTCTCTCCTTTCACTATAATATACATCATAAATCTGTAAATCAAATTTAAACACATTGTCACTGAATCAAATTTTATTAACCACTGATTCTGTTAAACATACTATATCTTCATCAATAACATAACTCATCCTTGTCATTTCTAAGACTACGAGCGTTGGTATAGAGACACCTCAGCCCTCCTATCCCTGAAGCACCTCTTTTAGCCTGAATACCTTCACATCTCTTCCCTTTCCCTACCCTGTCTAGATTCCATACAATTGCCCTCCTTTTTTGCCCTGACCACTGTCATTACTTAGTTTACCTTGTGTAAAGACCTTATAACACAATCATACTCCTTTCACAACACATCTACCCCATCCCTATTCCAATGCAGTCCATCTATCACATACAATTATTTCTTTCCATAAAAACTATCCCACATATCCACAAATATCAAACCTAACAATCTCGTACATACTCCTTACATATTCATTCAGCTCAATCGCATGAGACATCCATTCAACCCAACATCCATTCTCTTAACATCATTCATAATTCGGGGGGGAATTTTACTGTAGACCAGAGTTTGGCACTTGAAGGTACACCCGCACCTGTAGATACACCTGCAAATGCCGTTAAATCCTTCACATGATGGCCTTTGGCGTGCCCAAATGCAATCACTCCTCTTTGCCAGTCAGTAACATCTAACTTTCACCCCTATGCGACAGTCATTACACCGCACTACCTTTGCAAAATCTATGAATCTTGTCGCACATTTCCCACGTAGTTACCTCCCGATTTTCCTAATTCAATGCTAACTAATTACAGGCCCCTGTAGTTTAAACTCTTATAAACAGGTGATGGCAATAATTATTTGTCAAGTGAGATTATTAAAATTGCATTATGGAAATTTTTAATTAAATATAGAATTTGGGGCCAAGAAAGGTGAGTCATTTACATAGTAGCTCAACAGTGTGATGTTAGGATTTCGTGGGGAAGCTTAGTAAAAAAATGCATATGGCTGTGTATAATGCTAGAAGAGTGACGTGACTGAGTAACATGGATTAACTCTGTGCATGTGTATGTACTAGAAAGGCATGTCATGTAGCATGAGAGAAGAAGAGTGTACGAGAGGTGTACTTGAGAATCTTGTGGCTTGAAAAGAAACATATTCAATAAGATGCTTAGGTCCGTTTCCCGTTGAAGAGGGAAGGGGAGGGAAGGGGGTCCTGGTTCTATCTTGTTTCTCCTCTCTTTTCCTGCCTTCTTTCTTTCTACCTATACACAGTTATAAATGTTTAGAAAGATGTTGAAGATGAGGCATACACTAATTATTATATGTTAGTTATAAGGTTGTCAATAAATAAATTAAAATGGATATATAAAGAATGAAAACACATAAAACAAGATGGCCTCCAAAAAGTGTTGAAGATAAGTTAGTTAGTGTAAAGACAGGTATGATTGTCTATAGACATGCCAATATTAGGTGGGAAGTCCTTGCCAGGCAATAAGGAACATAATGTAGCAGAAATCACAATTAAAAAGCAATAAATGAACTTATAAGAGAAGAAACATCATTCTAAAGAATTGGATTCTTATACATTGGCCAAAATTGCTTTGATTTATATCCCCCTACCAAGTGAATAGATGTTATCTCAATTTTACATTATATACTCTCAATGCACCTCCTCTCCAAGCGATTAAGCGATTAATTTAATTTTTTACCCTAAAGCTCCTCTAACACACAGCTTGGATTCCAAAAAACCAATTCTCACCTCTCTTTAATCAATTCCTCTTTCTGTGGTCCTTTACTAGCTGCTTCTTTTACTATAGTATTTAGATTATTCTTTTATAAGACCCGAAAATAAGAATAACAGTTTAAAATGAAGAGGTGGTTATGAGTGGCCCTCAAACAACACCAAATAGTCAGACTTAAGAAGTAATGGAAAGAATAATTATGAAAAGCAATCAGGGATGGAAAATAAGCTGACAAAAAAAAATATCTCAGCAACCACTTAGAATAAATTGAGTACTGAGTAGGAATGAAAAAATAGGAAGGGTGGGACTTCTTGCAAATAGAAATGAAACAAGTTTTGAAGAAGTGTAGGGTTAGAATGACTTTACCTTTGAAGGAGAGGCGCCACTGGTCTGCCCTTTATTCAGTGTCTTCGTGGTGGAAGAATTTCCAGATTCGCGCAGTTCCTTCGCCATAGAAGCTGTCCCTTGAATATTCACCATTCCCTTTACACCTGCTAAATATGAAATGTGAATTAACAAGATGTGCAAAAATTGCAGTCATTACATATAACTAGTGGAAACCAACAAAGAAATTTCTGTCAGTTTGTGGTGAATGTGAAATTAGAGGACGAACATAGAAAGTTGTGGGAGAGGTTGTAGGGAGAGTGATGAAGCCCGTGAGCACGGCGGCCAGGGAAGCAAATGGCCGTGCCGCTTACGGGGTATTGTAATGAGTAAATGAGGCCCCTTACCAGATGGAGGCTGCATCGGTTGATACCCATGCAAGGCTGAAACATCCGGCATCATGATGAGTCCGGGCACCAATTGCCGCCCACTACCATGTGGTATGGAGTGCAGCGGCATGGCAGAGGGGTGACTCGAGTCACTTAGAGACAATTTTGCGGCGTCGCTTTCTTCCAAAAATGTTACTTGCTGAAAAAAGGCCACACTTGTTTCTTCTTTCATTATCTTAACGTAACAGGCGAATAGATAATAAGACAGGGAGAGCATTTAAAGAGGTAGAAGGCAATAGGCGAGGGAATCAGTCAGAGAGAGAACTTGACTTCCGGCCCTGATGCAAAGTCCTTGAATGCATTCATGGGATTATTATATGATCATATGAGAGGGGATTCCCAGCTCAGCTTATTGCTATTTTTTACTAAGTAGTGTTGAATCTGCCATGATGAGCAGGAAGACTACCCATAGTGTGCTCCGACGTAGATCATTAGAGGGAACTAAGGCCACATAGGGGACCAGTGGCTTTGGAAGCTACGCACCCAGTGCTATCCAGTCAGGCCAACGCATCAATCTGTGAACTGAGTAGGTGTGTGGAAGGTGTGGAAGGTGTGGAAAATGGGGAAGGGTAGCCAATGTCTTTAAAACGGGGAAATTGCACATGCTTACTCTATGTGAGAGAAACATGAAAAGGAATGAAGAGTTTGTGTGGGGTAGAGTGTGGATCAGGATAATAGGGGTACAGGTGTGGTAGCACCTTTTAGTAAGTAGTGGCGTTGTGCAATGATTGGGCATGTGAGATCAAAAATTATGTGGATGAAATTGTGATTTGAAGGGATAGGGGTGAAACTGCGTGATTGAAGTGATGGTGAAACTGAGAAATCGGTTCTGGAATGACTTGGGACAAGTGCTGGGGGTAATTGGGAATGAATATCGGTTGATGGTTGTAGGAGATGTGAGTGGATGTAGAGGGGATAAGTGGAGCTTTTAGTACACCCAGTGGGAATCAAAATGGAGAGAGGGTGGTAAGGTTCTGTGCTCAAACAATTATGTGTAGCAAACTCATTCTTTCGGCACAAGGAGAGGCATAAATGCACATGGTTTGGGCAAATGAGGGAAAGAAATTGAGTACAATTGATCTGAACCTAGTAAGAATGTGCTACAGGACATATGTGATGTGAAATGTAAAAGGAATGGGACTATCTGACCACATGATTGTACGGTCTAAGGCTAAATTGTTTTGTCGATGTCTAGATTCTAAGAGGTGCAAAAGGTTGAAAGGAGAGGAATATCAAAGGTGAAATGTTGTTGAATCAGATAGAAAGAAAAGAGTATGTGAGAATGCTTGAGGGCAGAAGGGAGGAAATAAAAGTGAAAGTGGAGAGAAAAAATATATGGAACAAATCTAAGTGATAATAGATAGTGTGCTAAAAATGGAAACAAAACAGAATGACAATTTTAAGTGTGTGGTGGATAGCAAAAGGAAGCAGACAAATGCTTACCAATGCAGATGAGAATGAGATGGATGCGGATGAATCCAAAAAAAAGGAAGAAAGCATTGATCCTTATTATACATCCAATCAGAATTTTTTCACACACCTTGCATTCAACCTTCTCTTATTTACCCTTATACAACAGCACTATCACAACATTCTTTAAGCAGCTCATGTAGGGTAGCAACTCTTACCTTTCGTGTTTTATCTGAATCAGAATGAGGTCCATCCATTTTAATGGCTGGCTTGGCAGGTTGAGGCTGTGGTCTGGAGTAACCCAGTAATTGAAGCATGCTTTCAGCAGCTGACCGCTTGGCCAGTTTTTTGTTAGGGCCACTTCCTTGGGCTGTGTTGGCCCCAACAGCAACCTGGAAATGACTTGGATGACTGGAAGCAACCGTCTGACACATTTCAAGGGTGAATTGCCATCACCTAACTAGGCGGTACCCATCTAGCCAATTGCATATAATGGAATCAGGAAGCTACCATTAGTTTCTAGTTTATTTATGTGTGCTGCAGACCAGATATTTTTTACCTGAAGGCCCCGACAAAGTGTGGGACTGAAGAAGAGGGGGTGGGGGCATACAGCAGCTGAAATCATGAAAAGTGCAAGTCCTCCCAATCAAAACTCACGCAGGAAGATCTACAGCTAGATATCTTTCACATATTTCAACTTCCTCCAACTTGACCCCTTTACAGATCTCTCCTTACAAAATTTCCGGTTAAAATGCCCTCGTTGGTTTTCGTTTCTTAGTTTTAAAGAAGTAACGACAATAATGCATCTAAAGCTGCACTGGTCATGGCAACAGGGCCTTGAGCTTCTCGTTACATGGGAGGTTAATAAGCCTTTTTAAGTTATGTTGGGCTGCATTTTTTTCAAGGAGTGAACGAAGGTCACTTAATCGAGTGGCGGTTCTACCCATTCTACGACCACCTCCTCATCTTTACTCATCAGCAATGAGGGTTAGAGAGGCAGGAACTAACGGCAAGACAAAGAAGCAACAGACGAAGGTTTCACCAGAACGCTGTTTGGTGTCAAAACATAATACACATTTCCCCAAATAGAACCTGCTCCTGGTGCCCTCGGGCCGACCAGCGATTGTTATACTGACCTTTATGTAGATTCCATTATCCGGTCGGGTATCCTTCCCTGGATCAAGGAAAGATTGGCGTCGACTAACTAACTAACTGGGACATTCAACCAGAAGCTGGTGCAGATATACACACCAGCAACCGGAGACCACCAAGAGCACCGAGTTGGTTTTTAGGGCGGCAGGGGACCAGGAACTAGAAAATCATAGTTTAATGGAAAAGTGGTTAATACCATGCAAGGCATCGACCACCTCCCACCCAATATCAGGCCATGCATAGTGCGTAAAGTCACACACATTTACCCTCCCACCCAATATCAGGCCGTGCATAGTGCGTAAAGTCACACACATTTACCCCCCCCCCCCCCATCTCCAGCTCGGCAAGGACCTGACCCTTGGGATTGATCGAGTAGTTTTCCTTGAGGGGGTGTCTACCGTTTAAATCCCCGAGCAACTGTGCCATGATGCGGCGGAAGTCCCCCGCGTCAAAGGTCAGCTGACGGTGGAATGTACACAGAAATAACAGTGCACCTCTCACCCAGGTGTAGCTGCATGGCCACTGCCTGAAAGGAGGTTTTCAAAGCTAGTAGAAATATATTTTTTTAGGCGCCGATCTAACGAATGACACCAAAGACACGTTTCGCAGTAATAATCATGTTTAGCCTATTAATAGGCTACATTAACAACAAATAAAAATAAACGAACCAAGCAAATAAAACGAAAGGACAGCCATAATAAGGAAGCAAAATACAGGGTCGGGGAAAGGCCCGCCTACACGGGAGCAGGAGCATGCGACCAACATAATCAAATAGAATAGAAGTGTACACATGTACTCTTATGTGTGGCGAACTCTTCCCAAGCAAAAGGGACACGCGGTAGCGACCCTGCTCGCCTCGGTACTGGGACAGGCAACTTGCGCCAAGATCACCCAGGCTTGGAGGACTTGACAAGAAAGGGACAAGGGTCGAAGAGGGTGGCAGAAAACGCAGTAATGTGCAAGGACACGCTCCATCGGATAGCGGTACGTCCAGTGAGTGCGCCAAATTCGAAGACGACAGAAAGAGACTTGAAGCAGCCGAGGCAGGGAAGAGGGGGGGTGTCCATGGGAACAGTGGCTGCGCGATACACGCAAATTTAAGTTCCCTTCGCCCCCCCCCCCCTCTTCTTTGCTAAGCAGCCAGGAGGGCTTCCTTGATTCCTGCCATGTAGTCGGTGTGAGGAAGAGCCAAACGCGGGTATGGTCACCCAGTCCTCGCGGCCTCTTTGGCGCCCTCATTCCCCGTAATTCCGACATGTCCAGGAACCCAGCACAAGATAATCTCGACATCCAATCGGCTCGCAGAAACCGTGATGTCAAGTATACAGCGTACCAGGGGTGTGGAGATTCCAATACCCTGAGAGCACTCGGGGCATTAGGCGAGTAGTTACACATCACAATCTAGTTTCCAAACGGGGCACGACGCGTTCTCTCCCGTACCGAGACGTGTATTGCAACCAGTTGGGGCGTGAAGACATACGCAGGGCCTGGTAGAGTACCGCTGACTTCAAACAGAAGATACAGGGTGGAAGACGAACCCATCCTGGGACTTGGAGACATCCGTGTACACTGACACGTAACCAGCGTGAAACCAAGTATGCTCAAAAAAGGTTGAGCGCAATACACTCCCTGCAGTGGAGGATTTGGGACGAGAGGGGCCACAGGTTCCAAGATCCAGTTACATCAAGCTCTCTGAGTACTTTCCTATTTCTAAATCCGACGGGCTTTGGCTATGACTGACACCTCTCGGCAGCATACGCATATGCAGTGAGAGCTGTTGGTGACTGAGGGAGACACCGGGCTCGCGTGTACCACCACATAATAGTGTATGGCGCAAAGGAAGTGGTATCTCCCTGGCATCGACAAGTAGGATTTCAATAGGGTATGTGCGGAAGGGACCAGTCGCCAGACGGAGACCAGTGTGGTGGATCGAGTCCCACTTTCCGCAATACAAAGATCGGTAGAAAAGCAACACGGTAGCCCAATCAGCATCCCATGTGCTGAACATCCCAGAACGTAGAATGTCCATTGGGTAAGAACAAGAAACCATAAGCTCCTATATGGGCCTCCCAGGTGAGGTGTCGGTCGAAAACAAACCAAGAAAACTGAGTCGAATCAACCACTTCTTGCATACCTCCTTTACGAACAAGTCTGGTTCGGGGTGGAGTCGCAGATGGATGCAGAAGTGCACCACCTTAGTTTTAGCTAAAGAGGACTGAAACCTATGCGGTTCAGCATAGCGAGATGCGACTGAATGCCTGTTGGAGTCGACACTCGAGAGTTGGCATATGGGGCGCATCAAAAGAGATCGAATGGTCGTTTAAGTAGAGAGTAACGAGAAGATCTTCTGGCAGTACCGACGTGATACCGTTGATGATGCTGGAGGCAAAGAGTGTAGCACTGAAGACACTTCCTTGGGGGACGCCCTTTTCCTGCCCTATTGGCTCTCAAAGGGGCGCCATTCGAGGGAGGGCTTGCATAGGGGTGGACTCGGGTTCGGCGCTTGGCACAGAGTCCGGGTTCTACCCCATGGAAGATCCTGCTGTTTGGGGCTCGGTCATCTCCGGGACTATGGCACTCTTGGGGGGAGGGGGAGGGGGAGGGGGAGGGGGAGGGGGACGGGGCTCCATATGCCACCTCCGAAGACATCAAAGATCCCATTCAAGGAACTTTTTGTCGCCTCATCTCTGGCCAGCGAATTGACCTCCATCGGGGAAGAGAGATAGGGGGGGGGGGGGGCAGACACGCTGACCCTCTGCAAACACTAAATGCAGGAATATAGATATGGACACTGACCGGCTGGCATCCCTAAAGGGGTGGGGTCTATCGAGCCACTCGCACTGGGAGCAGTCATTTTGGGGCCACCTGCCTCCTCTCTTGGCAGTCTGTGAGGGTAAGTTAGAGGGGCCCTTGAGATAGCACAGGAGGGCCACCTTCTTTTCAGAGGTGGAACTGCCCAAAGATGGCAAAGGGAAAGCCCCTTCGCCGCAGTGGGATGCTAAGAGGGGAGCCTCTCCACCGTTCGAAGGGGCGTCTCATGTTACCGCGTCCTTCCCCAAACCTAGGAAGGGGGAGGCCGCGCTTGAAGGCGGATCCCCACGACTAGTCCCGCTATTCTTTTCTCTTGGCCCCATAGTTGAGAGAAAGAAAAGGAGAACTCGAGGAAATTAGATACTATGACCTCCCAATGCCTTGGGAGGTTAAGAGAGAAGTCTCCATTGGATGAGAAATTCCAGAACGTCATCATTTACACATAATCGGTCTCGGTCCAGCGTTGGTGAGCTTTGCCAACTCGGCCGCCATTCAGGAAAAATTGTCTGTAAACTTTAACCATAAAGGATGGTGCCAGTGTAGCCACCTTAGATGTGTATTAGAGGAAGGTGAGCAGAATTGATGGCCCAACACAACCCGTACCTAATACTTGCCCTAGCCAGCGGGCTTTTGGCCCTCGCAGCAGGTAGATACCTACAGTATCTGCGGTAAGTGGGACACATTTCCAGTGGAAGTTGTCAACAGTGAATCTGTTAACGAGTTCAAGTCAAAACTAGACAAAGTCTTGAAAAGCGGCCGTTCAGGGACGCAAAACAATTGAGCAGCCATGTGCCTGTTCGATTGCTAGTCCAAAGGTACCCTCTTTGAATGGACCGTAAGGTCTCCTAGGGTACTTACTTTCCTTGTTACGTTCTATTCACTGCCACTCTATTCAGAGAGGGCAAAAGTGCGCCGGGCAACCAGAATCTCTGTGAATAGAAGAGCAAGTTTGGAAAGGGGTAGTAGGGTATGAAATAAAGAGAAGAAAAGAAGATATGAGGTTCCACTAATGAGTAGGGTGGGCGATATCCGATTATTACCATACACTGGTGCAGTCCACCAAGTCACCATGGCTACTGGACCAAACTCTGCCCAGGTGGGAACAGTCCTCCTGATACAAAGTGTGGGTAGAAAAGGTTGAGCAGATAGCCATAGTGATAATACTACTAATAATAAATAATTAGAATATATAATGATAATCCCCAGTAATAAAAATACACGATGCTGATAATACATAATAATCATATATAAATAATACAAAATAATAATATAAAAAATGAATAATATAAGAAAATAATAAGAAGAATGATAGCAATAATAATGTTATTAATAATAACTAATTATAAAAGGTAAAGTAGTGCTAAGAGGAAACGAAGAGGAAGCACAACTCTCCACGGCCCCATCAGGAGCTGCCAAGTGTAGGCCATGAATGGTCTTTTGCAGTCTCCTTCTTTTCTTATGTTCTTAAATCAAGGCAGTGGCAACAGGGCTTCCTTAATATGCATTCTGGCAGGAAGAACACTCAGTTCATTCTGGCAGGAAGAACACTCAGTTCATTTTGGCAGGAAGAACACTCAGTTCATTTTGGCAGGAAGAACACTCAGTTCATTCTGGCAGGAAGAACACTCAGTTAATTCTGGCAGGGAGAACACTCAGTTCATTCTGGCAGGGATAACACTCAGCTCATTCTGGCAGGGATAACACTCAGCTCATTCTGGCAGGGATAACACTCAGCTCATTCTGGCAGGGATAACACTCAGCTCATTCTGGCAGGGATAACACTCGGCTCATTCTGGCAGGGATAACACTCAGCTCATTCTGGCAGAGAGAACACTCAGTTCATTCTGGCAGGGAGAACACTCAGTTCATTTTGGCAGGAAGAACACTCAGTTCGTTCAGGCAGGGAGAACACTCAGTTCATTTTGGCAGGAAGAACACTCAGTTCATTTTGGCAGGAAGAACACTCAGTTCGTTCTGGCAGGGAGAACACTCAGTTCATTCTGGCAGGGAGAACACTCAGTTCATTTTGGCAGGAAGAACACTCAGTTCGTTCTGGCAGGGAGAACACTCAGTTCATTCTGGCAGGGAGAACACTCAGTTCGTTCTGGCAGGGAGAACACTCAGTTCATTCTGGCAGGGAGAACACTCAGTTCATTCTGGCAGAGAGAACACTCAGTTCATTCTGGCAGGGAGAACACTCAGTTCATTCTGGCAGGGAGAACAATCATCGTATTCTGGCAGGGAGAACAATCATCTCATTCTGGCAGGGATAACACTCAGCTCATTCTGGTAGGGATAACACTCAGCTCATTCTGGCAGGGATAACACTCAGCTCATTCTGGCAGGGATAACACTCAGCTCATTCTGGCAGGGATAACACTCAGTTCGTTCTGGCAGGGATAACACTCAGTTCGTTCTGGCAGGGATAACACTCAGTTCGTTCTGGCAGGGATAACACTCAGTTCGTTCTGGCAGGGATAACACTCAGTTCGTTCTGGCAGGGATAACACTCAGCTCGTTCTGGCAGGGATAACACTCAGCTCGTTCTGGCAGGGATAACACTCAGCTCGTTCTGGCAGGGATAACACTCAGTTCGTTCTGGCAGGGATAACACTCAGTTCGTTCTGGCAGGAATAACACTCAGTTCGTTCTGGCAGGGATAACACTCAGCTCGTTCTGGCAGGGATAACACTCAGCTCGTTCTGGCAGGGATAACACTCAGCTCGTTCTGGCAGGGATAACACTCAGCTCGTTCTGGCAGGGATAACACTCAGCTCGTTCTGGCAGGGATAACACTCAGCTCGTTCTGGCAGGGAAAACACCTAGCTCATTCTGGCAGGGAAAACACCTAGCTCATTCTGGCAGGGAAAACATTCAGCTCATTCTGGCAGGGATAACACTCAGCTCATTCTGGCAGGGATAACACTCAGCTCATTCTGGCAGGGATAACACTCAGCTCATTCTGGCAGGGATAACACTCAGCTCATTCTGGCAGGGATAACACTCAGCTCATTCTGGCAGGGATAACACTCAGCTCATTCTGGCAGGGATAACACTCGGCTCATTCTGGCAGAGAGAACACTCAGTTCATTCTGGCAGGGAGAACACTCAGCTCATTCTGGCAGGGATAACACTCAGCTCATTCTGGCAGGGATAACACTCAGCTCATTCTGGCAGGGATAACAATCATCTCATTCTGGCAGGGATAACACTCAGCTCATTCTGGCAGGGATAACACTCAGCTCATTCTGACAGGGATAACACTCAGCTCATTCTGGCAGGTAGACACTCAGCTCATTCTGGCAGGGATAACACTCAGCTCATTCTGGCAGGGATAACACTCAGTTCATTCTGGCAGGGATAACACTCAGTTCATTCTGGCAGGGATAACACTCAGTTCGTTCTGGCAGGGATAACACTCAGCTCATTCTGGCAGGGATAACACCTAGCTCATTCTGGCAGGGAAAACACCTAGCTCATTCTGGCAGGGAAAACACCTAGCTCATTCTGGCAGGGATAACATTCAGCTCATTCTGGCAGGGATAACACTCAGCTCATTCTGGTAGGGATAACACTCAGCTCATTCTGGCATGGTAAAGACTCGGCTTCTCTAGGTACGAAGTGTAACAGACTACACAAGGTAGCTGCCAACCTCACCCTGTGGAGAGCATGAAAGAAGATAGTGTAAAAAGATGACCATGTTAATAAGTTATGCGATCTTTTCAGTACAAAAACGGACCTACAGAAAGAAGTATTTGGAGCACTACTGCTTAATCAGAAAAATGAAAAGCCCATAAAAAAGAACAAGAATAGAAACAATGAAGAAGGCTTTTTTCCCGCCAAATTTACCTGCATCACAAATTCCCTCCTGCGAGGAATGCCTCGCTCTGCCAGAAGAGTGTATATGGGTTCCTTCTCCTTCTTCGCCTGCTGGATTTGAATGAGGCGCGAGATGGGATTGATCCCCTGGCCGTACTCGGGCGCCGCTTTCTGCTCCTATAAAGGAGAGGCAAACATGACACGTGAGTGAGGTTGTACCCGACCTGGGCCACTGCCAATCGAGCCAAACTATCGCGTTTGTCATGCTGCAAACTGTATGTGTGTGGTGAGGCAGCGTGCCAAATTAATGGTGTCCTCCTAAGAAAGTGTGGGATGTAATTCCTTAAGAGTCCATCGAAGGAGCTTGCAGGGGGAGGGCGATATTCAACATGCGCGAGGCGCGCTTATTCAACTCGTTTAACATGTTCACAGACCTTATAAGACAACACACTTACTCATTCACGTCAGCCACCCCTACAAACATTAAACCTTCTAAATCATAACCTTCCTAGTGAGAAAAGAATACTGCACTCAAACACACATACACACACGCAATGGAAGACTAGTGTGTGCACAATCTAAAGCGAAAATTAGCAAGGGCATCTCCTGGAAAAAGTTTGCCCATTGGGATCTACAAATAGATGTGAAAAAAAGAAGATGAAGGGAACATCGGGAAGTAATATAGCCGCAGATCCTTAACAGGTATTAGCAGTAGAAAGGAACATAATACTCCAGATGTTAGCTTCAACCTGGACTCCATGCTACACCCGACACACCCTAATAAGGGATAGTAATAAAAGGAAGTAGAAGGGAAAAAGGTGTGGGAAGACAGCAGTGACTCTACAATGGCATAAGTGTTTCAGACTAATATTAGAATACATTAAAAATAAAATAAATCAATAAAAGCACTAAACAACAGAAAACAGGACAAACAAAAGCTGACCAAAGTAAACAAAAGAACAAAAAGAAGAAACGAAACAAAAGCAAGAAGGACCAACAACAAAGAGTCAAATAAAATGGACGAGGTCAGCATCTAACAAAAAGTCAGATAAGTCTCCACAAGTCTGGGGACACGAACCAGTCTCGAGTATAAGGGACAAGCGGTAGCGACCCCGCTCGTCCAGAGACGGGGACAGGTAATGTGCGTGCAGATAATCCAGAATGGGTCATTCAAAAGAAAGTACCGAACAGTCTGGGGGACAACGCAGTTGTCACAATAAGGCGCAGGTGAGCGCTCCATCAAATGGCAGTGCATCCCGCTAGTCTGACCATTTCAAAGGGAACAGAAAGCGAACTGAAGCCGTCGCGGCATTAGGGGTAGGTCCATGGGAACAGTCGCAGCGCAATGGACCGCCGTAACTTTAAGGTTCCCTCGGACGTTTCCCCATCTTCTTTGCCAAGCAGCCCAGACGGCTGCCCTACTTCCTACAATGTAATCGGTGTGAGGAAGAGCGAAACGCTGGTCTGGTCGCTCAGTCATCGCGGACTCTTTGGCGCCCTCATTACCCGCAATTCCCACATTTTCAGGAACCCAGCAAAAGATAATGTCAACAGCTGCCCAGCTCGTCGACACCGTGGCGTCACTGATACCGCGAAACAAGAGGAGTGGAGATTCCACCGCCTCGAGACAACTCAGGGCGCTTTGTGAGTTACTAAAGATCACAATCCGGTTTTCGAACCGGGCAGGACGCGTTATCTCCCGTACCGAGCGCTATATTGCAACCAACTGGGCCGTCAAGACAAGACACCGCCTGGCAGAGCCCCGCTGAATTCAAACAAAGGGGATAGAGCATGTAAACCAACCCGCTCTTTGGACATTGCAGCCATTCGTATACAATGGCACGGTTCCAGCGTGACACGAAGTGTGTTCCAAAAAGGCCGAACACAATACTCTCGGTGCTGAAGAAGTTTTGGGAACAGAGGTGTGGCGACAAATAGTCAAATGTAGTACCGTCCAGGGCTTAGGATATGACTGGAGTCTCCCGGCGGCATAGGCACCGTCGAGATCAGCTGGGGATGCAGTGAAAGCTGTTGGCGATTGAGGGAGGCAACAGGATCGCCTGTACAGGCGAATAATGTACTACTGTGCACGGCGCAGAGCGAGTGGCATCTCAACAGCATCGACAAGTAGGCTCTCAATGGAGGACGTGCGGAAGACACAAGACGCCAGACGAAGGCTGGTGTGATGGATCGAGTCCACCTTTCGCAATAAACACTCGGCTGCGGAAGCATAAAACTCGCATCCGTAATTGAGCTTCGAATGAACAAAGGATCGATAAAAAAAGTAAAGCAGTAGCCCTATCAGCGCCCCAGGCGCTGAACGTCACGGAACGAAGAATATTCATGGCGCGGGTAAAAGAAACCCTAAGCTGCGAATATGAGACTCCCACTAGTCTCAAGGAAACGGTGCGAATTCACCACTTCCAAGCGAACCCCGTTTAAAACAAGTCCGGGTCGAGGTGGAGCCGTGGTTGGCGGCAGAATTGTACCACTTTAGTCTTGGACAAGGAAAACCGAACCTGTCCTCTTCGGCATGGCGAAAGAGTGGTTCATTGCCTGTTGGAGTCGACGCTCCAGAGTTGGCATCTGTGACTCACCAAAAGAGATTGAACAAGCGTTCACCTAAAGGGTAGTGAAAAGTCTTTCGGCAACACCAAAGTGATACCGTTGATGCTCAGGTCAAAGAGTGTGACACTGAACACACTTCCCTGCAGGACACCCTCTTCCTGTTCCATTGTGCCCCCACCCCCCATACATGGAATCGACCATTTCGCAGAAACTCAGAAATAAAGATTGGGAGGCATCCCCTCGCCCACATCGTGTAGAGATTCCATGTTATAGTATCGCCATACGGCATCATAGGTCCTCTCCAGATCGATAAAACTCGTGGCGTAGTGCTGTCTACGAAGGAAGGACTCGCCCACGGCTTTTTCCAGTCGGAGCAGAGGATCCGCCATGGATGGAACTTGCGGAATATCACTGTGCATGAGACAGATGATGGCCTCTACTGTCCAGAAAAAAAGGTTAATCTAACATTTTCCAATTTCTCCATCAATTTGCAGATGCAGGTAGGGAGATTGGCGTATAATCAGCAGGGGTAAAGTAATCTCTCCGCAGTTTGCGAAAAGCGAGCATAGTAGCCATTTGCCAGATGTCTGGCATAATACGCTTATACCAGATCCTGTTGAACAAATCCAACAGAAAGGTGATGCCTCGCTCACTGAGCTGTCTAAGCATGGAATACGGGACATCTTCCGGACCAGGGGCGATGTCCGTGTACAAAGCGAGAGTGGAACGAAACTCACTAAACTTAAACCAGTCGTTAAAGGGTTCTCTGCCTCCGGAGACAAAGTCCAATTGGCGGCCTTTAGCGACATCAGGATCTCCTTGGAATGCTGGCGGAGCAGCATCTGGGGTAAAGAATGCAGTCGCGGACTCCAGCATGGATGGGGGGACCAAGATTGCAGTCACATTCTCCTCGAAACGTGAGGGGGTCGTGCCTGAATTTGCGCCGGATCCTTTAGACTCTCTTTCACACTTCTGCAACAGGCGTCTTTCCTTTAAGTGAAGACACGTATGCCCGCCAAAAAGAGAGGTGATCATGCTTCGAAACATACCGAAACCTAGCTCAAGCTCAAAAAATTCACTGACCGTGAAATCGTTCGGGCGGCGCTTATAGCGCATGTAGGCATAACGCTTCTCTTTGAGGGCCGTCTAACAGTCGGCTGACTACAAAGAAAACGGTCGGCGATAGGGTTGCCGGAGAACTCAACGGCCTAATTCAGGAACCTAAACTCCGCGACTGGGACAGAGAAATCAGTCGTTTATTGAAATGCGGACCACCGCGCCAAGAACCACTGGGGTAGTTTCTCAGGAGCCAGTGGTCCGGTAATGATATTTGAATGGGAAAGTGATACCTACCATGGAGCTCATCAGTTACCCCAACCCAAAATCAGGCTGTGCATCCAGAGAGCAAAAAGATAGATCGAGACAGGAAAATGAAGACGGTTCTCAAGCACTATGCCCAAACTCACCCACATTTAAGACATATCTCCGCTCGTCAATCAGGTCGGCAAGGACCCCTGAGATTGATTGAGTAGTCACCCCAGAAGGGGTATCTACCGTTCAAATCTCTGAGCAGTAGAAAGGGCCTCAAAAACTAAGCCACGATGCGGCAAAAGTCAGCTGACAGTGGAATGTATGCAGAAATAACAGTAACTTCCTATCCAGGTGTAGCGGCACTGCTACTGCCTGAAAGGAAGTATTTAAAGCAAAGGCAAGAACAGAGACATCATGCCGGGTGTAAATCGCGCATCCTCCTGCCCGGCCCTTATCCCATGATAATGGAGTCGCAAAACCCTTATACCCCAGGAGGGTGGGTAGGGGGGACACACCCTGCATGGTCTCCTACAAAATATAGTTAACGAGGAACATGAAGAGACGAGCCTCTGCAGCTCCTCCCAGTTGGCCCGGAGTGTGCAGCAATTCCATTGAAGGAACATGCTCTCCAGTCCTAGGTCGGAGAAGATGCAGAGGCCCTCTTCTAAGAGAAGACCCTCATGTCAATGGCCGTATGCCTCCCAGAAGCTGTTGGCTGAATAAGGCGCTGTCGCCTTCGATGACTTATTGGGCGCGGTTTGGTTTGGTATTCGAGTCTTTCCTTTCCTTTGCCTCGAAACCTTCGGCTGACGGGGCGGCTTCTGAGGTGGGAGCCTCTCCTTTGGAAGATCCACCGACTCCGAGCCACTAAATCCAGCTTTGGATCGGGGGGCGTAGGAGCCGAAGTTTCTTTAGTGCTGTCCTCCAATGGGAATAAGAGGGGGGCAGGCATGCCAACCCCCAGCAATGTTAAAATACATGACTGCAGGACACAGTGATTATGGCCTGACGGGCCCTGCTTTCCATAATACTAATAAATAATAAAAAATAATAAATAGTAATAAAAAGAAATAATAAAAAATAACTAATAATAATGCTAATAATAAAAAGGTAAAGTAGCACTCAGAGGTGTGAGGCGAAAGCACACTTAACAACTTCACCTGGACCAAGAGTAGAAGTACAATCAGTGCCACAGACCTTCGTTGGGGGCACTTGAGCCAGGCGGCGGACATGCAGCCCCCCAGGTACAACGTGTGCGAATTACACATGGTGCCCCTTGCAGTGAAAGAGATTATGAGAGTTGGTAAAGAAAAGAAGAAAGTAGGTGTTAGCGGAAGACAGAGAGGATAGTAAGCTGGGGCTTGACGGAGCAGTCACATCAGTAGTCGGGCGGAGTAAGAAAAACACCCCCCCTGTCACATTAAATACCACCATCCCCCTGGTGTGTGGAAATGGTGGGGGGCTTAAAAGCGACAAAAATGACAAAGGAATCGGATACTTGCCTCGCGACCCACCTTAATCAAGTTTCGACTCTTCTTTTTGGCGGAGGGCTTCCGTTTAACACGGGTCAATGCAGTGGTGGAGAGGGGAGGTAATTTTTTCAGCTCCTCCAACATAAGTTCTGCACCACGTTTCTTACTCACCTTTAGGACCAAAGATAAATGTCAACTAAAACATATTTAGCATTCAATGACCATGAAAATTCTACCTTTATGGGTGACCATGAGTAGACTTAGTGGACTTGGACAAAAGTAACACAATCACTCTGGAGCTTTTGAAAATCCTACATTTTCTCCACAAAAATGTATGCCCTCATGCCCCCACCTAACATATTAAATAGAATCTAACTCTATATTATATGATGGAGAACATAAAATCCAAACTATAAAATGAATGCCATAAATACTCACCTTCTTGCCGGTGCCTTCACCCTGAGTCTGGAGGTCACCAACGGTGCAAGTGGTAACGAAAGTGCGCATATGGGGGGGCCCAGACTCGCGAACTACTTCAAAAGCCACAGTTAAATTTCGCTTGAGTGCGATCTCATGAACCAAAGATATGGGCGACTTCAAGTCCGCATTCAGATCAAATTGGCACAGGTCTTCATCCCCAATTAAACAATAAATGAAAGGCAGGTGAATATCGAAAGAGCAATTCTTAAAACAACCTATCATCACAGCCACCACCCATGCCCATTGAATAGATTTAGGCATCAATGAAATATGAAAAAAAGGGGGGTGGGGGGTCACTAGCAACCCTCTGGCTCCAGTCTCAGCCATGACATCTTTTCAAAGGTCCAATTGGCCATGATGGTAACCAGGACCTAGTCATTTCCATATGTCAGGCGCTCTAAGGCTTTATTTAGATACACCTCGACACATGATGATGTAGTCCCTGGCAGATCTTCCAATAGGCAATTTGCCTAGAGGGACATGAAACCTGGTGCCAGCAGGTAGAGATGTCTGTACCCACCAGGCTGGTGTGGTGTTTGTGTTTAGTTTTGGGTAATGAGTACATCAGAGCCAAGCTGGGGCAACCTATGCATGATGTGGTTGGGACATTTCTTCTGGGTCGAAATGTCAAGTGAAAATAGCGTTTTAATGGGAGATGGCTTGGACCCAGAAATTGGAGGGCCTACTGTTGTATGCATGATGGAAACCTATCATATATGATTCTCCTACTTGCTAAGATGGCAAGTCTATATTCTTATAAGTAAATACACCTTTTTTTTCACACTCCCATTACAAACATTATCATATGTACACCTTTTTCATTCCTCACTAGATCCATAAAACGGGCTTAAATCTGCCATTTCCTCTAAATGTTTTTTTTCAACAACTGTCCTAGATTAATGGATGCCCAATAATGGCCATGATTTCCTCATCAACCAAAGACATTGGGATGCCCAAAAGTGGCCATGATTTTCTCATCAACCAAAGACATTGTTATTGCAATAATTCTGGCAAATATGAGGAGCCTACCTGTTCCTCCAGCTATAGTTCCACTGCCTGTTCCAATGGCAACTGTAGGCAATGGCACAGGACTACTCCCTAATGCAGAAGTGCCCATGGACCCTATGACACTAGTCTCGGGCATAGGCAGAGCCTTGATCACCTTCAAGGCCTTTGAGGCTGCATTGTGCTTTGCTTGTTGTGCTGTAGCACCTTCACCGCCAAAGTCACGGTTCCCAACCCTTAAGCTGACAAAAAACATCGGGTAAACTGATGGCCGACCGTAGAACTTCTGCAAGTAAAACAAAATGGGGAAAAATAACAGAGGAAGAATCACGATTTCACACCCAAAAACCACTTCAAATGTAGAGTTATCAGCATTAGTTTGTGTGGGGGAGGGGGGTCCCATTATAGAAGAATCAGAATGAAAAGGTAAATCCAAAAGCACAACTGTGAGAATAAATGCATTATATAAGGATGTTTGGAATTTCATGAAGCATCCTCAACATAATTCCAACAGGATTCAAACTTGTACTTTTGGGCATCTTTGCTTCTATGTCCAATGTGGGCGATCTTTGCTCAGCATTCATAATGTGAGGAGACATGTTGCCCATTGCAACTATTGTCATTGACATGTTTTCACTTGACATCCCTACTTATTATTTTCTTTGGTATACTCTTTTTCTTTCCACATAGAAGGAACATGCCTTAGCTAAATTGCATTAATTTTAGTGTAACCCCACCTCAGTTTTTAAAAAATTTAACAAGTCCATTCGGGGAAGAGTTTACATGGGCAAGGATCACTGCAATAAAGTTAGCCTAGTAATTATGCTAGGGTAAAAAAAAGAAAAAGTAAAGAAAACATGCTCAAGTGTAGGGAGGCCTACCTCCTTCGAGCGCCTAGATATGCATCCAACAACAAGTAGTCAAAAGGTCGAGTCAAACAAAAAGGAGGAGGACAACCTCTTCCAAAAAGTCAGATAGTCCACAACTCTATATACACAAACCCATGGTGAGGTACAAGGGATAGAGACCCAAACCATCTCAGCAGTTACTCGAATTTTTGTTATCTTGTAAAATGTAGCATAAGGAGAGCTTAAGATGAACTATGATAGAAAAACTACTAAAGACATCTAAACATGAAACTAAGAGATGTTAATTATAATCAAAGAAAAATCAGAGAATGTTTCGGCCCAGCACATGTAGTGAAGGCATTGAATCAACAATTTGCATATGCTCTTAATGATAAATTAACATACAATAATTGACGTAATTAATTTTGAGAAGAAAGTATTCTTTAAAATATTTAATAGTTAAGGTGCAACCTCTGTCGATTAAATCATGGATAAGATCGCACAACCAGATGAAATGCATATAAAGATCAAAATGACAATCAAAGACAAGCCCGAAGGTAAAATGGGCCAGACCACATTTGAGTATAGGGGGGGGGGGGTTGTATTATGTTTAGACAATTTTAAAATTTAACAATCACCTTACTTTACACCACCACCAAACAACCTTGCTCCGATCATCCAAACAAACAACCATGCTCCATACCTCCAAAGAACCAACCCCTTGTTCAATGCCTACAAACAAAGAGCCTTGCTCCACTCCACTCCAATAAAAATAACTTTGTTCCATGCTGCAACCAAATAAACTTTGCATGCAGCCAACAAACAACAAAAGCCTTGCTCAATACAGTAACCAAGCAATATTGCTCCACAGGGCCAACAAAAAACCTCGCTACATGCCACCACCAAACAATATCACTCCACATTTCCACCAAACAAACAACCTTGATTCATGCCTAGAAACAAAATTCTTGCTCAACAACGGCTCCAAACAAACTTGTCCCATGACTCCTCAAAAATGTATTTTTTCTTTAGCTCCCCTTTGCCACACTTAACAAGCCCAACACTAGGCTAAATTGAAACAAAAACACCACCAAATCAAAAACAAAACAGGACAAACAATAAAACAAAATCAAGAAATAAAGCAAAAGCAAGAAGAAGGAGACACGTTCGGGAATTGGATAATTTTTTTTTTAAGTAAGAGCCCATCTAGCGAATAACTACTAGGGAAAAGGTTGCTGAATTAACAGAAAGCTTAATACTAGGCTATATTAAAAACAAGAAAAATAACAAATATAAAAAATGAACATAAGTAAAATGAGCTAAAAACAACAACAAATAAAATAAACACAAAAGTAAAGAGATAACAAGAAGGAAACAAGGTCCGGCGTCAGGGTCAAGCGCGCCTTCCCCCGCGTAGAAACATGCAACCTAGAACAAATTCAAAGAGTGGAGGAGACCAACCTCCTCCAAAAAGTCAGACAGCCCACAAGTCTGTGTACACGAACAAGTCCAGAGTACAAGAGACAGGCAGTAGCAACTCCGCTCATCCAGGTAGTGGGCGGGGTAATGTGCGCGAAGATCACCCAGGCTGGGACATTCAAATATAATGTGTCCAACACTTTTTGTGGACAACACAGTCATCATCACAATAAGGCGCAGCAGGCAAGAACTGCATCGAGTGGCAGTGCGTTGCGCGAGTGCGAGTGCGAGTGCGACAAATTCGTAGACTACATAAAGCAACCTGAAGACATCGCGGCATTGGTGGGTTGGTTCATGGGAAACGTCGCGGTGCAATGGCAAGCAAATTTAAGTTCCCCTCGAGCATCTCGCATCTATTTGCCAAGCAGCCGGGAAAGCTGCCTGTATTCCTGCCATGCAATCGGTGTAAAAAGAGCGAAAAGCTGGTCCAGCCGCCCAGTCTGGCACCCTCATTTCCCACATGTCCAAGAACCCACGAGAAGATAATCTCGACATCAGCCGGGCTCGCAAAAACCGTGGCGTCACGGATATCGCGAACCATAGGATGCGGAGACTCCAATGGACCGTGAGCAGTCGGGGCACTCGTTGATACTCAGGGCAAAGAGTGTGTCATTGAGGACACTTCCCTGCCCGACACCCTCTTCCTGCTCTATTAGACCAGAGAGGAATATCCCCACCCGTACGCGGAATCGATGATCTCGCAAAACTTCAGATAAAAAGATTGTGAGGCGTCCACTCGCCCCGATCGTGTGGAAAATCTCAATGATACCGTATTGTCATGCGGTATCATAGGCATCTTCCACATCGAAAAACACCGTGGCCTAGTGCTGTCTACGAAGGAATGCCTGGCAGATGGCATTTTCCAGTTGGAGCAGAGCATCCGACGTGGAGTGGAACGTGCGGAAGCCGCACTGTGCGGAAGACAGATGGCCTCCGCTGTCCAGGAAATAGGCTAATCTAACATTTACCAATTTCTCCATCAACTTGCACACGCAAGAGGTTAGAGAGATTGGGCGGAAACCGGTCGGAGTAGAGTGATCTCTCCCCGGTTTGCGAAAGGCAAGCACAGTAGCGATTCGCCAGGAGTCTGGGAGAAGACATTCCACCCAGATCCTGTTGAACAAATCTAACAGAAAGGCCATGCCTCCCTCACCTAGGTGTCGAAGCATGGCGTACGGGACATCGTCCGGACCATAGGCGGTGTCCGCGCACGAAGCGAGAGCGGAACGCAACTCGCTTACAGTAAACTTGTCGTTGAAGGGTTCTCGGCCTCTGGAAGTAAAGTCCAGCCGGCGGCCTTCCGCGACATCACGACGTGCATTGAATGCTGGCGGAGCAGCATCACGGCTAGAGAATGCAGAAAAAGCGGTCGCGAAGGATTCCGCCACGGACGCGGGGTCCGAGATTGCGGTCCCATTCTCCTGGAGAACGGGAGGGGGGTCCTGCGAGAACTTGCCCCGAATCCTTTTGCCTCGCTTTCACACCTCAGCTGAAGGGGTCTTCGCGTTAAGTGAAGACACGTATGCCCGCCAAGAAGAGCGGCGGGCGTGCTTCGAAATATACCGGAACCTAGCCCTAGACCGACGAAATTCACCGACAGTGAAATCGTTCGAGCGGCGATGAGGTTGCCGGAGAAGAACTCAACGGCCTCATCTACCGACCTAAACTCCTTGACTGAGATAGAGAATTCAGTCATTTCCTGAAATGCAAGCCACCGCGCCCGCGCCAAGCACCACCGAGGTGGTCTCTCAGGCGGCAGTTGCCCTGAAAATGATATTTGAATGGGAAAGTGATCACTACCATGGAGGTCATCGACCACCCCCCAATCAAAATCAGGCTGTGCATCCGAAGAGCACAAAGATAGGTCAAGGCAAGAAAATGAAGCGGTTCTCGGACAGTGATGCGTAAACTCATCCACGTTTAGGACACCCATCTCAAGCTCTTCGATCAGATCGGCAAAGACTTGTCCCCTGGGATTTATGGAGTAATCTGCCCAGAGAGGATGCCTGCCGTTCAGATCTCCAAGCAAGAGATAGGGCCTCGGCAACCGTGCCACGACGCGGCGGAAGTCCCCCGCGTCGAAGTCAGCTGACGGTGGAATGTACGCAGAAATGATAGTATACCTCCTATCCAGGTGCAGCTGCACAGCCACTGTCTGAAAGGAGGTATCTAAAGAGAAAGGAAGAACGGAGACATCATGCCGGGTGTAAACCGCGCATCCCCCAGCCCGGCCATCCCGCGGTGGTGGGGTCGCAAGACCCTTATACCCCGGGAGGGCAGGCAGCGGGCACGCGCCTAGCATGGTCTCCTGCAAAATAACGGGGAACGGGACGAGACGAGCCTCCGAAGCTCCTCCCAGGTGCCCGGAGTCCACGGCAATTCCATTGAAGGAATATGCCCTCCAGGCCTAGCTCGGAGGAGACGCGGGGGCCCTCCTCGTATTGAAGACCCTCACGGGAATGGCCGTACGCTTCCCGGGGGCAGAACCCCGGGCGCTGTTGGCCGGACAAAGCGCTGAAGGCGCTGTCGCCTTCGAGGACTTATTGGGGGAGGTTGGGCTCGCCATGCGAGTCTTTTCCTCCCTCCGCCTCGAAACCTTAGGCGGGCGTTGCGGCTTCGGAGGCGGGGGGCCCTCTTTTCGAGGAACCACCGTCTCCGAGCCACTCGCTCCACCTCGGGGCCGAAGCTCCTTTGTTGCTGTCCTCCTTTCGGGAAACAGCTTTAGGAACCCCGGAAGATGGCCTAGCGATCATCTTCAGGGGTGTTGCCTCCTGTGAGTCTAACGACTCGGTGGAGGCGCGTGGCCGTTTCGCTTTACGGGAAACGGTCACGCTGGGGGAAGAGGGGGAAGCCCTGGTTTTAGCCGGGGCAGGGTATGAACCCTTTTTGCCGCCAGCTTTACCAGGGAAGCGCCCAGGTTGGGTAGAGCCCGCAGAAGGGCTCCGAATGGGCGCGGAAACAACCGTGCTCGTTGGCCTGGATGGGGCAGGAGCAGAGGGTGCCTTTCTAACTATTGAGGCATATGACGTCCCAGGCAGAGCCGGGCGCGCCAGGACCAAGTCCTTTGCCTTTCGGAATGAGAGTCGATCCTGGGCCTGAACGGCCAGGATTTCTTTCTCAAGGAGATATGCACCACATTGCTTGAAAGAAGCAGGGTGCGGCTCTCCGCAATTGACACACTTGGCCACACACGATTTGGACTTATCGTGTGCGACCTTGGAGCAATTTACACAGACTTCGGGGGACCCCGACTTTGCACGTCTACATGAGCGATTCGTATGGCCGAAGCGGTGACAGTAATAGCACCGCCGCGGCGGTGGCACGAATGCCTTCACGCGGTAGCGGTACCAACCGGCACGCACCGACTCAGGGAGCTTGTCACAGTCGAACGTGACGAAGAGTGTAGGGGTGGGTCTCGAGGCCCCTCCCTGTTTTCTCATTACACGTTCGACCTTGACCGCCCCATGGTCGGCCAGCCTCAATGGAGTAGTCAACGAGTTCCCTCGCATAAACTACTCCTTTCACAAAGTTCATGGTAGAGTGCGGCGTCACACTCACCGGGGTGCCATGAAGTGTCCGAAGAGCACTTATCTTGGCCGCCTCAGCGGGATTCGCCGCATTCGCCAGAAGGCTCCCGTCCGAGAAACGGGTTACCTTCGGCTCTCTACCAATTGCACTAGCTAATCCTCTCCTCTGATGGATCATGTTGCCCTTGGACAACATGCTGCCATCAGTGGAGCGAATAACGAGGAAGCGTTTGAAGCCAGCGGGCTCGAAAACGCCAGGTAACCTCTGAATCAGGGGCCCCGATGTCATCGAGGCTCCACCCTGTGCACTTTTGGTCTTTGTCATCGTCAGGAGCTCCGTACCCGGGGAAGCAGAGGGCCCGGATGTGCCGATCTTGGCTTGGTCGCTTGCCAAAGTGGCAGCAGACCCATCCGTCCCCGTAGCCCCCGCGGATTGAGAGGAGCCCCGAGTCTTCTTCGTCTTTTTGGTCCTTTTCTTTTTTGGAGAGGAGGGCGGGGAATGAACCCGCTTCTCACCCCCGCCGGTAGAAGCCCCCAGGCCAGATGGACCGGCCTCAGCCAGGTCTTTCTCCGAAATGGAGAAGGTCCTGGTGGTCGCAGGGGCATCATCCGGAGGAGATCCCTCCCCTCCTTGTACTGCCTGAGAATCCACAGCCGTTTGATGAGGACCTTGCATAGGGGCGGATTCGGGTTCGGTGCTTGGCGCCGAGCCCGGATTCATCCCCATGGAAGGCCCTACCTTCTGAGGCTGGTTTTCCTCAAGGACCATGTCTATCACAGGAGGGGCCTCCAGTTGGCCATCCCCTCCCAGGACATCGCAGGTCCCCTTGGCAGCGTCATAAGTCTTTAGTGGGGAGGCACAGGCCTTGACCCCGGCAAGGTTTAATATTTTTGCCAGCAGGTCTTTTGAGGGAAGCGACCGAAGGAGCCTGGCTTCCCTCTCCCCCCTAAGGAGGTTTGCCCTACCGAGCCGCTTGTACGAGGGGCAGTCCGCAATGGGCTGCCTGCTGGCTTTCTTGGCAGTCCCCTTAGAAAGCAAAGGAGGGACTGCCGCTGGAGATAGGGAGGTGCCCGAAAGCACCTCCAGAGAAGGGGGTGAGGGGGAGTCCCCTACACCGGTAGGCGTAGGAGAGGAGTAAGCCTCCTCTCCGGTTAAAGAGGTATGGAGGGTCCCCTGCGCAAGCACAGGGGGGGGACCTCCATCTTTTCTGTGGAGCTGCAAGAGGGCGGCTCCGTTGTTTTAGGGGGAATTAAGGGGAGATGGTATTTTTTTTCATCATTGGGCATGGTGACCCTCTTTGTTTTACGGGACGCAATCGCTCACCACCTCTTGCAGTAGCCCGCACTGCAAGAGGTGCTTACAGGCCCGGCAGAGCCAGGCGCCGCCATTTGGGACCACTCCTCCCGCCTGGTGGCCTGGCAGTCCTTCGGCATGGCGGCTCCACCTTAGACACGGCGTAAACAGATAGAATGTGAAGAGGAGAGGAAAAGGGATGTGAGGAAGGTATGGGTGGGGATGAAGCAGGTTGTTAAAAAAACCCCATCCCGAACCGGAGCTGAGGGGTTAGGGAACAATGTCCCCTCCCCCCTCAGCCCCCATCCGGGGTGGTTGGCTTGAGAAGAAGGTCAGCATTCTACCCTGTGAAATTAGAGGCTGACCAGAGAAAGTTGTGGGAGAGGTTGTATGAAAAGCGACGAGGTAGGGGAGAAATCGGGCTATCTGAAGGAAGGAAGAGAGGCTAAGCTGGGGCCGGACGGAGCGCTGGATCCCGTCAGCACGGCGGCCAGGGTGGCAAATCGCCGCGCCCCTTACGGGCGGTCCAGTTGGCAGCATTCCACGACATTACGACGCGTAATGAATACTGGCGGAGCATCATCCCGGCTAGAGAATGCGCCAGGGAGGCAGGATCCAAGATTGCTTGATTGATTGATGCGTTAAGAGGTGCCTTGCTGCACGCTGCACGGTGATCGAGCGGTAAACAAGTTATATATTTTAAAAGATTTAAAAAGTTGAAGCGTAGGTGGTGATGTGGTTTGTATCACTCCAATTCTCCGGAAAAAACGGGAGGGAGGTCCCGCGAGAAATCGCTTCCATACCTCTGTTAGAGGGGTCTTCCCGTCAAGTGAAGACACGTATGCCCACCATGAAGAACTGCCGGCGTGCTTTGAAATAAAGCGGAACCTAGGAGCCCTAGCTCGACGAAATGCATCGACAGTGAAATCGTTAGGGGGTGTTTATAGCTCATGTAGGCATAATGCTTCTGTTTGAGGGCCGCCTCACACTCAGCTGACCACCACTGAAACAGTCGACGTGCAAAACAGCTAAACGTTCTAGGAATAATAGTTAGTCCCACGGCGATGAGCTTGCCGGAGAAAAAATTAACAGCCTCATCCACCAACCTAACTCCTCAACAAGACAGGAAACTGAAGTGGTTCTCGAGCAGTGATGCGTAAACTGATCCACATTTAGGACACCTATCTCCAGCTCGTCGACCAGGTCTGCATGGATAAACCGTTCGAATCCCAAGCAAGAGGAAGGGCCTGGGCGGAAATCCCCCTCGTCGAAGTGGGCTGACGGTGGAATGTACGCAGAAATAACAGTATACCTCCTATCCAGGTGCAGAAGCACTGCTACTAACTGAAAGGTCTATAAAGCAAAGAAGAACGGAGATATCATGCCGGGTGTAAATGGCGCATCCTGTAGTGGTGGAATCGCAAAACCCTTATACTCCAGGAGGGTGGGCAGAGGGCACGCGCCCAGCATTGTCTCCTGCAAATAGATAGCTAAGGAAAACGGGAGAAGACGAGCCCCTGAGCTCCTTCCAGTTGCCCTGGAGTCTGTGGCAATGCCATTGAAAGAAAATGCCCTCCAAGCCTAGATCGGCGGATATGCGGGGACAGTCTTCAAAGAGACGACCCTCACGGAAATGGCGTACGTTTCCCGGAGGCAGAACTCCCGGCGTTGTTGGCCGAACAATCGCTGTCGCCTTCGAGGACTTATCGGGGGGGAGAGAGGGGCGGGGAGCTCGCTATGCGGGTCGGTTCCTGACTCCGCTTCGAAACCTTAGGCAGGCGGGGCTGCTTCGTAGGTGCGACTCCCTCCTTTAGAGGATCCAGAGGATCCAGTCTTCGAGCCACCCAGCCTAGAAGTGGTTGTGGGCTTACGAGCCGAAGCTCCTTTGTTACCGTTCTCCTTTCGCTTAGGGGGGAGGGCAACTTTAGAAAGCACGGAAGGCTGCCTCACGCCCACTTTCAGGGGTGTGCCTACTGTGAGTCTAACGACTCGGTGGAGGCGCGTGGCTGTTTTGCCTTACGGGAAACGGTCACGCTGGGGGATGGGGGGGACTAGCTTTAGTGGAGGCTGGGTGTGAACCCTTTATGCCGTCACCTCTACCAGGGAAGCGCCCTGGGTGGGTAGAGCCCGCAGAAGGGTTCCGAATGGGCACGGAAACGACCGTGCTCGTAGGCCTGGAGAGGCCAGGAGCAGTGTGCGTGTTCTTCTTAAATTGAGGCATAAGACGACCCAGGCAGAGCTGGGCACGCCAGGACCAGGTTAGCATTGTAAATCAGTTGTAAGACACTGCCGTAATCTTGTATATATGTACACAGTTGCCATTCTTTTTTATATTGGCGAAATAAACTTGGATAAGGATTGAGGTGTGCATCTGTTCCTTGCTGCCAGACCAAAGTTGACATTACCCCCTCCCCCCCACTGTGCTTCGAGTTCCGAACCAAATGTAAAGGTAGGGAAGATACTTACTATCCGCTACACCGTGCAGGAAGTCCCAGCATTGTAGTAGGCTGATGTTTTAAGGTACACACAAATAAAAGTATAGCTCCCATCCAGGGATAACTGACTGCCCCTGTGGGTATGGTATTTATAGCAAATAGAATAATGGAAACAATCATGACATAGGTAAATTTCGCGTCTTTCTGCCCAACAAACATCACACCATCTCGGAAGCCCTGTTCAAAAATTAACTTTACCTTATTTTCATCTGTACATTTACCCATGCTTTTTGACTCCCAAAAGCCAAAAATCTCAACTCTTTTGACCTAGGATGTTGGGAAGCATTGTTGCATATAGCTTTGAATTTTCTGCTTTGAAATTTGCCAAAAGCACCAGTTTCCAATCTTTTCTATCATGTTTTGCATTGTAACTTTTGATCTAAACCAGATTAAGCAACAAATTAGGTATCAGTTTAAAGAGCAAAAATTAATAAATAATTATTAATAATAATTATCTATCATTTTTTTTAGGAAATAACAAAAACTCAGTCAGAATCTAGAAAACCATCTACAAGTTACAACTTCCAAATGACATTTAGTAAGAAGCTGAAGGAGCTCCGTGAGCACACAGTTGATATCTCAGAACCTCCTGTACTGATAACAGGCAGTTGTCAACTAGTCCATCTATCAGATCTTTCACAGAAACTTTCCTGGTTGGATACCCTTCAGCTTTTATCAATTGTTCTCAGCTTCTCACCAACAGGCAGGCATTCCAGTATTTGCATAATCTTCAGGATTTACTGGAAAATGCAGGGAAGCCCAAAATTTAAGACCTTGCATATGAAATGGTTGAATCTATCATGCAATTCTGGCAGATGGCTAGGATCAAGACAATGACTAAGTACAACGCAATGACGCAACTACATGAGAAACATCATGCTCTGATGAAAAGCAGTAAAAGAGAAAGTAACTCTTGAAGAAAAGGATGAACATTTGTGCTTGAATTAAACAGCCTGTTTGACATAACAGCTCCAGATACAATCCAGGAAATAGGAAAAAACAGACATCAAGGTAAAAGAAAGATGAGGATATCAGGTTTTATGAAGACCAAAAGACAGAAAAGGTCATATATCAGGTCATGATAAGATTTTTAAGACAAGATCCCTGCATCAAGCAGTGAAGAGTGAGACTAAAGGTTAGACAAGAACACGGCAAAACTAATTTGAACATCACAAAAGTTGAACTTTTACTCCATTGCGATATTTAGCATGTAATTAATCTCTTAACATGTACTATTTTACAGCTGCACCATATCGAGAGGCAGTTGCTCATGTAGAGGGGAATACTTTGGGTAAATCAAATGACAATGCTGCTAACACAGAGGCCATGGATTAACATCAGCCTTGTCCTGGATGTTCTTACTATCAAGATGTGATTTTGATGTTTCAAAGGAATGTCATGGAATGTGATGCCAAATAGTCCCTGGTTTGAGCATCTCAAGGATGTTTGGACTGACTTGTCTAAGGAAAACCCAAAGATGTGCTGCCTTTGCGCAGATTTTGGGTTGACCTGAATTGGCAAGTCTACATGTTCAATTTGTATGGTGGAAGCTGTGACAAGGGTAATAATACATCTACAGCAGTGGGACGAATATCTTGACACCATAGCGATACCAATTTGGATTGATTGAGGGAAGGCTTTCTTGGTGAAACTAACATCCAGCTCACAACAACTCATGGAGACAGTCATAATTGAATGCGACAAAAAATGTAATGGTGGGTCTAAAGCCCCCTCCCCCCAAGGGTTTTCTTATGATTGTAGTGGAGTTGAGTCGAAAGGAAGGGGTGAAGAACATGATATGAAGGTAGTCTGAAATTATCAGAGTTTACCAACGCACAAGAAAATTCCAAAAGCTGTGGTGAATGAGAAAATAGGAGGAGGCTTGTTTGGTGTGCTATATCCCACATCTGCCACTGCTTCTGCCTATCCCATCTTGTGAGCTCAGACTTTTCAGGTTTCCACCCTAGGTGCAGTAATATTTGGTGTTTGCACCTGTAGAAATGCACACCGAGCGGAAGTTGAGCAGTGGATGATCAATCCCCAAGAGCTGCAGCTCCCAACAGAGCATTTTTTCTCTTAAACATCCCACCAAGGTACCAAGTCGATTCCTGAGGAGAGGAAAGTGGACACAAAAAATTGTCACTACCAACGCACAAGAAAATTCCAAAAGCTGTGGTGAATGAGAAAATAGGAGGAGGCTTGTTTGGTGTGCTATATCCCACATCTGCCACTGCTTCTGCCTATCCCATCTTGTGAGCTCAGACTTTTCAGATTTCCACCCTAGGTGCAGTAATGTTTGGTGTTTGCACCTGTAGAGATGCACACCGAGCAGAAGTTGAGCAGTGAATGATCAATCCCCAAGAGCTGCAGCTCCCAACAGAGCAGCCAGATGTCGGATCTGTGTGCACAAACTCATCCCGATAACGGGACAGATCATGTGCACAAAGATCACCCAGACTAGGACATTCAACAAGAATGTGCAAAACGTGTAGAGGAGCGGCCTGCAGTCTTTAAAGGGTGTCGTTTATATAGTTGCCAAAGCCTCTTCTGACACGGCATGAGGTGGCTGGTCAGGTCATAGAAATAGGTGGGTGCTTAGGGGGACAAGGAGAAAGTACATCAGCTTCCCCAGTTCCATCACCCAGTAAGTGGAGCCTTCCCTATTTTCACTCAGCTGTGAGGATGTGCAGTTCCTCTAGGTACCCCCCTCAAAGCACTTAGACTGGGAGACCATGTTCATTCTCCAGGTTTCAGTTGTAGCAGGGTAGTAGACCAAGCTACACCATCCAATACCTTATTTGTACTCAGGCTGGGAGCGCATGTGACAGGCTACATAGGGCACCTCCCTCCAAGGTGCATAAATTCAAAAGATGAGAGCTTCTGCCGGGGCACTGAAGGTTAATGTCTGGGGCAGCGACATAATAGCCCCCTGGGGTCTATATGCTGGGTCAAGCACCAGATGGGTCCCTCTAAAAAAATCTATCCTGGTTCTAGGGTTCCTATCAAGAGTGTAGGAACCTCTTCTTAACCTTCTTTGCACCCCCCACCCCGTGAGATTTTTCCCCAAATGGGTCCATCTAGCAAATGGCAACCCAAGGGCACAGTCATGGAAATCTTAGAACAAAAACAACCAAAAGCCGAAAAAGGAAAAAGGAGCACACTCGATGCCAGAGGGCAGCTGGTTTAGGCCCCCTTATAAAGCCTGGTATGGGCCACCTCCACACTCAATAGGGAGCTACTTGAGGGATGCTCCCTAGGAGAAAATGATAAAAGGGAAACAAGAATTAGGGTTGAAAAAAAATCTCATTTGGGATCATTGAGTTCCATACTGGGTTCAAACACACACATGATCTTGATTTGGGGTGGGCACATAGGGTGCCAGCTGGACAAGTCTGGCACCATTTGAGAGCACCTTTCTCGCCTAGTGGGCCATACGGTACACCACAGAATCTTGGGTGTAAAAGGATGGGTGGAATAGAAGCATGTTAAGAACTGCTCCCCTTCTTGGCCCAGATCAGGGATGAGTAAAACGAAGTTGTTCAATACCTCACCTCCACAAACAGCAGCAGGCCTTGAAAACGTGTAATAAAAAGATGACAAAAAAAGTAAAATGGAAATGTCTAGAAGGATAAAGCTCAGGTAGTGTCAATCTGGCTTGAAACTGTTGGGCTGGAAAGTCATGCTGCTCCTCCAGGTTCCAGGTGAAACAGGCTACACAGGACACCCCTTTATGAGGTTAGTCCGGTAGCAAAGATAAATGGCTGGTCTAGGGAGGCCAGATCCGAAGGGGGATATAAATGCCAGTTGAACCAGCTGGGCACCATTATGGACCACCTCTTTTAGGCTCAGGGGGTAAATGTTCCATGACTTGGTACCCCACCACGACTTGGTGTGAAATGGGAGAATAAAGCAAAGAAAGATTGGGGCAGTAGAAAGGGTAACGGTTGAGCAGTGCAAAGATGGAGGGGGGTGACTGAGATACAACAATCACCCCACTGCTATAAAGGGCCAATTTGCCATGAAAAAATGGTGCGCGGCCTTATGCTTAATAATAGTGTCTACAACCACTTAAGGAATAGATGCCATCACTTTTACACAATGAGCAACTATTACTAGTAATGGTATTCTTACTCCCACAACACAGAATAATAGAACCATTAACAAGGAAACTATAGTTTTACTGCATTATAGCAGTATTCTATTTGTATTGAAAACGTCCTTAATAAAAATTGATTATTAAAAGTCACTTGAGAGCTTGGTGTGAGAACTCACCTGGCTATAAATTCCTCTTAAATTAGGAGGGACATTATATGTATACGGATTCGGTGGACGAGGAGGTTCAATAAATGTGTACACAGCTGCCTCACACCTCTTCATCGCTAATGCATTTAATTCCACAGTTGGAGTTAACTTTGCTGAAATGAAGAAAAATAACATCAGGCCGCGCTAACTTGGATAAGGAAGAAGAATGGTGTCATTAAGATGATGACTCCATGGTGAAAAAGATAACTTTTTTTTCACCAATGAACACTACTTACACACCCCTAATTTAAATGCAACATGATATGTAAACTCCACCACTTCCAGTCTGTATGCACTTGAGGGCATGGCATTTTTTCTCTTAAACATCCCACCAAGGTACCAAGTCGATTCCTGAGGAGAGGAAAGTGGACACAAAAAATTATGTCACTAGCAGGGAGCGCCACTCAGGCAGGGCATCGACTCCGATGCATATACACAGAGAGATCCAGCCGTATCCATCCTCACACACAAGCATTTCTGTACGAACTCTTCCCATCTCCCTCAACCCTTTGTCTAGGCTTAAAGCCCTTACAAGCTACCTCATGCCATGTCAGGAGACGCTTTGGAACCTTTATAAACAACACCCTTTAATGCATGCGGGTCATGAGAGACCAGGAATTGAGGGGTCATGGTCACTGGGGCGTGATTAATGGGAAAAACCGATTTTGCAACAATAACCCCTACCCTGTGTATAATGGGTTGACCACCTCGATGCCACCAATACCATGCGCATAAGGCTATACTGCTTATGGCAGGCAAGGCTGTTGTCTTTTTTAACTCTATGCCCCCGGTAGGTGAAGAAAAAAATGGTGTTGGCCTACAACACAAGCAGTAGGATGAAAGACTTTCTCCCTTCATCTTCCAAGAGGCAAGACGGTTTTGTTTTTTTTTTAACCGCCCATTTTGCGACTGCCTTCAAGGGCCTACGTCGCTACCGAGTAGTGTACTGCAAATAGCTCACTCATAAAGACAGAGGCAGAACCTGGTAGAGCCCAGATGACTTCAAACAGAGGGGATACAGCATGGAAACCAACCACCTCCTGGGAGGCGAAAGGAAATACTCACGGTGCGAAGGAAGCTTTGGGAGCAGAGGCGTGGCAACAAAGAGACAAAGGTGGTACCCTGCAGGGTGTAATCCTGAGAAGAACCAGAGGCAACACCAGCTCCAGAGATTTTTAGACATAAACCCAGAGGACTGGGTATAACTGAGGTATCGCAGCGGCATATGCAGCATTGAGATCGGCAGCAAATGCAGTGAGAGTCGTTGCCAAATCAGGGACCTGCTGGGCTCACATGTACAAGCGTGTAATCTATTGTGCATGGTGCAGAGTGGCATCTCCTGAGCATTGATAAGTATGCTCTGAATAAGAGAACTATGGAAGGCACCAGTCGCCAGGCGGAGACCATTGTGGTGGATCGAGTCCACCTTCTGCTATACATGCTTGACTGCTGATGCGTAAAACTCGCATCCGTAGTCAAATTTCAAAGGAACAAAGGATCGGTAGAAAGGTAAAACAGTAGCTCTAGTCCCAAATACTGAACATCACAGAATGAAGAATGACCATGGAGTGGGTATACGCGACCCTAAGGCTACAAATATGGCTCAGAAGAAAACAAAACCAAAGAAACTGCAAATCCACCATATCATGTTTAGGAACAAAAGTAGGTCAGGGTGGACATGAGGATAGCGGCAGAAATGCACAATATTAGTCCAGGCCAGAAAGAAAACCAAAACCTGTGCGTTTCGGCATATTGAGATATGGTTCAATGCCTGTTGGAGTCAGTGCTCCAGAGTTGGTATCTGGGCCACAACAAAAGACATCGAAAGGTCATCCATGTAGAGCATAGTGAGAACAGATTCCGGCAAGACAGAATTGATACTGTTGACAGTCAGGGCAAAGAGTGAGAATAAAGACACTTCCCTACGGGATGTCCTCTTTCTGCTCCATTGGGCCAGAGAGGGCTCCCTTCTCCTATACGCAGAAATGACAATCCTACAGAAATTTAGAAATAAAGATTGGGTTGGCCTGAAAAAAAACGGTAATAAAACCAAAGTTTTTTTTATTTGCCAACTGTGCCAACAGGAATGTGCCAAACAGTATGAGGGACAACGCAGTCTTCACAGTATGGCGCAGTCGAGTGCTCCTTCAAATGGCGGTGCGTGCTGTGAGTGTGTCCAATTCGGAGATGACAGAAAGCAACCTAAAGAGGTCACGCATTGGGGGTAGGTCCATGCGAACAGTCACAGCGCAATGGCACGCAGCTTTAAGTTCCCTTCGACCATCTCCCATCTTCTTTGCCAAGCTGCCCGTATTCCTGCCGTGTAATCGGTGTGAGGAAGAGCGAAACGCTGGTCTGGTTACCCAGTCCTAGCGGACTCTCTGGGACCCTCATTCTCCACAATTCCTACATGACCAGAAACCCAGCAGAAGATAATCTCGACATCCACCTCACCGAAACCGTGGCATCACGGATATCGTGAACCAGGGCATGCTGAGATTCCAATGCCCCGAGATTTTATTTTATTTTTTTTTTTTAAGAGCTCATCTGGCGACTGCCTACATGGGCATTAGTCGCCGTATAAATACTGGCCTAGTTCTAGGCTAGTTTAAAATAAAATTAAAGAAACGAAAAAAACACCCCAAATGGGGAAAAGGAAGCAAGCTCCTGTGTCGGGGGGAGGTCCCCCCCGGCGCAGGAGCGTGCAACCTAAAGAAAAAAAAAAATGCAAAAAAAACAAAACAAAAAACAAACCCTGCTTAAATAATAGGGAGAAGGCCGGCCTCCCCCCCTTGTACACATCTCGAGTACAAGGGACAGGCGGTAGCGACCCCGCCCATCCCGGTGTCGTGCGCGAAGATCACCCAGACTGGGACATTCAACAAGAATGTGCCGAACAGTCTGGAGGACGACGCAGTCGTTGCAATAGGGCGCAGGCGAGCGTTCCATTCAAATAGCGATGCGTCACACGAGTGTGCCCGATTCGGAGACGACAGAGAGCAACCTGAAGCCGCCGAGGCATTGGGGGATAGGTCCATGGGAACAGTCGCGGCGCAATGGCACGCAACTTTAAGTTCCCTTCGACCGTCTCCCATCTTCTTTGCCAAGCAGTCCGAAGAGCTGCCCGTATTCCTGCCATGTAGTCGGTGTGAGGAAGAGCGAAACGCTGGTCCGGTTGCAGAGTCCTCGCGGACTCTTTGGCGCCCTCATTCCCCGCAATTCCTAAATGTTCAGGAACCCAGCAGAAGATAATCTCGACATCTGCCCGGCTCGCCAAAACCATGGCGTCACGGATATCGCGAACCAGGGGATGCGGAGATTCCAATGCCCCGAGAGCACTCAGGGCGCTTTGTGAGTCACTATAGATCACAATCCGGTCTCCGAACCGGGCACGTCGCGTAATCTCCCGTACCGAGTGGTGTATTGCCCCCAGCTCATCCGTGAAGACAGACGCTACGCCTGGTAGAGCCCCGCTGACTTCAAACAGAGGGGATACGGCGTGGAAGCCGACCCCCTCTTGGGACTTGGAGCCATCCGTATACACTGGCACGGTTCCAGCGTGACACGATGTGTGCTCCAAAAAGGTCGAACGCAATACTCCCGGCGCAGTACAAGCTTTGGGAGCAGAGGCGTGGCGACAAATAGCCAAATGTGGTACCCTCCAGGGTGGCGTCCTGGGCAGAAACAGGGGCGCCACCGGCCCGAGAGCTATATCTACCTCTCGAAGGAGTTTCTTGGCCCTAAACCCAAAGGGCTTAGGGTATGACTGGCGTCTCTCGGCGGCATAGGCACCATCGAGATCAGCTGCGGATGCAGTGAGAGCTGTTGGCGACTGAGGGAGGCACCGGGCTCGCGCGTACAGGCGAGTGATACACTGCACGCGGCGCAGAGCGAGTGGCATCTCCCCAGCATCGACCAACAGGCTCTCAATGGGGAAAGTGCGGAAGGCACCGGTCGCAAGGCAAAGGCCGGTGTGGTGGATCGAATCCACCAATGCCCCGAGAACAAACAGAGCGCTTTGTGAGTCGCTATAAATCACAATCCGGTCTTCGAACCGGGCATATCGTGTTATCTCCCGTACTGAGCGGTGTATTGCAACCAGTTCGGCCGTGAAAACAGACGCAGCACCTGGCAGAGCTGCGCTGACTTCAAAAAGAGGGAATACAGCATGGAATCCGACCCCCTCTTGGGAGTTGGAGCCATCCGTATACACTGGCACGGTTCCAGCGTGACACGAGGTGTGCTCCAAAAAGGCCGAATGCAATACACCCGGCTTTGGGAGCAGAGGCGTGGCGACAAATACTCAGAGGTGGTACCCTCCAGGGTGGAGTCCTGGGCTGAACCAGGGGCGCCACCCGGCCGAGAGCTATACCTAGCTCTCGAAGGAGTTTCCTAGCCCTAAACCCAAAGGGCTTAGGGTATGACTGGCGTGTCTCGGCAGCATAGGCACCGTCGAGATCAGCTGCGAATGCAGTGAGAGCTGTTGGCGACTGAGAGAGGCGCCGGGCTCGCACGTACAGGCGAATTATGCACTGTGCACGGCTCATAGCGAGTGGCATCTTCCCAGCATTGGCAAGTAGGCTCTCAATGGGGGAAGTGAGGAAGGCATTGGTCGCCAGTCAAAGGCCTGTGTGGTTGATCGAGTCCACCTTCCTCAATACCCGCTCGGCTGTGGCTGCATAAAACCTGCATCCCTACGCAAGCTTCGAACGAACAAAGGATCCATAAAAAAGTAAGACAGTATCCCTATCAGTGCCCCAAACGCTGAATATCACGGAACAAAGAATATCCATGGAAAACCGAAGCCTGTGCGCTTCAACATAGCGAGAAACACGGTTGAATGCCTGTTGGAGTCAACGCTCCAGAGTTAGCATCTGGGCCGGTTCTGTCTTCCGGCAGCACCGAGGTGATGCTATTAATGCTCAGGGCAGAGAGTGTGACACTGAAGACACTTCCCTGCGGGACACACACTTGTTAGGATTATATCCTTAGATATGAACAAACTCAACCTGTAATGTTATACTAATAATAATAATAATGATAATAATGGTAATGATAATCATAATAATAATAATGGTATTGATAAAGATAATAATGGTAATAATAATAATTAAAAGATCACATAGGCATGAAATAAGGGCTTAGAAATTCACACAAATGTACATTATCTTCCGTAGCTAAAAGTGCAGTATATGACGCAGGCATTCCATTTTCCCAACCCCTTCTTGCTGACCCAGACTCCATGCTTCAGTTAGCCCCTATGACAACAATAAGCAATCTTCCATCTTAAGTATCAAAATTTTATAATGCCGCCGACTAATTTCCTGTGGTTTCAACAGGGCTTTTTTTGCAAAAGACATTCTTAGATAATCCCTGTCTGGCTCCACTCTAATCATCTTGAATTATATAGTATTGCTAATACTAAGGTAGGCATATCCTGTATCTCAAAATGTATTCATATTGGCTCAGTTGTAAGAAATTGATGCACAATTAACCCTATGAAAAAGTTAGCTGGAGAGTTATTGTAAAAACCATCCCAAAGTGAATTTAATGCTGGTGGAGCATCATCTGGCTAGAGAATGCGGAGAAAATAGTCGTGTGGTCAGAGATTGAGGTCTCATTCTCCTGGAGAATGGAAGGGAGGGTCTTGCAAGAACTAGTCTCGAATCCTTTTGACTCGCCTCCACACATCTGCTTGAGGGATCTTCTCATTAAGTGAAGACACATATGCCCACCAAGAAGAGCGGTTTGTTTTGTTTGGGGGGGGGGGGTAGAGCTCATCTGGCGAATGCCTACTTGGGGCATTAGTCGCTGTATTAAAAGCTGGCCTAGTACTAGGTTACTTTAAAATAAAATTTAAAAAGACAAAAAACAATCCCCCCCCCCAAAAAAAAAGGGAAGAGGAAGCAAGCAGTAAGCAAGCTCTTGCGTCGGGGGATATCTTCCCGGCGCAGGAGCGTGCGACCTATAAGGGGGGGGAAAAAAAGCAAAAAAACAAAAAAACACTGCTTAAATAATAGGGAGAGGGCAATATGCCCACCAAGAAGAGCGGTAGGCGTGCTTCGAAATATACAGGAACCTAGTCCTAGCTCGACGAAATTCACCGACAGTGAAGTGTTTCGGGCGGCGCTTATAGAGCATGTAGGCATAACGCTTCTGTTTGAGGGCAGTCTCACACTCAGCTGACCACCACGGAAGTGGTCAGGGTGCAAACGGCCAGACGTTCTAGGAATAGTAGTTAGGCCCACGCCGATGAGGTTGCCGGAGAAGAACTCAATGGCCTGATATACGGACCTACACTCCTCGACTGAGATAGAAAATCAGTCATTTCCTGAAATGCGGACCACCTCATTGGGCAGGCTCTGGAGCGGCAGCGGCCTAGAAATGATATTTGAATGGGAAAGTAATCACTACCATGGAGGTCATCGACCACCCCCACCAAAAATCAGGCTGCATATCCAGAGAGCACAAAGATAGATAGAGACAAGATTTTTTTTTTTTAAGGGGCTATCTGGCGACTGCCCACTTAGGCATAAGTCGCCGTACACAAACAGCCTAGTTCTAGGCTACTTTAAAAAATTCGAACAGGAAACAATAATAAAAGGAAATAACAATAACAAAAACAACAACTAAACCTAGTTAAATGAAAGGGAGAAGGCCGGCCTCCCCCAAATAGTCAACAAGTCAATGTGCACGCACTCGTTCCGAGTACAAAGGAAAGGCGGTAGCGACCCCGCCGATCCCGGTAGCGGGACAGGTAACGTGCGCGAAGATCACCCAGACTGGGAAATTCGACAAGAATGTGCCGAACAGTCTGGGGGACGACGCAGTCATCGCAGGCGAGCGCTCCATCAAATAGCGATGCGTAACACGAGTGTGTCCGATTCCGAGACGACAGAAAGCGACCTGAAGCCGTCGCGGCATTGGGGGATAGGTCCATGGGAACAGTCGCGGCGCAATGGCACGCAGCTTTAAGTTCTCTTCGACCGTCTCCCATCTTCTTTGCCAAGCAGTCCGAAGAGTTGCCCGTATTCCTGCCATGTAGTCGGTGTGAGGAAGAGCGAAACGCTGGTCCGGTCGCAGAGTCATCGCGGACTCTTTGGCGCCCTCATTCCCCGCAATTCCTACATGTCCAGGAACCACCAGGCAGAAGATAATCTCGACATCTGCCCGGCTCGCCATAACCGTGGCGTCACGGATATCGCGAACCAGGAATGCGGAGATTCCAATGCCCCGAGGGAGACAAGAAAATGAAGCAGTTGTCGGGCAGTGATGGGTAAACTCATCCACATTTAGGACACCTATCTCCAGCTCGTCGATCAGGTTGGCAAGGAATTTACCCCTGGGATTAATCGAGTAGTCTCACCAGAGAGGGTGTCTACTGTTCAGATCTCCAAGCAAGAGAAAGGGCCTCAGGCAACTCTGCCACGATGCGGCGAAAGTCCCCCGCATCGAAATCGTCTGACGGTGGAATGTACGTGGAAATAACAGTATATCTCCTATCCAAGTGCAGCTGAAGCTACTGCCTGAAAGGAGGTATCTAAAGCGAAGAGAACAGACATCATGCCGTGTGTAAATCACGCATCCTCCCGCCTGGCCCGCATCCCGTGGTGGTGGGGTCGCAAAACCCTTATACCCCAGGAAGGTGGGCAAGGGACACACGCCCAGCATGTTCTCTTGCAAAAAGTTACCTAACGGGGAATGAACAGGAGGAGAGGAGCCTCCGCAGCTCCTCCCAGTTGGCCCGGAGTCCGCGGCAATTCCATTCAAAGAATATGGCTTCCAGAGGCCTAGCTCGGGTGCCCTCTTCGAAGAGAAGACCCTCACAGGAATGTCAGTACGTTTCCCGGAGGCAGAACTCCGGGAGCTGTTGCCCGGATAATGCACTGTCGTCTTCGAGGACTTAACACGCTAGGTTTGGCTCGCCATGCGAGTCTTTTCCTACCTTCGCCTCGAAACCTTAAATGAGCAGGGCAGCTTCACAGACGGGGGTCCCTCTTTTGGAGGATTCACCGGCTCCAAGCCACCCAGCCTAGCACTGGGTGTGGGCGAAGGAGCCGAAGCTCCTTTAGTGCTGTCCTTTCGGGGGGCAGCTTTAGGAACCCCAGAAAATGGCCTCATGACCATCTTTAAGTTTTGAAAATTGCACCAATGTATTATCTCGTTTCACGGTTATAATGAGTGTAGAGTCAATTTTTTTATAAACAATTAATTGTAGTTGAGGAAAGTGTCCTGGAGTTTGGCAAGAGAACTTATTTGCACTCGTTTTATTCTTGGACTAGTCTTGTGAATGTGTTCACTGTCTATGTTGTGCTACTATGGGATTGGGTCTCATTAGACTAGAAGTGAAGCATAGAGCACTATTGTAATAATTGTATGTTACTGTTTTTTGGAAAGCAACCAGTATCCCTGTATATAATTTGGGATTTATGGCATTTTGATCACACACTCGTCTGACTCTTTTCTCTTCATTAGTAATAGTTAATAACTACTTGTAATCTGGTTTTGAGTGTGTGTGTGGATCAAAATTGAAATATATATTATTCTTCTTGTTTTTAAATGTAAATAATTGATATTCGTTAATTGAACTGTATATATTTATTAGGTTAGAGGGTTTTTTCATTAAATTTAATTTTAAGGGTTCCTATTTTTTTTCTCTATCTAATGTTAGGGACCTGGAAGAAAGTACTTAGGGACTTAAGATTGCCTGATTTGATTGCTTTCATGCCAGAATACCGAAGCTGTTGCCCAGAGGATAAGTGGGGGATTTACCAACCAAGATCTTTGGATTACGTTTGGGCTTATGTAGAGGTTTGTGCTGAGTAACCAGCGGAATTTGCTACAAAGCGGTGACAGTAATAGCACCTCCGGGCGAATGACCAAGAGTGTAGGGGTGGGTCTCGAGGCCCCTCCCTGTTTTCTCATCACACGTTCAACCATGGTAGGCAAGCTCTAAGATGATGTCATCTATGGAGTAGTCCACGAGTTCCCTCGAATAAACTACGCCTTTCGCAAAGTTCATAATAGAGTGTGGCGTCACACTCACAAGCGTGCCATCAAGTGTCCGAAGGGCACTAATCATGGCCGCCTCGGCGGGATTCGACGCATTCGCCAAAAGTCATCTAACTCAGAAAGGGGTCACCTTCGGATCTCTAACAATCATACAAGCTAGAGCTCTTCTCTGATGGATCATGTTGCCCTTGGCCAACATGCTGCCATCAGTGAAACGAATAACAAGGAAGTGTTTGAAGCCAGCAGGCTCGAAAATGTGAGGTAGCCTCTAAATGAGGGACCCCGACGTAATCGAGTCTCCTCTCTGCGCAGTTCTGGTCTTCATCTTGGACGTACCGATCTTGGCTTGGTCGCTTACCGAAATGGCAGCAGACCCATAAGGCCCCGCGGGTCCCCGAGTCTCTTTCTTGAAGCGGGGAATAAACCCGCTTCTCTCGCCCACAGGTAGGAGCCCCGAGGCCAGATCCTTCTCTGAAATGTAGAAAGTCTTGCCTATCATAGGACCACCAGCCCGGGGAGGAGAACCCTCCTCTCCTTGTGAGGCCTCGGGGACCCGACCTGTCTTAGGAGGAGCTTGCATAGGGGTGGACTTGGGTTCTGTGCTTGGCACAGAGCCCAGGTTCGATCCCAAGGAAGATCTTATTGTCTGGGGCTGGGTCACTTTAGGGACCATGTCCATCTCAAGGGCGATCTCCATGTGGCCACCTCACCCCCCTGAATACCAGCTAACCGGCATCCTTCGAGGAAGAGAAGGGGGCATGTATAGTGACCCTCTGTAGGCTATTGACGCACAAGTACAGGATGTTAGGCGGCACAAGCCAATGGGCCCTGCCTTCCCTTGCTCACTTAAGGTGGTTGGCCCTTTCGCCGGTTACCTGCCTACTTTCTTGGCAGTACCCTTAGAAAGTAAAGGGGAGACTGCCGCTGGAGAACGGGAGTCTCCCCAGAGAACTGGATAAAGGGAAGTCCCCTACACCCGTAGGCCTAGGAGAGGAGTAAACCTCTTCTCAAGTCCAAGAGTTTTTGACGGTCCCCTGTCAAAGCACAAGGGGGCAGCTACCAGAGGGCAGCTCCAACAATGGTAAAGGGGAAGGGGAGATTTATTTATATATTTTATTTTCATCATCAGTCATGGTGGCCCTATTTTTAACATGTGATGCATACGCTAATCACCCCCCGCTCTGCAAGGGGTGAATACATGGCTGGCAAAGCCAGCTGCCGCCTAGTGGCAGCCCAACGGCATGGCGACTCCACTTTAGGCACGGCGTAAAATTTATAGACATTGAAAGTAGAAAGAAAAGGGGATGTGAGGAAGGTGGGGATTTTTTTTTTTTTTTAATTAAGGGGCTATCTGGCGACTGCCGACTAAGGCATAAGTTGCCGTAAACAAACAGCCTAGTTCTAGGCTACTTTAAAAAATTGAACAGGAAACAATAAAAAGAAATAACAATAACAATAACTAAGCAATAACAAAAACAACAATTAAACGGGTTAAATGAAAGGGAGAAGGCCGGCCTCCCACAAAAAGTCAATAAGTACACCAGTCAAAGTACACGCACTCATCCCGAGTACAAGGGACAGGCGGTAGCGACCCCGCCCATCCCGGTACCGGTGTCGTGCGCGAAGATCACCCAGACTGGGACATTCGACAAGAATGTGCCGAACAGTCTGGGGGACGACGCAGTCGTTGCAATAGGGCGCAGGCGAGCGCTCCATCAAATAGCGATGCGTCACACGAATGTGGCCGATTCGGAGACGACAGAAAGCAACCTGAAGCCGCCGCGGCATTGGGGGATAGGTCCATGGGAACAGTCGCGGCGCAATGGCACGCAACTTTAAGTTCCCCTCGACCGTCTCCCATCTTCTTTGCCAAGCAGTCCAAAGAGCTGCCCGTATTCCTGCCATGTAGGCAGTGTGAGGAAGAGCGAAACGCTGGTCCGGTCGCAGAGTCCTCGCGGACTCTTTGGCGCCCTCATTCCCCGCAATTCCTACATGTCCAGGAAACCAGCAGAAGATAATCTCGACATCTGCCCGGCTTGCCAAAACCGTGGCGTCACGGAATTCGCGAACCAGGGGATGCGGAGATTCCAATGCCCCGAGAGCACTCAGGGCGCTTTGTGAGTCGCTATAGATCACAATCCGGTCTCCGAACCGGGCACGTCGCGTAATCTCCCCTACCGAGTGGTGTATTGCCACCAGCTCGGCCGTGAAGACAGACGCAGCGCCTGGTAGAGCCCCGCTGACTTCAAACAGAGGGGATACGGCGTGGAAGCCGACCCCCTCTTGGGACTTGGAGCCATCCGTATACACTGGCACGGTACCAGCGTGACACGATGTGTGCTCCAAAAAGGTCGAACGCAATACTCCCGGCGCAGTACAAGCTTTGGGAGCAGAGGCGTGGCGACAAATAGCCAAATGTGGTACCCTCCAGGGTGGCGTCCTGGGCAGAACCAGGGGCGCCACCGGCCCGAGAGCTATATCTACCTCTCGAAGGAGTTTCCTGGCCCTAAACCCAAAGGGCTTAGGGTATGACTGGCGTCTCTCGGCGGCATAGGCACCATGGAGATCAGCTGCGGATGCAGTGAGGGCTGTTGGCGACTGAGGGAGGCGCCGGGCTCGCGCGTACAGGCGAGTGATGCACTGCACGCGGCGCAGAGCGAGTGGCATCTCCCCAGCATCGACCAACAGGCTCTCAATGGGGAAAGTGCGGAAGGCACCGGTCGCAAGGCGAAGGCCGGTGTGGTGGATCGAATCCACCTTCCGCAATAAACGCTCGGCTGCGGATGCATAAAACTCGCATCCGTAGTCGAGCTTCGAGCGAACAAAGGATCGATAAAAAAGTAAGGCAGTAGCCCTATCAGCGCCCCAAGCGCTGAACGTCACGAAACGGAGAATGTCCATGGCGCGGGTACAAGAGACCCTAAGGCTGCGAATATGAGCCTCCCAGGTGAGGCGTCGGTCGAATACAAGACCAAGGAAACGGTGCGACTCAACCACATCCAGGCGCACCCCATTAAGAAACAAATCTGGGTCGGGGTGAAGCCGTGGATGGCGGCAGAAGTGCACCACCTTAGTCTTGGCCAAAGAAAACCGAAACCTGTGCGCTTCAGCATAGCGAGAGACGCGGTTCAATGCCTGTTGGAGTCGACGCTCCAGAGTTGGCATCTGGGCCGCGCCAAAAGAGATCCAAAGGTCGTCCACGTAGAGCGTAGCGAGAACATCTTCCGGCAGCACCGAGGTGATGCCGTTGATGCTCAGGGCAAAGAGTGTGACACTGAGGACACTTCCCTGCGGGACACCCTCTTCCTGCTCCTTTGGGCCGGAGAGGGCTCCCCCCACCCGTACGCGGAATCGACGATCTCGCAAAAATTCAGATATAAACATTGGGAGGCGTCCCCTCGCCCCCATCGTGTGGAGAGTCTCCATGATACCGTATCGCCATGCGGTATCATAGGCCTTCTCCAGACCAAAAAACACCGTGGCGTAGTGCTGTCTACGAAGGAAAGCCTCGCAGACGGCATTTTCCAGTCGGAGCAGAGCATCCGACGTGGAGTGGAACTTACGGAAGCCGCACGGTGCAGAAGACAGATGGCCTCCGCTGTCCAGGAAATAGGCTAATCTAACATTTACCAATTTCTCCATCAACTTGCACACGCAAGAGGTTAGAGAGATTGGGCGGAAACCGGTCGGAGTAGAGTGATCTCTTCCTGGCTTGCGATAGGCGAGCACAGTAGCGATTCGCCAGGAGTCTGGGAGAAGACCTTATACCCAGATCCTGTTGAACAAATCTAACAGAAAGACCATGCCTCGCTCACCCAGGTGTCGAAGCATGGCGTACGGGACATCGTCCGGACCATGGGCGGTGTCCGCGCACGAAGCGAGAGCGGAACGTAACTCACTCACAGTAAACTTGTCGTTGAAGGGTTCTCCGCCTCTGGAGGTAAAGTCCAGCCGGCGGCCTTCCGCGACATCACGACGTGCATTGAATGCTGGCGGAGCAGCATCACGGCTAGAGAATGCGGAAAATTGCGTCGCTAAGGATTCCGCCACGGACGCGGGGTCCGAGATTGCGGTCCCATTCTCCTGGAGAACGGGAGGGGGGTCCTGCGAGAACTTGCCCCGAATCCTTTTGACTCGCTTCCACACCTCAGCTAAAGGGTTCTTCCTGTTAAGTGAAGACACGTATGCCCGCCAAGAAGATCGGCGGGCGTGCTTCGAAATATACCGGAACCTAGCCCTAGCCCGACGAAATTCAGCGACAGTGAAATCGTTCGTGCGGCGCTTATAGCGCATGTAGGCATAACGCTTCTGTTTGAGGGCCGTCTCACACTCGGCCGACCACCATGGGAGTGGTCGGCGTGCAAAACGGCCAGACGTCCTAGGAATAGTAGTCAGGCCCACGGCGATGAGGTTGCCGGAGAAGAACTCAACGGCCTCATCTACCGACCTAAACTCCTCGACTGAGATAGAGAATTCAGTCATTTCCTGAAATGCAGGCTACCGCGCCCGCGCCAAGCACCACCGAGGTGGTCTCTCAGGCGGCAGTTGCCCTGAAAATGATATTTGAATGGGAAAGTGATCACTACCATGGAGGTCATCGACCACCCCCCAATCAAAATCAGGCTGTGCATCCGAAGAGCACAAAGATAGGTCAAGGCAAGAAAATGAAGCGGTTCTCGGACAGTGATGCGTAAACTCATCCACGTTTAGGACACCCATCTCAAGCTCTTCGATCAGATCGGCAAGGACTTGTCCCCTGGGATTTATGGAGTAATCTCCCCAGAGAGGATGCCTGCCGTTCAGATCTCCAAGCAAGAGATAGGGCCTCGGAAACCGTGCCACGACGCGGCGGAAGTCCCCCGCGTCGAAGTCAGGTGACGGTGGAATGTACGCAAAAATGATAGTATACCTCCTATCCAGGTGCAGCTGCACAGCCACTGCCTGAAAGGAGGTATCTAAAGAGAAAGGAAGAACGGAGACATCATGCCGGGTGTAAACCGCGCATCCCCCAGCCCGGCCATCCCGCGGTGGTGGGGTCGCAAGACCCTTGTACCCCGGGCGGGCAGGCAGCGGGCACGCGCCTAGCATGGTCTCCTGCAAAATAACGGGGAACGGGACGAGACGAGCCTCCGAAGCTCCTCCCAGGTGCCCGGAGTCCACGGCAATTCCATTGAAGGAATATGCCCTCCAGGCCTAGCTCGGAGGAGACGCGGGGGCCCTCCTCGTATTGAAGACCCTCACGGGAATGGCCGTACGCTTCCCGGGGGCAGAACCCCGGGCGCTGTTGGCCGGACAAAGCGCTGAAGGCGCTGTCGCCTTCGAGGACTTATTGGGGGAGGTTGGGCTCGCCATGCGAGTCTTTTCCTCCCTCCACCTCGAAACCTTAGGCGGGCGTTGCGGCTTGGGAGGCGGGGGGCCCTCTTTTCGAGGAACAACCGTCTACAAGCCACTCGCTCCACCTCGGGGCGTGGGCGAAGGGGCCGAAGCTCCTTTGTTGCTGTCCTCCTCTCGGGATACAGCTTTAGGAACCCCGGAAGATGGCCTAGCGACCATCTTCAGGGGTGTTGCCTCCTGTGAGTCTAACGACTCTGTGGAGGCACGTGGCCGTTTCGCTCGCCTTACAGGAAACGGTCACGCTGGGGAAAGAGAGGGGAGCCCTGGTTTTAGCCGGGGCTGGGTGTGAACCCTTTTTGCCGCCAGCTTTACCAGGGGAGCGCCCGGGTGTAGTAGAGCCCGCAGAAGGGCTCCGAATGGGCGCGGAAACAACCGTGCTCGTTGGCCTGGATGGGCCAGGAGCAGAGGGTGCTTTTCTAACTATTGAGGCATATGACGTCCCAGGCAGAGCCGGGCGCGCCAGGACCAAGTCCTTAGCCTCGTGGAATGAGAGTCGATCCTGGGCCTGAATGGCCAGGATTTCTTTCTCAAGGAGATATGCACCACATTGCTTCGAAGAAGCAGGGTGCGGCTCTCCGCAATTGACACACTTGGCCACACACGATTTTGACTTGTCGTGTGCGACCTTGGAGCAATTTACACAGACTTCGGGTCACCCCGATTTTGCATGTCTACATGATCAATTCGTATGGCCGAAGCGGTGACAGTAATAGCACCGCCGCGGCAGTGGCACGAATGCCTTCACGCGGTAGAGGTACCAACCGGCACGCACCGACTCAGGGAGCTTGTCACAGTCGAACGTGATGAAGAGTGTAGGGGTGGGTCTCGAGGCCCCTCCCTGTTTTCTCATCACACGTCCGACCTTCACCGCCCCATGGTCGGCCAGCTCTAGGGTGATGTCCTCAATGGAGTAGTCAACGAGTTCCCTCGCATAAACTACTCCTTTCACAAAGTTCATGGTAGAGTGCGGCGTCACACTCCCCGGGGTGCCATGAAGTGTCCGAAGAGCACTTATCTTGGCCGCCTCGGCGGGATTCGCCGCATTCGCCAGAAGGCTCCCGTCCGAGAAACGGGTTACCTTCGGCTCTCTACCAATTGCACTAGCTAATCCTCTCCTCTGATGGATCATGTTGCCCTTGGACAACATGCTGCCATCAGTGGAGCGAATAACGAGGAAGCGTTTGAAGCCAGCGGGCTCAAAAACGCCAGGTAACCTCTGAATCAGGGGCCCCGATGTCATCGAGGCTCCGCCCTGTGCATTCTTGGTGTTAGTCTTAGTCAGGGGCTCCGCACACGAGGGGGTAGAGGGGCCGGATGTGCCGATCTTGGCTTGGTCGCCTACCAAAGTGGTAGCAGACCCATCCGTCCCCGCAGCCCCCGCGGATGGAGAGGAGCCCTGAGTCTTCTTCGTCTTTTTCTTTTTGGGAGAGGAGGGCGGGGAATGAACCCGCTTCTCACCTCCGCCGGCAGAAGCCCCCATGCCAGATGGGCCGGCCTCAGCCAGGTCCCTCTCCGAAATGGAGAAGGTCCTGGTAGTCGTAGGGGCACCTGTCGGAGGAGATCCCTCCCCTCCAGGAAGGTGTGTATTGTTAGAATTTGGCCACTGCCTGAAGGTGGGCAGACTACTGGTCATCCGGTATTTACCCCCCCCCCCCCATAATTATCTCATGGTGGTAACTACTACTTGGTGTGGGGTCATTTATTAAGATACATCAATATATATATATATATATATATATATATATATATATATATATATTCAAAGGAGGTGTATACAAATATTAGATTGTATAGTGATGAAGATCGCAAATAATGCGTAGTGTAATCTATCGTGTAAATACAATGGGGAGAATGTTGTGACGTCCCAGTCGATGACGTCAGTGTTGGCAGGAAACTCTTGTTGCGCTACAGGTAGGTTGCGGTGTGTTAGTAGGTTTTGGAAGTTTACGGTAGTAGGTTGTCTGGTCAGATATTTGGAGTGATTAAGCAGTTATGCGGATAGAGCTAAATGCACTAGGTAGATTATATATATTGTGATAGGGTTATTTCTTTGTGCTTCGTTTGAGAGTTGTGGGATATTCGTTAAGAATCCTAAAGCTTGAGCAGACTGACTAAAGGAAAGGTAATTATAGTTTCTCTCATTTATTATTGTTACAATTTGTGTATAGCATGGACAGGTAAAATAATATTAACATGGGTGAGAATGAAGCAGGTTGTTAAAAAAACACCACCCCAAACTGGGGCTCAAGAGTGAGGCAATGTTGTCCCATACCCCCTCAGCCCCAATCCGGGATGGGATAGATGGGTGGGTGAGGGGAAGCTGGTCGGTGTCTACCCTGTGAAATTAAGAGGCTGACCAAAGAAAGTCGTGAGAGGTTGTAGGGAAAGTGAGGAAGAAGGCTAAGAAGACAGGGTGTCAGAAAGGAGAAGAGTCTAAGCTGGGGCCGGACGGGGTGTTAAGTCCGGTCAGCACGGCAGCCAGGAAAGCAAATCGCCGCGCTCCTTATGGTGAAGGACAATGAGGGATTTGGGCCTAGAATTCCTGTCATTTTAAAAAAATACTATTCAGAAAAAAAGAGGTTCCTGCATTCCTGTTCTGCTAATTCTTACTTTGCTTATTTTGTTTGGGAGATTTAGGAGGAGGATGCTTGAACTTTGTTTTTTCTAGAGATGAAGCTGCAGCAGAATGTTGGGCCTTTTTGATGCTGGGACCAGAGGCTGAATATTCTTCTTCATTATCTCCCAGTTTTAATGTAACAGTAAAGATTTTCTTATGGGCTGGTCCTTTTTCATCGGTTAAACAATACTGGTGTGAAATCTGCAAAGAAACTTCATTAGCCTTGTCTGAAGAAAGATTTATACCATAAATGATAATTACCAAGAAGAAATTAATGATTTTTACTTCCAATTTTCACATATGTTGTGACAATCTCACCTTAGTTCTGGCGATGAGGGTAAGGCTGCCCAAAAATATAATCATAAAAAATAAACTATTTAAAACAAAAGCAAAAAATGCAAAAAATAACTCAAAAAGGGCAACCAGGGTGATATAAATGAGGTCAGCCTCTCCTTGTGTCCCAAGCAAAGCATCAACAAGTTCAAATAGAATGGAGGATGATATCTACTCAAAAGATTAGAGTAAACCACAAACAGGGAAAAGGAGCCTGGCCCAAACATGAAGGATAAGTGGTAGCAACACTAGTCATCCCAGTACTGGGGCAAGTACAACACTAAAACTCCCCAAAGTGCTGGAGAGTCTGAAAAACCAGGACATCTTCCCACAAAGGTTGAAAGTCCAATTTAGAGACAAGAGAAAATGACTCAATATACTAGGCATTGGGAGTTAGGTGGACCAGAAAATTTGGGGCACAAATGGTAGGCAACATTAAAATCCAGTCCACCATATTTGAACTTCTTTGCCAGGTAGCCTGAAGTGCTGAACTGATGATTTCTGCGATGCAATAAGTGTGAGGGGAAAATGCCATCTAGATTGCTGTCTTTGCAGAAACCCTAATCCCCTTACCAGGTGCCACTTGCTTAAGAGCTACAACGAGCTCTCCCAGGAGTTTCGAAGCCCTAAACTTTAAGGGCTTAGGATATGACTGGCATCTCTGAACAGCACAAGCACTGTTGAGATCAGCTGCAGATACAGCGAGAGCCAATGGAGACTGAGGGAGATGCTGGGCCTATATGTATAATGCATTGCGTAGGGCTCAGATCAAGTGGCATCTCCCCAGCATCAACAAGTTGGCTCTCAATGGGGGATGTGAGGAATTTGCCATTTGTCAGATGAAGACTTTTTTTTATCAGCCATTTGGTGACTGCCTACTTGGGCATATGTCATTGTAATTCTTTCAAAGCCTACTGTTAGGCTAGATTAAAAACAAATTGGCAAAGAAGGCATGCAAATAAAAAAATAAAAATAAACCATCATTGTTGTGGATTGATCCACCTTCTACAACACACACATGGCTGTGGATGCGTAAAACTTGCATCAATGGTCAAGCTTCAAACAAACAAAGGATCGGTACAAGGGTAAAGCAGTAGCCCTATTAGTACCCCAAGTGCTAAACATAATGGACCATAGAATGTCAATGGATCAGATACAAGAGATCTTGAAGGTTGTGAGTATGAGCATCTCAACAGAGGCATCATTCAAAAACAATACCAAGGAAATGGAGTGAGTTGACTCCTTACAGGCAAACTGCATTTAGGAATAAGTCTGGGTCAGAGTGGAGCCGTGGATAGTGGCAGAAGTGCACCACTTTAATCCTGGCCAAGGAAAACTAAAATCTGTGCGCTTCAGAATTGCGAAAGATGAGGTTCAATGAAAATTGGAGTCAACACTCCAGAGTTGGAATCTGGGGTGCAACAAATGAGATTGAAAAGCTGTCAAAAGAGAGCACAGCACTGAGTTGATATCATTGATGCTCAGGGAAAAGAATGTGACACTGATGACACCCTCTTCATGCTCAATGTGGCTGGAGAAGGCTCCCCCAACCCGTAATGGAGACAACATTCTCTCAGAAATTCAGAAATAAGGTTTGGGAGGTGTCAACTAGCCATCATCATGTGGAGGGTCTCCATGATACTGTATCTCCATGTAGTATCATATGCCTTCTCCAGATTGAAAAACATTGTGGAGTAGTGCCTCAAAGATAGCATTTTCCAGTCAGAGCAGAGCATCTAATGTGAAGCTACACTGTGCAAAAGACAGGTGGTCTACACTGTCCAGGAAAAAGGCTAACCTAACATTTACCAATTTCTGAATGAACTTGCACATGAAGATTAGAGAGATTGGGTGGAAACTGGCCAGGGTAAAATGATCTCTTCCTAGTTTGAGAAAAGCCAGCACTGTAGCCATTCGCCATGAGTCTGTGAGGATATCCTGTTCAGATCCTGTTGAAAAAATCTAGCATAAATGCCATGCCTTGTTCACAGAGGGGTTGATGCATAGCATACAGGATATAGTCCCAATCAGGGGCCAGTGTCTGCAGGATCTTGACTAGAGAATGTGGATAAAATGGTCTGAAGACTCCCATGGACAAGGGGCTGCAGTCCTTTTCTCCTGCAGAAAGGGAGAGGGGGCTGCAAAAACATACCACAAATCCTTTTGACTTGCTTTCACACCTCTGCAAGAGGAGTTTTCCTGATAAAGAAAGATACTATGCCTGCCATGAAGAGCAGCAGTCATACTTTGAAACAGCAGAACCTATTGAGAAAGTGAAATCATTCATGCAGCGCTTATAGTGCATGTGAGCAGATCGCTTCAGTCTGAGGGTTGTCTCACACTCAACCATCTACCAAAGAAGAGAGTCGGCTGTGCAAACATTATTAAAATTCTAGGAATAGTTTTTTTTATTTAATTAAGCGGCTATCTGGCGACTGCCGACTTAGGCATTAGTCGCCGTAAACAAACAGCCTAGTTCTAGGCTACTTTAAAAATTAAACAGGAAACAATAAAACGAAATAACAATAAAAAAGCAATAACAAAAACAATAACAAAAACAACAACAACAATTAAACTGTGTTAAATGAAAGGGAGAAGGCCAGCCTCCCCCAAAAAGTCAATAAGTCCACCAGTCATGGTGCACGCACTCGTCCCGAGTACAAGGGACAGGCGGTAGCGACCCCGCCCATCCCGGTACCGGGACAGGTATCGTGCGCGAAGATCACCCAGACTGGGACATTCGACAAGAATGTGCCGAACAGTCTGGGGGACGACGCAGTCGTTGCAATAGGGCGCAGGCGAGGGCTCCATCAAGTAGCGATGCGTCACACGAGTGTGTCCGATTCGAAGACAACAGAAAGCAACCTGAAGCCGCCGCGGCATTGGGGAATAGGTCCATGGGAACAGTCGCGGCGCAATGGCACGCAACTTTAAGTTCCCCTCGACCGTCTCCCATCTTCTTTGCCAAGCAGTCCGAAGAGCTGCCCGTATTCCTGCCATGTAGTCAGTGTGAGGAAGAGCGAAACGCTGGTCCGGTCGCAGAGTCCTCGCGGACTCTTTGGCGCCCTCATCGGCGCGCTCATTCCCCGCAATTCCTACATGTCCAGGAACCCAGCAGAAGATAATCTCGACATCTGCCCGGCTCGCCAAAACCGTGGCGTCACGGATTTCGCGAACCAGGGGATGCGGAGATTCCAATGCCCCGAGAGCACTCAGGGCGCTTTGTGAGTCGCTATAGATCACAATCCGGTCTCCGAACCGGGCACGTCGCGTAATCTCCCCTACCGAGTGGTGTATTGCCACCAGCTCGGCCGTGAAGACAGACGCAGCGCCTGGTAGAGCCCCGCTGACTTCAAACAGAGGGGATACGGCGTGGAAGCCGACCCCCTCTTGGGACTTGGAGCCATCCGTATACACTGGCACGGTACCAGCGTGACACGATGTGTGCTCCAAAAAGGTCGAACGCAATACTCCCGGCGCAGTACAAGCTTTGGGAGCAGAGGCGTGGCGACAAATAGCCAAATGTGGTACCCTCCAGGGTGGCGTCCTGGGCAGAACCAGGGGCGCCACCGGCCCGAGAGCTATATCTACCTCTCGAAGGAGTTTCCTGGCCCTAAACCCAAAGGGCTTAGGGTATGACTGGCGTCTCTCGGCGGCATAGGCACCATCGAGATCAGCTGCGGATGCAGTGAGAGCTGTTGGCGACTGAGGGAGGCGCCGGGCTCGCGCGTACAGGCGAGTGATGCACTGCACGCGGCGCAGAGCGAGTGGCATCTCCCCAGCATCGACCAACAGGCTCTCAATGGGGGAAGTGCGGAAGGCACCGGTCGCAAGGCGAAGGCCGGTGTGGTGGATCGAATCCACCTTCCGCAATAAACGCTCGGCTGCGGATGCATAAAACTCGCATCCGTAGTCGAGCTTCGAGCGAACAAAGGATCGATAAAAAAGTAAGGCGGTAGCCCTATCAGCGCTGAACGTCACGGAACGGAGAATGTCCATGGCGCGGGTACAAGAGACCCTAAGGCTGCGAATATGAGCCTCCCAGGTGAGGCGTCGGTCGAATACAAGACCAAGGAAACGGTGCGACTCAACCACATCCAGGCGCACCCCATTAAGAAACAAATCTGGGTCGGGGTGAAGCCGTGGATGGCGGCAGAAGTGCACCACCTTAGTCTTGGCCAAAGAAAACCGAAACCTGTGCGCTTCGGCATAGCGAGAGACGCGGTTCAATGCCTGTTGGAATCGACGCTCCAGAGTTGGCATCTGGGCCGCGCCAAAAGAGATCGAAAGGTCGTCCACGTAGAGCGTAGCGAGAACATCTTCCGGCAGGACTGAGGTGATGCCGTTGATGCTCAGGGCAAAGAGTGTGACACTGAGGACACTTCCCTGCGGGACACCCTCTTCCTGCTCCTTTGGGCCGGAGAGGGCTCCCCCCACCCCGTACGCGGAATCGACGATCTCGCAAAAATTCAGATATAAACATTGGGAGGCGTCCCCTCGCCCCCATCGTGTGGAGAGTCTCCATGATACCGTATCGCCATGCGGTATCATAGGCCTTCTCCAGATCAAAAAACACCGTGGCGTAGTGCTGTCTACGAAGGAAAGCCTCGCAGACGGCACTTTCCAGTCGGAGCAGAGCATCCGACGTGGAGTGGAACTTACGGAAGCTGCACTGTGCAGAAGACAGATGGCCTCCGCTGTCCAGGAAATAGGCTAATCTAACATTTACCAATTTCTCCATCAACTTGCACACGCAAGAGGTTAGAGAGATTGGGCGGAAACCGGTCGGAGTAGAGTGATCTCTCCCCGGCTTGCGAAAGGCGAGCACAGTAGCGATTCGCCAGGAGTCTGGGAGAAGACCTTCCACCCAGATCATGTTGAACAAATCTAACAGAAAGGCCATACCTCGCTCACCCAGGTGTCGAAGCATGGCGTACGGGACATCGTCCGGACCATGGGCGGTGTCCGCGCACGAAGCGAGAACGGAACGCAACTCACTCACAGTAAACTTGTCGTTGAAGGGTTCTCCGCCTCTGGAGGTAAAGTCCAGCCGGCGGCCTTCCGCGACATCACGACGTGCATTGAATGCTGGCGGAGCAGCATCACGGCTAGAGAATGCGGAAAAAGCGGTCGCTAAGGATTCCGCCACGGACGCGGGGTCCGAGATTGCGGTCCCATTCTCCTGGAGAACGGGAGGGGGGTCCTGCGAGAACTTGCCCCGAATCCTTTTGACTCGCTTCCACACCTCAGCTAAAGTGGTCTTCCCGTTAAGTGAAGACACGTATGCCCGCCAAGAAGAGCGGCGGGCGTGCTTCGAAATATACCGGAACCTAGCCCTAGCCCGACGAAATTCAGCGACAGTGAAATCGTTCGGGCGGCGCTTATAGCGCATGTAGGCATAACGCTTCTGTTTGAGGGCCGTCTCACACTCGGCCGACCACCATGGGAGTGGTCGGCGTGCAAAACGGCCAGACGTCCTAGGAATAGTAGTCAGGCCCACGGCGATGAGGTTGCCGGAGAAGAACTCAACGGCCTCATCTACCGACCTAAACTCCTCGACTGAGATAGAGAATTCAGTCATTTCCTGAAATGCAGGCCACCGCGCCCGCGCCAAGCACCACCGAGGTGGTCTCTCAGGCGGCAGTTGCCCTGAAAATGATATTTGAATGGGAAAGTGATCACTACCATGGAGGTCATCGACCACCCCCCAATCAAAATCAGGCTGTGCATCCGAAGAGCACAAAGATAGGTCAAGGCAAGAAAATGAAGCGGTTCTCGGACAGTGATGCGTAAACTCATCCACGTTTAGGACACCCATCTCAAGCTCTTCGATCAGATCGGCAAGGACTTGTCCCCTGGGATTTATGGAGTAATCTCCCCAGAGAGGATGCCTGCTGTTCAGATCTCCAAGCAAGAGATAGGGCCTCGGCAACCGTGCCACGACGCGGCGGAAGTCTCCCGCGTCGAAGTCAGCTGACGGTGGAATGTACGCAGAAATGATAGTATACCTCCTATCCAGGTGCAGCTGCACAGCCACTGCATGAAAGGAGGTATCTAAAGAGAAAGGAAGAACGGAGACATCATGCCGGGTGTAAACCGCGCATCCCCCAGCCCGGCCATCCCAGGGTGGTGGGGTCGCAAGACCCTTATACCCCGGGAGGGCAGGCAGCGGGCACGCGCCTAGCATGGTCTCCTGCAAAAAAATAGCTAACGGGGAACGGGACGAGACGAGCCTCCGCAGCTCCTCCCAGTTGGCCCGGAGTCCACGGCAATTCCATTGAAGGAATATGCCCTCCAGGCCTAGCTCGGAGGAGACGCGGGGGCCCTCCTCGAATTGAAGACCCTCACGGGAATGGCCGTACGCTTCCGGGGGCAGAACCCCGGGCGCTGTTGGCCGGACAAAGCGCTGAAGGCGCTGTCGCCTTCGAGAACTTATTGGGGGAGGTTGGGCTCGCCATGCGAGTCTTTTCCTCCCTCCGCCTCGAAACCTTAGGCGGGCGTTGCGGCTTGGGAGGCGGGGGGCCCTCTTTTCGAGGAACCACCGTCTCCGAGCCACTCGCTCCACCTCGGGGCGTGGGCGAAGGGGCCGAAGCTCCTTTGTTGCTGTCCTCCTTTCGGGGAACAGCTTTAGGAACCCCGGAAGATGGCCTAGCGACCATCTTCAGGGGTGTTGCCTCCTGTGAGTCTAACGACTCGGTGGAGGCGCGTGGCCGTTTCGCCTTACGGGAAACGGTCACGCTGGGGGAAGAGGGGGGAGCCCTGGTTTTAGCCGGGGCTGGGTGTGAACCCTTTTTGCCGCCAGCTCTACCAGGGGAGCGCCCGGGTGTAGTAGAGCCCGGAGAAGGGCTCCGAATGGGCGCGGAAACAACCGTGCTCGTTGGCCTGGATGGGCCAGGAGCAGAGGGTGCTTTTCTAACTATTGAGGCATATGACGTCCCAGGCAGAGCCGGGCGCGCCAGGACCAAGTCCTTAGCCTCGCGGAATGAGAGTCGATCCTGGGCCTGAACGGCCAGGATTTCTTTCTCAAGGAGATATGCACCACATTACTTCGAAGAAGCAGGGTGCGGCTCTCCGCAATTGACACACTTGGCCACACACGATTTGGACTTATCGTGTGCGACCTTGGAGCAATTTACACAGACTTCGGGTGACCCCGATTTTGCACGTCTACATGATCGATTCGTGTGGCCGAAGCGGTGACAGTAATAGCACCGCCGCGGCAGTGGCACGAATGCCTTTACGCGGTAGCGGTACCAACCGGCACGCACCGACTCAGGGAGCTTGCCACAGTCGAACATGACGAAGAGTGTAGGGGTGGGTCTCGAGGCCCCTCCCTGTTTTCTCATCACACGTTCGACCTTGACCGCCCCATGGTCGGCCAGCTCTAGGGTGATGTCTTCTATGGAGTAGTCAACGAGTTCCCTCGCATAAACTACTCCTTTTACAAAGTTCATGGTAGAGTGCGGCGTCACACTCACCGGGGTGCCATGAAGTGTCCGAAGAGCACTTATCTTGGCCGCCTCGGCGGGATTCGCCGCATTCGCCAGAAGGCTCCCGTCCGAGAAACGGGTTACCTTCGGCTCTCTACCAATTGCACTAGCTAATCCTCTCCTCTGATGGATCATGTTGCCCTTGGACAACATGCTGCCATCAGTGGTGGAATAACGAGGAAGCGTTTGAAGCCAGCGGGCTCGAAAACGCCAGGTAACCTCTGAATCAGGGGCCCCGATGTCATCGAGGCTCCGCCCTGTGCACTTTTGGTCTTTGTCATCGTCAGGAGCTCCATACCCGGGGAAGCAGAGGGCCCGGATGTGCCGATCTTGGCTTGATCGCTTGCCAAAGTGGCAGCAGACCCATCCGTCCCCGTAGCCCCCGCGGATTGAGAGGAGCCCCGAGTCTTCTTCGTCTTTTTGGTCCTTTTCCTTTTTGGAGAGGAGGGCGGGGAATGAACCCGCTTCTCACCCCCGCCGGTAGAAGCCCCCAGGCCAGATGGACCGGCCTCAGCCAGGTCCTTCTCCGAAATGGAGAAGGTCCTGGTGGTCGCAGGGGCATCATCCGGAGGAGATCCCTCCCCTCCTTGTACTGCCTGAGAATCTACAGCCGTTTGATGAGGACCTTGCATAGGGGCGGATTCGGGTTCGGTGCTTGGCGCCGAGCCCGGATTCCCCCCCATGGAAGGCCCTACCTTCTGAGGCTGGTATTCCTCAAGGACCATGTCTATCACAGGAGGGGCCTCCAGTTGGCCATCCCCTCCCAGGACATCGCAGGTCCCCTTGGCAGCGTCATAAGTCTTTAGTGGGGAGGCACAGGCCTTGACCCCGGCAAGGTTTAATATTTTTGCCAGCAGGTCTTTTGAGGGAAGCGACCGAAGGGGCCTGGCTTCCCTCTCCCCCCTAAGGGGGTTTGCCCTACCGAGCCGCTTGTACGAGGGGCGGTCGGCAATGGGCTGCCTGCTGGCTTTCTTGGCAGTCCCCTTAGAAAGCAAAGGAGGGACTGCCGCTGGAGATAGGGAGGTGCCCGAAAGCACCTCCAGAGAAGGGGGAGTCCCCTACACCCGTAGGCGTATGAGAGGAGTAAGCCTCCTCTCCGGTTAAAGAGGTATGGAGGGTCCCCTGCGCAAGCACAGGGGGGGGGGGACCTCCATCTTTTCTGTGGAGCTGCACGAGGGCGGCTCCGTTGTTTTAGGGTGGAATTAAGAGGAGATGTTTTTTTTTTCATCATTGGGCATGGTGACCCTCTTTGTTTTACGGGACGCAATCGCTCACCACCTCTTGCAGTAGCCCGCACTGCAAGAGGTGCTTACAGGCCCGGCAGAGCCAGGCGCCGCCATTTGGGACCACCCCTCCGCCTGGTGGCCTGGCAGTCCTTCGGCATGGCGGCTCCACCTTAGACACGGCGTAAAACAGATAGAATGTGAAGAGGAGAGGAAAAGGGATGTGAGGAAGGTATGGGTGGGGATGAAGCAGGTTGTTAAAAAAAACCCATCCCGAACCGGAGCTGAGGGGTTAGGGAACAATGTCCCCTCCCCCCTCAGCCCCCATCCGGGGTGGTTGGCTTGAGAAGAAGGTCAGCATTCTACCCTGTGAAATTAGAGGCTGACCAGAGAAAGTTGTGGGAGAGGTTGTATGAAAAGCGACGAGGTAGGGGAGAAATCGGGCTATCTGAAGGAAGAAAGAGAGGCTAAGCTGGGGCCGGACGGAGCGCTGGATCCCGTCAGCACGGCGGCCAGGATGGCAAATCGCCGCGCCCCTTACGGGGTCTAGGAATAGTAGTTTGGCAAACAGCAATGAGGTTGCTGGAAAAGAACTCAATGGCCTCTTCAAATGAGCTAAACTCCTCAACTGGTAAAGAGAAATCAGTCAATTCCTGAATGAAATGAGGACCACCGCACCCAATCAAGGACCACCAGGGTGGTCTTTCAGGCCGCAGTGGTCCAGAAAATGATATTTAAATGGGAAGAAAATCAGGCTATGCATCTGCAAAGTACAGGGATAGGTCAAGGCAGGAAAATGAAGCGGTTCTCGGGCAGTGATGCATAAACTCGTCCACATTTAACACAACTAGATCTCCAGTTTGTCAATCAGGTTATTAAGGACCTGACCCCTGGAATTGGTCAAGTAGTCTCACCAGAGAGGGTGTCTGCCATTCAAATCCCTGAGCAGTAGAAATGGCCTCAGCAACCATTCCAAAGAGGAAGTCCCTTTACCACATGGAGATGGTGAAAAGGGAATGGGTGTCTTGTGTGGGTGAGGCCACACTTGGAGGTAGATCTCCATGCATATCCAGTCACTCACATATTTTCTGTTGTCACAATGATTAGTATAAAGGGGAAATAATGAATAGAAAGTAAATACTATGACTTCCCAATGTCTTGGGAGGCTGAGAAAAGTCTATACTACAATTCGTCAAATTACAACCTATGCAAATTTTAATTGAGTGCATTTATGACTGCTTCTGTACGACAATTTGCCAGCACCTCACAGTTGTGGTGGGGCGAATGTGAGTGTGTGTAAAAGGGCCATTCTCCCACCCCTTTTCTCAGTACCCTCTCCCTCCCTCTGTAAGAATGTATGTGAATGGGAATGGGTTTGTTTTATTTTTGTTTAATTCATGTATAAAATGATTACCATGTTTTTCTTTCTTTCCAGGCATTATTCTGGAAAGATAATAGCTAATAATAAGATATTACTTTGTATTAAGAAAATTTAACGAAGCGTTATTCTGGAAAGAGGTAAGCTAGTCAATGTATTTTCGGGTAATGCCCACTTATTAGTTTTGCCATCCATGTAAAAATAAATGGGTCACTGAAGGAGGATATATCTCTTCTTCAGAGAGAGTGGAAGTGTGGACTGGAAGCAAGAGGGGTTCTGTAGAAGAGTGCTCCACCCAGCCCTGAGAGGAGGGCTTTCGTGTCTCTATCCACCTGAACCGCCATACCTGCCTTCGTTGACAATACTGCCTCCTTCTAGTTAACCAACTACCACCCACCTCCAGCAAGACATAGCGCGTGTCCCCTTTTCGTTCGGTTGTGGTTGTGTTTTTTTGTTTTGTCTAGAATTTACGTAAATTGTTGTATCCGCCCGTTATAAGATTCTCGTTTGATATCATTATTTTTATTTGGGAATTTAGCCTCATTTTGAAGTGTGCACACTTCCCTAGTAAAATATAAAATTTTTGTAAATATAAACTGTAGCTATCATTGTATTTTTTTTGTAAGTAAAGGGACTGTATATACAATCCGTTTTATTCTCCCTCGATTTCTCACGTCCGGACAGTGTAGGAAGCGGGTTGGATCGATTATCGATTGGGATTAGAGATCTATTTTCGGCCAGCTACATTTGGCGCCCGAATAGGGATGTGAGACTTTGAAACTGGGAGCGTGACTGGATTGGATTGCAGTCCATACCCAATTAGTGTGACAAGTAGTTTGATTGATTTTTCCCTCCTCCTATCCTTTTACTAACTTGGGAACAATGGCTGTAGCAGAAACATTGAATGAAGAAGTAGTGCGATTGAGACTGGAGTTGAGAAAGAAAGAAGAGGAGTGTGAAATTTTACGGGGAATGGAGAATAAAATAAAAGGGATGAATGAAAAGACTGATAGGATGAAGAAGGAAATGGGAGACCGACAGGATCAGACGGACCGACGGATGCAGGACCTGTATGACATGATGAAGGGGTCAGGACCGGCCCTAGGACCCTCGACCTTGACCCCTGCTCCGACTGAAGGGGATAAGACTAATGGGATCAATGGGAGTGTGTGCGAGTCTAGAGAGGATAGGGTGATTATGAGTGATAGGAAGGACGGAGAATGGAAGAGAGTTGAATGCAAGAGAAGAAGGAAGAGTGGTGCAAAGGGGAAGGATAGGAAGGTAAGAGGCAAGAGTGTGGACTCATTGTACTCGGATGAAGGAGAGAGTGATGGTATGATTGATATGAGTGAGAGTGAAGGCAGCTCAAGTGAGAGTGAAGTGAATGTGGGAAAGGGTATTTTGATAAGGGAAGTGCCAAAGATAGATAGATTTAGGTTACATGGTGGGAAAAGTGTGGAAGAATTCTTCGGGGAATTTGAGCGATATTGTAAGCTCAAGTACCCGGAGAATAAGGGATACTGGATGAATGTTTTGGGGGAATGTTTGGAGGGAAAAGTATTGGAGTTTTTCCGCGTGATTACAAGTGTGGGGGAACCAAGGTACGATGTGGTGAAGAAGCGGATGATTGGACAGGTGAAATGAATGAAAGAGAGTGTGAAGTATAAAAGGGTAAATGAATTTGAGAAGGCTCGAATGGGGAAGAGTGAAAGTGTGAATATGTATGCACATAGGCTTGAGAGTATGGCAAGAACGAGGTATGGTGATGATGATGTAAATGAATGTAAACCACTCATGAGGAAGTTTTTAGACACGATCCCACGAAAGGTGAGTGAATGACTGGGTGGAAAGAGAAAGGAGAGAGTGAGACTGACAGGTGAACGGTTGATGTGGGAGGATGTGTTGGAACTGTTAGAAGATGGACGATTTGATGATGAAAGCGATCTAGAAGAGGATGGATGGTACAGTGTGAATGTTGGGGGTAAGAAGCCCAGGAGCTTTCATCCACCCCAGCAGTTTGTCAGCTACAGGGATGCCCTGAAGGCTGCACCAGCTGGAGTGATGTCAAACTTCCTGGGCCGGCAGAATGGATGGGCAAATGGAGGGTGGTCGAATGGAAGGGGGCAGATGAATTTCAAGCGTGGGAACGGATATATGAGAGAGAAATCGAGGTATGTCCCAGCAAATGAGAGACCGAATGGTGTGAGAAAGATTGTGGAATGTCGTCGGTGTGGAAGGAAAGGTCATATGTTGGCAGAATGTAGGTGGACATCTGGTGCGTGTTTTGGGTGTGGTAAGAAAGGGCATATGATAAAGGATTGCCAGGAAAGTGTGAAAGAGTGCTTCGAGTGTAAAGAAATAGGCCATTTGAAGAAAGATTGTCCGAGGTTGAATGGTGGAGCAACTGCTGGGGAAAGTATGAAATATGCATGTGGTAATTGTGGAAAGGCTGGTCATTATGCAAGGATGTGTCGTGACCAGAGGAATGTATGTAGCTATTGTGCGATGGAAGGACATTCAAGTGAAAAGTGTTGGATTAGACTGAGAGCGCAAGGTGTGAATGGAAAGTCTGAAGCGGGAAACTGAATGGTAAGAGGGTACCTGCTGAAGTATCCTCTGGGTGCATGAGTGTGAGTAATGTGTTGGTAAGTCTGTCTAGTGTGAAAGTGCTGTCTGGTAGGAAGTATGAGTGTCTGAGTGTGAAGGTGGAGTTGAATGGAATTGAGTGTTTGGCTTTAATAGATTCTGGATGCAAGGCGAGCTTGGTGTATAAAGATGTGTATGACAAGTTTAGCGAGAAAGCCCTCCTGTCTGAGTGCAAGGGTAGTTTAGTAGGTATTGGTAATAGGAGGTAATGATAAGGTCACCTGTTCGAATGCATGGTATGATGATGAATGAATGTGAATTTTCTGTGATTGATAAGGTGAGTAGTGAGTATGGTGTGATTTTGGGCTATGATTTTATGAAAATGAATCGTATGGTTGTGCATCCTGCGAGTGATCAGATTGAGAGAAAGATTGGTAAAAATGGGGTGTATAAGTTGTATGTAGGGAAAGATGGTAGCGTTTTGAGGAGTGTGTTTACTGGTATTGAGGTGACTGCTATGGAGAGTGTAAGGCTTGTGAAGGGTGAAAGGGTGTCTGTTAGAGTGAGTTGGAGTAAGGATGTTAGTTTGAATGTGAGTGAGAACACTGTGATATTGGATGGAAAGGATGCGTGTTATAAGGTAAGGCGTGTTGCTTGTGTGTTTGATGGCTTGATGAGAATGAATGATCCTTTTGTATGTGTGCAGGCAGACCCCAGTGTGAAAGGGCAGGTGAGGGAAATCCAAGTCGGAGATGTACTGGGCCACCTCTCCACTGTCAATGAGGTAGGTATGGATGATAGTACGGATATCAGGGTGAATGTTGCGAATGAAAAGACATGTGAATGGATGTATAATGAGGTGAAGGACATGGTGAAATTGGATGGATGTTTGACTGAGTATGAAAGGGAGGATGTGTATCGAATGATATTTGAGCGAAAGGGAGGATGTGTATCGAATGATATTTGAGCGAAAGGGAGCCCTCAGTAAGGGTGATCTGGATTTCGGGGTTGCAAAGCTCCCGGAATTCAAGATTGTCCTGAAGGAGGACTCCCCAATCTATCAGCGGCCGAGGCATTTCCCACGTCCGGTTGCTGAAGAGATTGAGGAGCAGTGTTTGGAATTGGAGCAATTGGGGGTGATTGAGGAGAGTGAGAGTGCATGGAATAGTCCAATTGTACCTGTACGTAAGCCGGATGGAAGATTGCGTCTGTGTGTGGATTATCGAAAGGTGAATGAAAGGACTGTGAAAGAAAGGTTTGCGATGTGTGTGGTATCTGAGTGTGTGTATAGTATGCATGGGATGGAGTGGTTTACGAAGCTGGATCTGGTACGGGGGTATTACCAGATGCCCATTGCTGAGGAGAGCCGGCCAGTAACTGCCTTCTCTTCCTCAAAGAGGCATTACCAGTTCCGGAACCTCAGCTTTGGGTTGGCTAATGCTCCCAGAGCCTTCCAGCGGGCAATGAATGTTGTGTTGAGTAAGTTTGCGAGTAAGAATGTGATTGCGTTTATAGATGATATTTTGATTATGACTGAGACTTTTGAGGAGCATATGAGATTGGTGAATGATGTGTTGAGAACGTTGGAGTGTTGGTGTGAAGGTGAAAGTGGCGAAGTGTGAATGGTTTGCAAAAGAAGTGGAATTCCTTGGGAATATGGTGAGTGAGAATGGATTGCGTAAATCATCGAAGTATGTTGAGAAGGTGCGAATGTTTCCTCAACCGGTGACTGTGAAGCAACTGAAGTCATTTTTGGGTTTGATTGAGTTCCAGCGAAAGTTTATACGTGATTGTTCTGGTGTGAGTAAGCCTCTGACTGAGTGGATGGGCAAGAAAGGTAGTACGGTTGTCAAGTGGAATGAAAAGATGAATGAGGCGTATGAGAGACTGAAGGAGGCAGCGGCTGAAGATGTTGAATTAGCTTACCCAGATTATAGTGTAAATGCTAAAATGCTTGAATTGTATACAGATGCGAGTGGGTATTGTATGGGAGGTTTTCTGATGCAAGAGCAGCGTTTGAATGGAGAGAATGTCAGGCGAATAATTGGGTATGTATCCAAGGCTATGAATGTTGCAGAACGAAAGTATTCGACTGTGGAACGAGAGCTGGCTGCGATAAGATATTGTTTGAAAGTGTTGCGTCCATTTTTGTATGGTGTGAGGTTTGTGATAAAAACCGATCATCAACCTCTTGTGTATCTGCAGCGTATGAAGTGGGCTGATAGTAGGATTGCAAGGACTTTGGAAGATTTGAGTGACTTTGACTATGTGATTGAGTATGTGCCTGGTGAACGGAATGGAGTGGCTGATTTGATGTCAAGGTATCCTGGTACGAATGATGAAAATGTGTGTGGAGTGAGTGATCCTGAGTATTTGCCGAAAGGGATTATGAATGGAAAAGAGAGTAAGGGTGGTGGTGATTCCTTGTTTGAGAGTGTATGGAATGGTTTGCAAGATTTGAAGAGTGATGGAGTAGATGTGAGAGTGCCCGATAGTGTAGATGATTTAAGGAAGGAGGTAATGAATGAAGTGTGTAGGAAGCCTGAAAGCATTGGTATGGCAAAGGTGCGGAACTTCATGAAAGAATTGAGAGTGATGTGTATGCAAGGGGTCCCGCCATTTCAGGAAGTGTTGATTGTAGTGAGTCGTTTGTATGGAGTGATTGTATATGTGCACTTTGGTGGTGAGAGGCCGATTGTGTACAAGGATGAGAAGATGAAGGGTTTGAATCCTAATGTGGTACATCTGCAATGTTTGAGCGGTGTGCACTACAATTGGGTAATTGAAAAGTGTTCATATATAAGAGAGAAGAATGATTGTCTGGATGAAGATGAGTGTGTGTTGAGTGATGATATGGGAGTTGATGACAGTGTGGATATCAGTGCTGATGTTGGTGTGCTTGTTCCTTCTGTGTATTGCGAACATGGTGGACCTGATATGATGGAAGCGAGAGTGAAAGTTAGTGAAAGGTTGTTCTGTGGTTTGATTGATACTGGAGCGCAAGTGTCTTTAGTGAATGAGAATATTCTGAGTAAGTATGAAGAGTTTAGATGTTGCGAGCATAAACCTGTGAAGTTACGGATAAGTGGATTAGGGAATTGCATGATAGTGGCATGGGAACAGGTTAGTCTGAAAGTGAGTTTGGGTAATGGTGTGAATGTGAAGCATGACTTTGTGATTCTGAAAGGTGAGCAAATGCCTTGTTGTTTCTTGCTTGGTGTAGACTTTATGAGATTAAATGATTTGCCTTTGGATGCTGATAAGGATTGTCTTATGAAAGGTGAATGTGAGGTGATGAAGTTGAATGAGTGTGCAAAGAATGTTGTCAAGTTTTGCGGTATGATTGAGTTGGTCATGGATGATGAGAATGAGATTTTAAGTGATGATGATATTCTAGAGATGCAAGAGATGTGTCCTTTTGTTAGTGAGTTGAAGAGGTGTGTAATGATGCGTGTTGATTTGAATGAAAGGGAGATTGAGTTTTTGTGTAAACAGGTGCCTGATTTTTCTGGTTTTGGGAACAGTATGAATGATAGTGTGTTTGGGCAGAATGAATCTAGTGTGGCTGATTTTTCGGGTTTTATGAATGGTAATAGTAGGGGTGAGTTTGATGTAGTGAATGATGAAGTGGCTGATTTTTCAGGTTTCTGGTGGGAACCAGTCGAAGGGGTTTCTGGTATGCCTGTTGAGAATACAGGGGATGTGAATGACCTGTCTGTTTCGCAAGAATGTACCTTGAGTTGGATGAGAGCTGTGAGTGAGGAGCTGATGAATGGGGGTATGAAGAGTGAGGGTTCTGAACGGAAGAGTATGAAAGAATTCTGTCGTGAGATGGGAGAACTGGTAATGAGGGCTAAGAGTATGGTTGATGAGATGATAAATAGTGACGATGAGACTGACAGGACAACTGACGAACAACCCCGACTAATTGCTACGCGTAGCCAGGGACCAGTAGACGAGTGTGAATGGGTGAAGGTGCGATTGAGCACAAGTGGTACCGTGAAGAGTGATTGAAAGGGTTTAGTGAGTGGCTGGTCGAATGGCTTAAGGAAGGAGGGGTATGGTAGGGCCATTCTCTCACCCCTTTTCTCAGTACCCTCTCCCTCCCTCTGTAAGAATGTGTGTGAATGGGAATGGGTTTGTTTTATTTTTGTTTAATTCATGTATAAAATGATTACCATGTTTTTCTTTCTTTCCAGGCGTTATTCTGGAAAGATAATAGCTAATAATAAGATATTACTTTGTATTAAGAAAATTTAACGAAGCGTTATTCTGGAAAGAGGTAAGCTAGTCAATGTATTTTCGGGTAATGCCCACTTATTAGTTTCGCCATCCATGTAAAAATAAATGGGTCACTGAAGGAGGATATATCTCTTCTTCAGAGAGAGTGGAAGTGTGGACTGGAAGCAAGAGGGGTTCTGTAGAAGAGTGCTCCACCCAGCCCTGAGAGGAGGGCTTTCGTGTCTCTATCCACCTGAACCGCCATACCTGCCTTCGTTGACAATACTGCCTCCTTCTAATTAACCAACTACCACCCACCTCCAGCAAGACATAGCGTGTGTCCCCTTTTTGTTCGGTTGTGGTTGTGTTTTTTTGTTTTGTCTAGAATTTACGTAAATTGTTGTATCCGTTTGATATCATTATTTTTATTTGGGAATTTAGCCTCATTTTGAAGTGTGCACACTTCCCTAGTAAAATATAAAATTTTTGTAAATATAAACTGTAGCTATCATTGTATTTTTTTTGTAAGTAAAGGGACTGTATATACAATCCGTTTTATTCTCCCTCGATTTCTCACGTCCGGACAGTGTAGGAAGCGGGTTGGATCGATTATCGATTGGGATTAGAGATCTATTTTCGGCCCGCTACACAGTGATAAGCAGCGGAGGCTGCGAGGCTACGAGCTGGGAACGCTTACATCATTCCCACACAAAGCGCAATATATTCTGTCTGTTTGTTTGTCTTTCACTTTGGAAAATTTTCAGCAATATCACCCCAACATGTCTAGCAAAAGGAAAATGTCATTATCTTCTACTAAACCTGCCAAGAAGGAAAGAAAGGCCATTGATCTAAACACAAAAATGATGGTGATTAGGCAGCACGAAGGAAAGAAAAAATTAATATTGCACATGATTTGAATTTAGCACACTCTACTGTGTCAACAATTTTGAAGGATAAACAAAGGATTTGTGAAGCAGTGAAAGGTTCTACATCAGTTCGAGCAACAATTATAACAAAGCAACGTACTGGACCCATCCAAGAAATCTAGAAATTACTAAACATTTGGATGGAAGACCAGATACAGAAACAGACACTATTAAGCCTTTATATTATTCAGATCAGTACTGGCTGATTCAAAAGATTTAAGCAAAAATTCCAATTTCATAATGTTTGTGTGAGTGGAGAAACACTGAGTGCAGATGAGGAAGGATCATGTGTTTGTTGGCAGTCTGGATGAAGTCATTATGGATGGAGGGTATATAACAGAGCAGATATTCAATCTGGATGAAACTGGATTATAATGGAAACATATGCCAACACGTACTTACATCCACAAAGAAGCCGAAAGCATGCCTCAATTTAAAGCATTTAAAGAACGTCTGACTCTGCTGCTTGGCGGGAACACTGCAGGATTTAAGCTGAAGCCATTCTTGATTTATCACTCAGATAACCCACGAACATTCAAAAATGTAAACAAGCACACACTGCCAGTTTACTTTCGCTCAAACCCTAAAGCGTGGATGACACAGGTACTGTGTGAAAACTGTTTTTTGAACTGTTTTATTCCTCAAGTATGTGAATATTGTTTGCAGAAAGCAATTCCTTTCAAGATTTTATTGTTACTGGATAATGCACCTGGTCATCCACCTCATTAGGTGATTTTCATCCTGATGTGAGTGTTTTTTTGCCACCAAATACAGCATGGATTTTGCAGTCGATGAACCAAGGTGCAATTGCTACTTTTAAGGCTAACTATCTATGAATCACTTCCTCCCACCCATAGCGCTATAGATGTTGACCCAGAACTAATGTTGCCTAACTTTTGGAAACAATATAATATTCTTCAGTGTATCAAGAATCTCGCTAGTGCCTGGGAGTTTGTGATAAACGTGCATGAATAGAATCTGGGATAAGTGTCATAAGCACTATGTTCAAAATTTTGCATGATTTAACAGTGAAAATGAACTAGACATGATTCGAGAAAGAATAGTCAAACTAGCAAAAGACGTTTCTTTGGAGTGTTAAGTGGAAGATGTTGAGGAGTTGCTAGACAAAGAATCTGGAGAACTTACAAATGAAGAGCTCATCAAATTAGAAGAAGAAAGAGTAGCGGAAGAAGAAAGAAGACAAACAGCAGAGAAAGAAGAAGAGGTGGTGCCAAAAAGGATATTCACCACTAAGGGATCGTCAGAAGGGTTATCTCTACTGAATAAACTTCTTGCACATTTTGAAGGAATAGACCTAAACATCAAACAATTTGCAAGATTGGAATGGATGGCACATGATTTGTTTCATCTGTATCGTAAGATTTATGAGAAGAAAAAAATAACAATTCAGACAAAACTCACAAAGTTTATGAAAAAAAGATGCCTCAGGATACCCTGTGTGCTTATGTCAGCTGACTCAGATGACAACTTCGATGATCCATAGCCTAGCACTAGTGGCCACTAGTCTTTTGTTTTGTAACTAAAATGCTTGCTATTTTTTGTTGTTATTTTTATGTTTTTCAAATATTAAACTAATTGTACTATACTATCTAGTGTGACTTAAGCTTGACTAACAAAATAACAATACCTAAGATGATTCAAAGTTGACAAACATAATAATGATAGATAAGATAACATAACAATTTCAGAAAAACAGGGGTATTTATGGGTCTAAATTCAAAGGCCACAATAGACCCTCCGGCAATTATGTAGCATTGTTGGCGGCCTTAAAAGGCCCTCGTGCAGCCTATGGGGTAAATAATAAAACTGTATAATATACCTAAGGTAATTATAACATAGGTCAACTTACAACTAGTGATGGGACGATACCAGATTTTTAAGTGAGTATCGATACCGAGTACGATACCACTGTATACTCCTGATTCTGATACAGGTACCGAGTATGAATACTGAGTACTTATATATATATATATATATATAATATATACATACATGTTTGTGTATTAGTAAATACTTATATAGGTTTCTATTCATTTGTTTGAAGAATAATACTACTGAACAATGGAGCTTTGTTTAATTCTTCAAGCTATTACAAAATAGAATACTTAGACATCCAATATTATACAATTAATTCCTAGAACAACCAAATAAAAACAACAGACAATATAGGTATAAACTTGAATATTAGTCCTACTTCAAACCCAATATTCTAAATAATTTTTCCTAAAAAAGATATTTCTACACATTTGATTATAATAGATTGAAAGAATAGTAATACAATATCAAGTCATTGTTTCATGTTTGTTCGTTTGAATAAATGCTGTTTGAACATGTCTGATATGGTTACTCTCTAACACTACCATTTATTTGATGTAAGTGTTCATATTCATTCTGCAATGGGTGAAAATTGAATATAAATATCAAAGGAATATAAAACAAATAACAAAATAGAAATTAATTGATTTGGTAGCATACATACAATATAAATATATGGAACGGCTCTAATTTCAAGCTAATTGCATGTATTTTTTATAATAATAATTTTCATTGCGATGGAAGTGACTCTTAGAAATTAGAATCCTTTGTTCAAGATTTACCCAATGATAATATTTTTAAATGGGATAAAATTATCAAAATTTACAAATATTGAGTTAAATATTTAAATGAAAATTATATTATTTATACCAAACTAACTGCAGTCATTTGATTGATTGCAATTATATGAATTTTTCACATATGGATAAACTAGTAGTTTGGCCTGTGCTTGTTACTTTTGGTTCCCTGAAAAACTAAGGGTCTGAATGGGTTATAAAATGTGGTATAAATATATTAGGTATATATTGTGAATTTTGTCATGTACAGGGCACAATACAATCATTAAATAGAATGAATATAATATGTTGTAAAATGATTGCATACAGTGTCTTGGGAATTATCGGAACTGAGAGATAAAAGGCCCGATACTGCTAAAAACAGCCGATACTACCAATATTCGATACAGATACTGACTGAGTACTCGTCCCATCACTAATATCAACAAACACGTTCATAGTGGGAAGCAAAACATCGACACATCGGAGTTGCCAATATTGGCAACTTTCTCCCGGTTTTGTGCTGCCAGCAGCAAAAATCGGCAGAAAGTTGCCGGTATTCTTGTAGTGTGAAGAGGCCTTTAAGGGTCTTGGATCGAACATTGGTATTGAAAACTAAGGACAAAATTTTGATACAAGTACCGATACCACTAAAATCGTTCAATACCGAGTACTTGTCCCATCACTACTTACAACCAGTCTGTCGGAACCATTCGCAGTTTTAAGTTAACAACTTGCAGTATCATCAGAATGTGATGATTTACACATACTCAGCCCACAGGTGCTAAGATGTCCTTAACAATCCAGCCTGTCATTCAGGTGAAATTGTGCTCAAGCTTTGACCATAAGGGATGGTGGCAATGTAGCCACCTTATATGAGGACTGGAAGAAAGTGAACAGAGTCGACAGCCCACCACATCCTGTCACTAAACATACCTCAGCCTGGCAGCAGGCAGTATGCACTGTCACTTGACTGAGAACCTAAAAGAGGAGAAAGATGCACCGAGCACCAGAACCTCTGTGGATACAAGAGCAAGTTTGGAAAGGGGTAGGTGGGTATGTAATAAAGAGAGAGAGATAGACAGGCCCACTATAGAGGAGGGTGGGTCATTACCTATTATTACCATACCCCAGAACTAGGTGATCCCAGGATGGCATGCACTCTACCCAGTCACTGATGTCTAGCAATTTTTTTTTAATTAAGGGGCTATCTGGCGACTGCCGACTTAGGCATTAGTCGCCGTATTAAAACTGGCCTAGTTCTAGGCTACTTTAAAAATTAAACAGGAAACAATAAAAAGAAATAACAATAACAATAAAGAAGCAATAACAAAAACAATAACAACAACAACAACAACAAACCGGGTTAAATGAAAGGGAGAAGGCCAGCCTCCCCCAAAAAGTCAATAAGTCCACTAGTCATGGTGCACGCACTTGTCCCGAGTACAAGGGACAGGCAGTAGCGACCCCACCCATCCCGGTACCGGGACAGGTATCGTGCGTGAAGATCACCCAGACTGGGACATTCGACAAGAATGTGCCAAACAGTCTGGGGGACGACGCAGTCGTTGCAATAGGGCGCAGGCGAGCGCTCCATCAAGTAGCGATGCGTCACACGAGTGTGTCCGATTCGAAGACGACAGAAAGCAACCTGAAGCCGCCGCAGCATTGGGGGATAGGTCCATGGGAACAGTCGCGGCGCAATGGCACGCAACTTTAAGTTCCCCTCGACCGTCTCCCATCTTCTTTGCCAAGCAGTCCGAAGAGCTGCCCGTATTCCTGCCATGTAGTCAGTGTGAGGAAGAGCGAAACGCTGGTCCGGTCGCAGAGTCCTCGCAGACTCTTTGGCGCCCTCATTCCCCGCAATTCCTACATGTCCAGGAACCCAACAGAAGATAATCTCGACATCTGCCCGGCTCGCCAAAACCGTGGCGTCACGGATTTCGCGAACCAGGGGATGCGGAGATTCCAATGCCCCGAGAGCACTCAGGGCGCTTTGTGAGTCGCTATAGATCACAATCCGGTCTCCGAACCGGGCACGTCGCGTAATCTCCCGTACCGAGTGGTGTATTGCCACCAGCTCGGCCGTGAAGACAGACGCAGCGCCTGGTAGAGCCCCGCTGACTTCAAACAGAGGGGATACGGCGTGGAAGCCGACCCTCTCTTGGGACTTGGAGCCATCCGTATACACTGGCACGGTACCAGCGTGACACGATGTGTGCTCCAAAAAGGTCGAACGCAATACTCCCGGCGCAGTACAAGCTTTGGGAGCAGAGGCGTGGCGACAAATAGCCAAATGTGGTACCCTCCAGGGTGGCGTCCTGGGCAGAACCAGGGGCGCCACCGGCCCGAGAGCTATATCTACCTCTCGAAGGAGTTTCCTGGCCCTAAACCCAAAGGGCTTAGGGTATGACTGGCGTCTCTCGGCGGCATAGGCACCATCGAGATCAGCTGCGGATGCAGTGAGAGCTGTTGGCGACTGAGGGAGGCGCCGGGCTCGCGCGTACAGGCGAGTGATGCACTGCACGCGGCGCAGAGCGAGTGGCATCTCCCCAGCATCGACCAACAGGCTCTCAATGGGGGAAGTGCGGAAGGCACCGGTCGCAAGGCGAAGGCCGGTGTGGTGGATCGAATCCACCTTCCGCAATAAACGCTCGGCTGCGGATGCATAAAACTCGCATCCGTAGTCGAGCTTCGAGCGAACAAAGGATCGATAAAAAAGTAAGGCGGTAGCCCTATCAGCGCTGAACGTCACGGAACGGAGAATGTCCATGGCGCGGGTACAAGAGACCCTAAGGCTGCGAATATGAGCCTCCCAGGTGAGGCGTCGGTCGAATACAAGACCAAGGAAACGGTGCGACTCAACCACATCCAGGCGCACCCCATTAAGAAACAAATCTGGGTCGGGGTGAAGCCGTGGATGGCGGCAGAAGTGCACCACCTTAGTCTTGGCCAAAGAAAACCGAAACCTGTGCGCTTCGGCATAGCGAGAGACGCGGTTCAATGCCTGTTGGAGTCGACGCTCCAGAGTTGGCATCTGGGCCGCGCCAAAAGAGATCGAAAGGTCGTCCACGTAGAGCGTAGCGAGAACATCTTCCGGCAGCACCGAGGTGATGCCGTTGATGCTCAGGGCAAAGAGTGTGACACTGAGGACACTTCCCTGCGGGACACCCTCTACTGAACTCTTCCAGGTGAGAACAGTTCCTCCTGGTACAAAATGTGGTAGATAAAAGGGTGAAAGGAGAGTGGCAAAAAATAAAATAAAGTAAAGCTGAAAGGGAGTGAGGGGGAAGTACACCAACAACTTCCCCAGGCTACATTTGAGAGTTCAAATCAACCCAGTAATGGGACTCCCATAATTTGCACTCAGAAGGGAGGATGTACAGCTTCTCCAGGCACATAGTGTAACAGGCTACACAGGGTTCACCCTATGTGGGCAAAGGAAGGTGGGGCTGGGAGCCCAGTGAATAAGGCTACATCCTCAATGTAGGCAAGGATCTGTCCATCTATTGGCAGATGCACAGTGTGTGTGCAAGCAGAGGAAGGTCTATACACATACAAACATGTGTGTAGCAAATCAGAACATAGCTCTATTCCATTGCACATCTTGACACAAATCATCTGAGCTATTAAGCCACATCAGGTGCAGTAAGTTGCCAGAAGGAATCATGATTTGGGTTGACAAAAACAGTGGCACCATATGCTGAAGAGGTGTCCATGTCTACACACCCCTCCTGTGAGCTGAACCTTTCTTGCTTCTGGGCATTTAGGTGATGAGGACGCACCCCTCCAGATATCAGGTGCTCAGGCTATACCAGACACTTTTGGGGGAGGCAAGAACTCAAAACTAAACAATTTAGATTTACACTACATGGCTTGGTGGCTTCTAATTAATTTTAACTATGCTGATTCTTCTTCTCAGCTTTTTCCCTACCCAGGGCTGCCATTCTTGATGAGTGGTTTCCAAATATTTCTGTTTAGTGCACTTCTTCTATTTAGTCCTTTCACTCTAAATCAATTGTTTGAGCTCTCTTTGTTGGCTGCACCCGCTCTTGATGCACCCCAACTCTGGTCCACAGTTAGGGCAATGTGTCCGTGGGTCACTTACGGGCGATGTCTTAGCATTACTCTCATTCGGTTATAGGCTCATCCATTGAAGTTTTAGCAGAGACTCTCCGGACAGATGCCCTTCCTGACTACAACCCTATTTATCCAAGGCTTCTACGATGCTACATACCACACATTCAGAATAGAACAAGTAAACTTTTAGTTGAAGGATATTGACATTTCAGGTGCCCCACAACATCCCAATTTTATGGTATGGACCACAAGTCTGTATGGGTATTCTTCCTGCCCCACAGTAATGCCAAACATCAAGGGCCAATTTGGTATGGAAAAATTGATAGGCGGTCTTGTGCTTAATAAGGGTACCGGTAGGTTGTTTTCTAGTGGTGTTGAATAGACCACCACCCCCTACAAGAAAATGGTCAATGCTTAAGTGTTAAATATTTGAAGTTGAAATGGTTAAAATAAGGCAGTGCTGTTTTTAAATGACAAATTACTCTTGACTATAGTTAATTATTTGGGGGGAAATTGTGAGGACAATAAATGCGGTAGCTTCAGCACTAAACTGAAATTTTGTGATAATTGAAATATCTTTAGTAATGATTTGAACTAAATTATACTGAGACAGCATCTGGACAATAGGGAAAAAATGTTAACTGCTTTTTTAATAAATTTTCAGCAGCAGTTAAAATGTAGCAAAAATGGAGAGACAAAATTACTTTGCAACTGTTAAATGTTATACACACAATGAGAGTTACTGACATACCTTATTGTACCGTGCTAGTTCATTTATAAGACACATGGGTGTCTTTTCCCGGGTAGAAACCATTGTTGATGAGCATGAACTTATGATTGTTGATTCAACATTACTGATATTTACTGAAGAGCTTCGATTTGTAATACTATTTGGTCCAGAAGTGGGGGTCACACTCAAAGTATTAGCCATGTTCATGTTGGTACAACTTGATCCAGTAGAGTTACTCAATACTATCATTCCCCCAGTTGGCGTTGCGCTTTCAGTTGAGTGAGAAACTTGATGATGGGATGGTTGGCCCAAAACTTGATGCTGGAGATGTGGTTGAAGAGGTTGTTGGGGTAAGTGAGAATGTTGCATCTGTTGATGCAATGGTTGGTGGTGATGAGAAGATTGGGAATGATGTGGCTGTTGCGGTGGCTGTGGCTGCTGCTGCGTATGATGTTGACTTGAAGATACTGCTCCGGTGTTTATACCACTCATCTAGAACAAATCAGTCTTAATTTAGATTCTTATTTAGTGCTAAAAAATGTCCCTCCTTCTGATCTAACATCCTCACCCTACATACCTGGTGTGGTGAGTGATGAGGGATGGAATGTCCAGGCTGACTCAAATGAGGTGGTCCAGACTGAAGATGAGACTGAGGGTGACCATGAGTATTACTGTTACTCGAACTTGAGTGACTGCTCATATGAGGAGGATGAGGGCCACTGTGTGAAACAGAATGGGGGCTGGAATGATGCACTGAATGTGGACCATTGTGGTGACTATGGGCCACATGATGTGGTCCCCCAGGGTGTGGATGGTATTGAGAATGGGGAGAGGCAGAGTGGGGTGGTTGGGGAGGACCACTGGGATGTGGGGGTGGGGGTATAGGAAGAGGACCTTGTGAAGGTCCATGAGGGCGAGGAGCTGCTCCATGAGAGGGGTGATGTGGATGGTGGTGATGGTGGTGGTGGTGGTGGTGAAAAGGACCATTCAGTGTATGATGCTCATGTGCAGACTCATGATGATTCATAGCCTGGGTCATGAGAGCCATTCCTCCACCAGGACCCATCATGGGTGCCATGCTCACTAGTCCTGAAAACAAGGAATCATGAATACCACAGACAAACTGGGATCAAAATCTTATGCTAATACAGCAAAATTTGGCTAATGAGTGTACTGTGTAGCAAGTCAAAACAGCCTGATTTAATATTTACACTACTCTACAAATTCAAAACAGATCGCCTTGGTGGCTCCCTTGACTCCATCAAATAAGCCTTGAAGACCCTATTCTTCTCTCAGGCTTTGTAGAGTCATACAAGAAGAAATATCCCTATTACTCTTAGGATATTATTGACTGACTGCTTACAAATATTGACCTTCCAACCTCATCCATTTATGATATTTGTACATATTCAATTGATGACCAATATCAGTATATATTTTGTTGCTGTGTATAAGTGTAAATGCGGTTGATGATTCTGTGTATTTCTACTCATAAATAGTGTATAACATTCTCTCACAATGTGTCTGGTGAACTCAATGCCCATAAATAGCTAGGTGGCAACCAACCTAAAGCTAACCACTAATACCATCTTGAGAAATGATCATTTATCAATGTGCCTCTCACAATTTTGTCAGACTTAAGGCATAAACAATTACATTCTGATTGGCAGCTGTGGCATTGATGTTGACCTTACTTGTTAGGTTGAGTGCTAAAGACAATGATGATATGATAGAAAAAAAGTAAAATGATGATACATCAATACTCAAACCTTGCATTGAAACAGGTGGAGGCTGTGTCATGGAAACCATCATGGGAGGGCGTTGTTGGTGAGGTGGTGGCACTAGACCAGGCTGCGGCATCCTTAATGGTACTTGGGCCATTTAGAAACTAGTAGAATACAGAAAATGATTAAAATGCAAATCAGATATAAAATAGTTCCTTCAATAAGGAAACAGCCACCATAAATGGAGAAATTTATTAAGGGATATTTACTGTTCCCATCCTCAGTCCTTAATGACACAAATAAGCAAAAGAGGCAATTTAAATACATAAAATATTGATATAAGTATAGGTTTAGAAAATTATACAGTATATGATTGGTTGACAGAATGTAATTGTTTAATTATTTAGTATATAAAGTTGATAAACAAGTGAAAATGAGGCACTAGAAAAATTGTTTTAGTCTGGGTTAGTTTCAGAAACCTTAATTTTACTATTTTTCCACAACACATTGAAAATTGGATGAAAGAAAAATAAAAATATATATATATTTTTTTTTAATGCACAGAGGGCACACACACACACACTAGGATCATTATAATAAGATGGTCTAGATATTTGTATGATGTTTAACCCTTTTGCCCAAGAGTTTTATTTTTAATATGAGATGTACTTTTTATATATTTTCTTTCATTACCTAACTTCTTATATTTTAAGTCAGAAAAAAAAATCCTTTCAAAATGATATATAACACACTATGATGCGATTCCTATTAAAACATGGAGCTAGGTGTTTTTAAGTTAGACTATAGACTAGGCCTTGAATGAGGGAAATTACTGCCGAATCATGTAGGAGGTACACAATTATAGCATCTTAATTTGAAAAGAAATATTTTGAATTATCTACAAAATTATAGCATCTTAATTAGAAAAGAAATATTTTAAGTATTTTACAAAAATAAAAAAAATTAAACTACATAAACCCCTACGGAACTGATTCTTTCGATGGATTAAAACGATATATAACTGAGAAGATGGTGAAAATGATGGCCAATTTAATTTTTATCATAACCTCATAATTAGAAATTTACCCAAATTTGACCTTAAAGTACCCAATGAATTAGCCTGAAATCACGGTGGGTGTCATTAGGAAAAAAAAATAAAATATTTAAATCTGTATTTATAAATCAAATAGTAGGTATATCATTTTAAATGAAAAGAACTTCTATTGATCAAACTTAAAAATTATTAATAACCATCTACATATTTAGAATTATGGTTGGATTATTGGGTCATTCGATATGAAATCAACCAATTTTGGGGGAAATTTTAAGTCACCATCACCGATTTTGATGAAAATTGGTATACAGGTTGAATTCGATGAGAGAAAAACAATGAGACACTTCCCAGCCCTCAATTTTGAATAGCTCAAAAGTTATAACCTGTCAAAGTTGAGAAAAATGGTCAAATTTCTTAATACCAGCATTTGAAAAAAAATTATTTATCCCTTATTATAGCACATAAAACAATGAATTATGTATTTTTTTTTAAGCTTAAGGGTTGCTCTAAACATTTTTAACAGCAAAATTAATTTTTGATAAAAAAGGTTTTTTGACCTTAAAGGTCAGCTTTTGACCTTTAAAAAAAATATATTGGTATCAATAAATTTTTGTGTAATTTTTTTTTATAAATATATATGCCTTTAGACTACAATATAAGATAAATTTCATTCTGGGTTTTTCATTATATCAGGAGTTATGATCAATTTTGTAACCATTGGTATGCCAATTTTTACCTATTTTTATGTTATAAATTTTACCTATTAGGTGTTACTTTATAAACTATGAAAGCTAATTTAAAAATTTTCCTTTTTTTTCAGAAAGTTTAATATTTAGATAAAAAAGTAATTAATAATTTGCATTACCAATTATTTGTATTTTAACAAATTATTATGGATGAGAAGAGAAAGCATTTTTTAAATATTAAGTATTGCTGCGATCCTTACAAAGGTCACAAAAAATTAATAAAGAAAAATTTGAGACTAATTTCAGAAGACTTAATAAGAGAATATCCAAAATTAAAAAATTTTAAGGACCAAAAAATCTGTGATAACTGCAGAAAAAAGATAGCTGATGATGATAGTTCTTCATCTCAAAATACAAATCCAAGCCTTTCAGAAGAAAGAATGGAAATTGAGCCAATTACTGAACAGGAAGAATCACAAGAAGCATTAACTGAATTAAATAAATCATTAATAGCTATTGGAGAGTCACCAGTCAAGAAATTTAAAATGGATGTAGTAAAAAAATATAGTTCAGATAAAATGAATAAAATTCAAAAATCCATTTCAAGTAAACTCAGAACTGTAGGCTCTGCAACAAAATATCCATTACCCTTGGATCAAGACCCAGTCTTCTAGAACAGAATCAAGTAAAGATGGTGAAGAAATGATAAATCAACTGAAGGAGAAATTTCAAACTACTAGTAAAAGGTCTGAGCAGCTGCAAATCTTAACTGTTTTGCCAAAAAGCTGGAGCTTATCCAAAATTAAATCTGAATTTAATGTTACTAATTACATGGCCAGACAAGCTAAAAAACTAGCAATGGAAGAAGGAATAATGTCATTGCCAAGCAAAAGAAAAGGTACATTTCCATCAGAAACAATTAAAGTAGTAGAAGACTTTTATAAAAATGAAGAAGTAAGCAGAATTATGCCAGGGAAAAAAGATTTCAAGATTGTTAGAAAAGATGGACAGAAAACTCATGAACAAAAATACTTAATTTTGGGAAATTTAAAAGAAATTTATGATTTATTTAAAACAAAATACCCAGGCACTAAGATTGGCTTTTCAAAATTTGCTGAGCTGAGACCCAACGAGTGTGTATTAGCTGGTGGTGCAGAAACTCACAGTGTGTGTGTTTGCACACATCAAAATGTTAAGCTGATGATTATTGGTACAAGGCTACCACAGTTGACAAAAGACAGTGACCTGCATTTAGATGATTACAAAACATGTCGATCATTCATTACATGTGACCCTCCAACTTATGAGTGCTATTTTGATGAATGCTCAGAATGTTTTTCTAAAATAGACGAACTAAAACTATATGTTACTAAAATTTTGGATGATAATATGATTGATGAGGTAAATTACAAGCAGTGGCTCTCAACTGATCGCTCAACTTTAGAGCTTGTTTCAAGAACAACTGAAGAATTTATAGACACTTTTACCTTAAGTCTTCTCAATTTAAAAAAACATGATTTCATAGCAAAAAAGCAGGCACAATTTTGTTCAACTAAAAAAGAAGAACTAAAAGATGGTGAAATCTTAGTAGTATGCGATTTTGCTGAAAATTACTCATTCCTTCTTCAGGATGCAGCACAAGGGTACCACTGGAATAACTCCCAAGCTACATTACATCCCTTTCTTTCCTACTACAAAGAAGCTGGGGAAACACAACACATAAGTTTTGTTGTGATTTCAAACTGCTTGAAGCATGACACTGTTGCAGTCCATTTATTTAAAAAAAAACTTATTGAATTTTTTAAAAAAGAACTCAAATTCCCAATAACAAAAATTATATATTTTTCTAATGGAGCTGCGTCACAATATAAAAATTTTAAAACTTTATTAATTTATGTCACCATAAATCAGATTTTGGATTGGAAGCAGAATGGCATTTCTTTGCTACATCTCATGGAAAAGGACCATGCGATGGTGTAGGGGGCACAGTAAAAAGACTAGCAGCAAAAGCTAGCCTGCAAAGAGCATATAATGATCAGATAATGACTTCTCAACAGCTCTTTGATTTTGCTGAAAGACACATTAAGGAATTCAAATTTTCATATGTCCCAAATAGTGATTACATTTAAGAAAAAAATTATTTGCAAGAAAGATTTGACCAGGCCTCTGCAATAATTGGTACCCAAAAATTACACAGTTTTGAGCCAGTTAATGAAAATGAACTAAGAGTGAAAACAATATCATCTGCATCAGAATTCAAGAAAGTGAAAATATCCTATACAGAGGCAATATTATTGGAGGATGTAAAAGGATTTGTCACTGCTAAGTATGATGACAAATGGTACTTAGGGTGTGTATTGGATACCAATGTTGAGAAAATGACTGTTAAAATAACATTCCTAGAACCAGAAGGACCATCAAATTCATTTAAATATCCAAGAAAACCAGATGTATTAGTATTGCCATTAGATAACATATTGAGCATTGTTGAGCCTGTAACAGCAACAGGAAGAACTTACAAACTATCTAAAAATGAACAATTAAAATCAACAGAAATAATGCAGAAAAAAATTGATTCCTAAATTATTATAAAAAGAATAAATTCATTTTGGGAGGTTGGGTGGGACCTGTGGCTTTTTTGCTGAGCTATCAGGAGTGGCCCCTTAGGCGATGGGGATACCAGCAGTTATGTAGGTATCTTAACTGTTGGTAGTGGCTCTGCCACCATTGACCATAGCAAATTATAAATTAAATACATAGGTAGGTAGCTTTAAAAATATTTATAATTTTAAATAAAAAATTACTGAAAGTTCATTTTTTCTTGTAGGTAGGATTTAACACATATCTATAGAATTAATGATTCTAATACATGAGTATATATTAAAAGCATTCAAATATAATACTTAGGCATCTAATAATTGATAACTAACTCTGTGAATATGACGTAACTCTGTTAATATGACAAAGATGCATATAAAAAAAATTTATTTGTGAAGATAGCAAAAAATGGCCATACCAGTGGTTACAAAATTGATCATAACTCCTGATATAATGAAAAACCCAGAATGAAATTTATCTTATATTGTAGTCTAAAGGCATATATATTTTTAAAAAAAATTACACAAAAATTTATTGATACCAATACATTTTTTTTAAAGGTCAAAAGTTGACCTTTAAGGTCAAACAAAAATTTTTTACCAAAAATTAATTTTGTTATTAAAAATGTTTAGAGCAACCCTTAAGCTTAAAAAAAATACATAATTCATTGTTTTATGTGCTATAATAAGGGAGAAATAATTTTTTTATCAATGCTGGTATCAAGAAATTTGACAATTTTTCTCAACTTTGACAGGTTATAACTTTTGAGCTATTCAAAATTGGGTAATTGTGAAGACTATGGGCAGATCGTAGGCCTAGTTTTTTTTGGGGCTATTTTGGGCTACTTTTCGTTGTTACTTTTTTAGAGATGAAATCGAAAAATTTTATGGCGATTTTCGTTTTTATACTGGGGGGCTGTGCCCCCCAGACCCACCCCAAAGGATTGAAACTCAGGATCATCGCAGTGTTATCCCCGCGGCGAGCCGTACCCAACAACGAGCCGACGCTCAAAATAATGGTTAATACTTACGTCAGACAGGATGGGAAATTAAGTAATAAGTAAATAAAAACACTAAATAATGTCAGGCATAGGGTAGGTAGGATATATAGAAAAGAAATGAGGGGGAAAAAAACATCGAAAATACAAGATAAACCAATTTTTGATTATTAGAAAAACACAAAAAGCCTTGAAACAAATAGAACTTTCTGATTGGTCATTTATGAAAATGAATCCAGATCTGTGATTGGCCAGTGCGATAGCAGAAAAACAATAAAAAGTAGCCCAAAAAATAAACTAGAATCGCATCTGCCCATAGTCTACACAATTACCCAAAATTGAGGGCTGGGAAGTGTCTCATTGTTTTTCTCTCATCAAAATCAACCTGTATACCAATTTTCATCAAAATCGTTGATGGTGACTAAATGTCCCTTGTTGAATTCGGATGGAATGACCCTATTCTCTATTGGTCCTCAAATATTTGTTTCTCCCACCCTCCCCTCATGCAACTAAATTTATTTAATTTAAGTTAGTGCTTAGAACTATTTCTATTTTATAGAAAACTGCTTCAATTTATGGTAAACATTTCTATATATGAAAATATCTTGTTTCTTGATATTTATTGTTTAAAATTATATCCCTCCCCCACATGCTCCAATTTTGTCACTGTCTGTGCTTCCTCCTTCATGTGCTTCGAATAACATGCTAACCTAAGGCATTTCTGTATTTTAATTGAATGAAAAAACACAAACATAAGTGTGTTAGCCTTCCCAAAATGAAAGAGTAGTGAGAAAACGGATGTTTACAAATGATCTGCATCGAATCTAGTCTGAGTCTGATAGTTTGAATCATCTGAGTCTGATAGTCTGAATCATAAATGAACTGTGTGGTGTGGCCGCTGTCAAATAAAATTGGTTGAAACTGGTAGCATTCATAAATCTCTGTTTACAAACAAAGAAGGACTCACCTAAGGCATTTCAGTATTTTAATTGAGTGATCAATCACTAATATGAGTTTGAAACAAAAGATTGAGGAATCATAAAAATTAGCATTAACACGAGTCTAATTTCAAAGGCGACAAAAGACCCGCAGGTGATTACGCAGCACTGAGTTGGAGGCCTTGAAAGGCCCTCGGATGAGTAATGAGTTAAGTAGTAAAAGTGCTTTACTTAGCATGGCTAAATAAGCATTTGCATATTTTTTTTTAAAAATAGAGATTTATAACAAAGCGCCAACAAAATTTTCAGGTGGACATAAACCCCAAAATACTCTAAAAACAGTACTAATGGTATTTTTAAGCATTCTAGTCATCATTTACAGCTTCAGTTAGGCATGAAAGCACTTAATTTTAAGATACTAGCACTCTGAGTAAGATTATTTGCATTGATACTATCTTAAAAACAACTGCTTTCTGGGCAGAAACGAAGCCGTAAATGATGACTGAAATGCCTAAAAACAGCAGTACTGTAGTACTGTTTTTACATACTATTTATTTATAGATTATTTGTATATGTATTTGGTTACTGGAAGCAATATTAAACCACGCTACAGGTTGTCATTATGGGTGGCTCCCCACATACCCCCTCACTCGCGCCTCAGGAACAAGCAGTACAATGAAACATCTAAAACAACTATAGTCAACGCAGCAGGAAATGGACATTTGGGTATTGCCGGATCATGAACACGTGTCCCCACACTGCTGCCAAATCTCAACAGATCAGCTGCTCTCCTTCCTTTTCACCCTGTTTCCCCACCTTACTCTCTGTACTATCTTTCATTATCTCTCTCTATTTCTATTAAAATTGGTATATTTCCGAAATTATTTTAACCTTTGTTCCACAACACCATTGCGGTAAAAATCTAGCCGAGTTTTTTGTATAAAGGTTTCTCCATTTAACGAGATTGTAGCACTTGTGCAGGCAGGTCAACAGAAGCGACCTGGAAAGGTCAATGGTAACGGCAACATCGCACTACCCTACTGATATGCCACGTTTAAAGGGGAAACCTTTATACAAAAAACTCGCCTAGATTTTTACCTCAATGGATGTATGAAGTGAAGAGCATGGTGAAATTGGATGGATGTTTGACTGAGTATGAGAGGGAGGATGTGTATCGAATGATATTTGAACGAAAGGGAGCCCTCAGTAAGGGTGATCTGGATTTCAGGGTTGCAAAACTCCCGGAATTCAAGATTGTCTTGAAGGAGGATGCCCCAATCTATTAGCCGCTGAGGCATTTCCCATGTCCGGTTAATGATGAGATTGAGGAGCAGTGTGTGGAATTAGAGCGATTGGGGGTGATTGAAGAAAGTGAGAGTGCATGGAATAGTCCAAAAGTGCCTGTATGTAAAAGCGGATGGAAGATTGCGTCTGTGTGTGGATTATCGAAAGGTGAATGAAAGGACTGTGAAAGAAAGGTTTCCGATGTGTGTGGTAACTGAGTGTGTGTATAGTATGCATGGGATGGAGTGGTTTATGAAGCTGGATCTGGTACGGGGGTATTACCAGATGCCCATTGCTGAGGAGAGCCGGCCGGTAACTGCCTTCTCTTCCACGAAGAGGCATTACCAGTTCCGAAACCTCAGCTTTGGGTTGGCTAATGCTCCCGGAGCCTTCCAGCAGGCAATAAATGTTGTGTTGAGTAAGTTTGTGAGTAAGAATGTGATTGTGTTTATAGATGATATTTTGATTATGAGTGAGTTTAGAGGAGCATATAAGATTGGTGAATGATGTGTTGAGAACATTAAAGAATGTTGGTGTGAAAGTGGCGAAGTGTGAATGGTTTGCGAAAGAAGTGGAATTCCTTGGGCATATAGTGAGTGAGAATGGGTTACGAAAGTCACCGAGGTATGTTGAGAAGGTGTGAATGTTTCTGAAACCAGTGACTGTCAAGCAACTGAAGTCATTTTTATGTCTGAATGAATTTCAACCAAAGTTTATACGTGATTGTTCTGGTGTGAGTAAGCCTCTGACTGAGTGGATGGGCAAGAAAGGTAGTACAGTTGTCAGGTGGAATGATAAGATGAATGAGGCGTATGAGAAACTGAAGGAGGCAGCGGTTGAAGATGTAGAATTGGTGTACCCGGATTATAGTGCAAGTGCTAAAATGCTTGAATTGTATAAAGATGTGAGTGGGTATTGTATGGGAGGTTTTCTGATGCAAGACCAGCGTTTGAATGGAGAGAATGTCGGCGAATAATTGGGTATGTATCCAAGGCTATGAATACAGCCGAGCGAAAGTATTTGACTGTGGAATGAGAGTTGGCTGCAATAAGATATTGTTTGAAAGTGTTGCACCCGTTTTTGTATGGTGTGAGGTTTGTGATCAAAACAGATCACCAACCTCTTGTGTATCTGCAGGGTATGAATTGGGCTGAAAGTAGGATTGTGAGGTCTTTGGAAGATTTGAGTGATTTTGACTATGTGATTGAGTACGTGCCTGGTGAATGAAATGGAGTGGATGATTTGATGTCAAGGTATCCTGGTACGAATGATGAAAATATGTGTGGAGTGAGTGATGGTAGTGAGAGAGTAAGGGTGGTGGTGATTCCTTGTTTGAGTGTATGGAATGGTTTACAAAATTTGAAGAGTGATGGCGTAGATGTGAGAGTGCCTGATAGTGTCGATGACTTAAGGAAGGAGGTAATGAGTGAACTATGTAGGAAGCCCGAAAGTATTGGTATGGCAAGGGTGCAAAACTTCATGAAAGAATTGAGAGCGATGTGTATGCAAGGGGTCCCGCCATTTCAGGAAGTGTTGATTGTAGTGAGTCATTTGTATCGAGTGATTGTTTATGTGCACTTTGGTGGTGAGAGGCCGATTGTGTACAAAGATGAGAAGATGAAGGGTTTGAATGCTAATGTGGTGCATTTGCAGTGTTTGAGCGGTGTGCACTACAATTGGGTGATTGAAAAGGGTTCATATATCAGAGAAGAATGATTGTCTGGATGAAGATGAGTGTGTGGTGAGTAATGATGTGGGAGTTGATGACAGTGTGGATATCAGTGCTGATGTGATGGAAGCGAGAGTGAAAGTTGGTGAAAGGTTCTCCTGTGGTTTGATTGATACTGGAGCGCAAGTGTCTTTAGTGAATGAGAGGATTCTGAGTAAGTATGATGAGTTTAGATGTTGCAAGCATAAACCTGTGAAGTTATGGATAAGTGGATTAGGGAATGGCATGATAGTGGCATGGGAACAGGTTAGTCTGAAAGTGAGTTTGGGTAATGGTGTGAATGTGAAGCATGACTTTGTGATTCTGAAAGATGAGCAAATGCTGTGTTGTTTCTTGCTCGGTGTAGACATTATGAGATTGAGTGATTTGTCTTTGGATGCTGATTGATGAGGTTGAATGAGTGTGTGAAGAATGTTGTCAAATTTTGCAGGTATGATTGAGTTGGTCATGGATGAGAATGAGATTTTAAGTGATGATAATATTCTAGAGATGCAAGAGATGTGTCCTTTTGTCAGGGAGTTGAAGAAGTGTGTAATGACACGTGTTGATTTGAATGAATGGCCTGAGTGTTTAAGTGGTTTTAAAAGGTATGCTAAGGATTTTGTTGTTTGTATGGATGTTGTATATTTTGTGAGGCATGTGAAGGGTGGTGATGATATGTATGTACCTGTGATGTCCTTGGTTGGAATGATTGATCTGGTGAAGGTTGTGCATGATAATTATGGGATTATGGGTAAGTTTAAGCTGTGGGAGTGTATGAAGGAGCGTGTGTTCCATCCATTTCTGAGAACTGTTGTGAATGATGTTGCGACTACATGTGAAAGGTGTCAGAAGCGAAAGGTGCAAGGTGGGCAAGTGAAACCACCAATGTTGAAAGTTGATGCGAAAGAACCGTTTGAATTGGTAGTGATTGATTGCCATGTACGAGTGCTGGGAGTGTTCGTATGGTTGTTATGGTTGATCATAAAAGTAAGTTTGTGTATGCAGCGCCTGTGAGAGATAAAAGGAGTGTGACTGTTACACGTGTAGTTGAGCAGTTGTTTTTTCCTGTGTGTGTATGGAAGCCTAAAAGATGTCAGTGATAATAGGCATGAATTTGTAGGAGAAGTGTCTAGGCAAATGTTGAGAGAGAATGGTTTGGAGCATGTGAGAATGACTCTGTATGTACCGTCTTTAAATGGGTTGGCTGAACGTACGATAAGAACCTTGCGTGAGATGTTGAAAATGATGAGTACAACATTGAATGACTGGGATGTATGGCTGGAAAGAGTTTTGTGGGCATATAATTTGAGTGTACATAGTGCAACTGGAATGTCCCCATGTCAGTTTGTGATGAATTTTGAAAGGCGACTGAAAGATAGGTTTCGTTTGAGTGAAAGTGAACAGAGTGTATGCCGTGAGGCACATGAAAGGTTCCGTTCATTTGAATTAGGTGCGAAAGTATTGAAGGTGAAAGAAGTGAAGGGTAGGTTGAATGTGTCGAAGATGAGTGAAAAGTTTGATGGACCTTATGGAGTTGTGAGAGTTTGGGAAAATGGGGTGACGCATGTTTTGGAGAGTTTGAATGACGGTATGACTGAGAGAGTGCGGGCTCATCAGAGGCAGTTAAGGAGATTGAGAGAACCTCCAGACTACCTGGTGAGTCATCCAGTGTATGAACTGTGTAGAGAGAGAGGTAAAGTGCATGATGATGAGATTGAATGTGATAGTATGGATATGTCTGGGAAAGAGCTTGTCTTGGTCTCGAGGAGTAGAAAGCGTACAAAGAAGAGTGAAAGGAAGAATGCTAGTATGAATGAAAGTAAGTCGTGAGCAGAGTCTTTCTGGTATGGGGGAACTTGAGAGAGAGATTGAGTGTTTGCACAAGCAGGTGAGTGATTTGGCTGGTGTAAGTAGATGAGTGAGTGAGCTGTCTGTGGCTGATTTTTCTGGTTTGGGTAACAGTATGAATGATAGTATGTTTGTCCAGAGTGAACCTAGTGTGGCTGATTTTTCAAGTTTCTGGTATGTCTGTTGAGAATAGAGGGGATGTAAATGACCTGCCTGTTTCGCAAGAGTGTGCTTTGAGTTTAATGAGTGAAGAGATGATGAATGGAGGTATGACGAGTGAAGGTTCTGAATGAAAAAGTATGAAAGAGTTGTCGAGAGATGAGCGAGTTAGTAATGAAAGCAAAGAGTATAGTGGATGACATGATTGATAGTGACGAGGAGACGGAGACTGACAAGACAACTGATGAACAACCCCGACAGATTGCTATGCGTAGCCAGGGACCAGCAGATCAATGCAAATGGGTGCAGAAGGGCGTGATTGAGTATAAAAAGTACAGTGAGTGACTGTGGTCGAATGGCTTAAGGAAGGAGGGGTGTGGTGGAGCAAATGTGAGTGTGTGTGTGTGAAGGGCCATTCTCCTACCCTTTTTCCCAATACCCTCTCCCTCCCTCTGTAAGAATGTATGTGTGAATGGGAATGGGTTTGTTTTGTTTGTTTTTTTTTGTTTGTTTGTTTTATGTATAAAATTGATTTCCATGTTATTATTAAATGGCTTTTTTCTTTCTTTCCAGGTGCCATATTCTGGAAAGATAAAAAAAAAACTTGTAAATTACCCCTGTATTCAAAGCTAACTATTTATTATTGTTAATTAATAAAGGCAAATAGTATTTGACAAAGGTTCAAGGCCGTGTTCTGTCTGACTTGGTTTAGTTTAAAATAGTACAGCTTTAATGGAGGGCTTTATAATAGCCATGCAACTGTGACAAGGTCAGTTATCTTAGCCCAAGCTCGGAGGCGCTAGTTTGTTTTGTATATGAAGATTTTGTTGCAGTCCATATTTGGGAAAAGTTGTTCGATTTTGCATAGAATTGTTTCTTAGGATTGATTGCTAATATTCATAAGTAGGATTTATTTATTTTTTGATTGTATATATAGGAAAATTAGCTGTATATTTTTGTGTGAATAATAACAAGATCTCCAATTTAATCACCTCTCTCTATTGTAAATATTATTGTATTTTTTCTGTAAGTAAAGGGACTGTATATACAATCCGTTTCATTCTCCTTCGATCATTTGGGGTTAGTCTAGATTTTCGGCCCGCTACAATATGGAGGACCAATTACTACTTACTTATAACTCTGTGAGTGCATGGTTTGATGAAGGTTCAGCGGTTGACATTATTCTATTCTGTTCAAGTAGGAGCATAAGGTGTTCTGATCTGTTCAAATGTTGTATGAGACGACATGATAGAAGTTTTAAAAATTATAACTGGATTGGAAAATATTGACCCCACAGACTTTTTTGGTAATTGCTCAGTTTATTAGCAGATGCGATTTCTAGCAATTTTGGGGACCGTTTTTTTTTTTTTGCCTCACTCACTTCATTGCCCCTTAATAAACTATTAGTCTATCTACTACTAAACGATAACAATATGGTATATTTACTTTAGGCCAGTGGACAGTAGAGTTTCAAAACATCATCATTATTTGTTTGATAGAAATATGTGAGCCAGCAAAAAAAGTCCCTTAGCTCGCGGACAATTTAAATTTTGAACCATTCGTGCTTGCTTCATGCAGTGACAAATGATTAATCACAATGATGAACAAACTATTTATTCATTCTTAGTTTTGCGTTTTGCTTTCATTAAGCTCATGGTTTACTAAAAATTTGATACTTTTATTGATGTCAGATAAAACCGAACCTAAGATGACATTTTGAAGAACTAGCAAGAATTAGCATGAGCATGAGTTTAAATATGAACGGTGTCGACAGAAAAGTAGTGTTGCTTTGAAAATTCCAAAATTGAGAAAGTATATTTGTTGAATGTCACATTTTTCGTAATAAAATAAGTAATAACATGGATTTTTTTTTCAACAAGAATAAAAAAAGTGTCATGCAAAATACTTTGTAAAAAAGCAAAAAAAAATAATGATAATAGAGGGAAAACAAACAAAAGCTTTTTTATAGTCAAATTTAGGATTAAACTTTCATTCGGAATTCATTAACAACCACCACCCCCCCAAAAAAGTGATTTTATTTTACAATAAACAAAGAAATATTAAATAGAAAGACTAAATTAGTGTCAGGCATAGATTATTTAGAAGAGATCAATAATCAAATACAGTGGTGCCTCGGAATCTGAACAAAAATGTTGAGCAAATTTCAGAACCCCAATGCCTAGGTATGTTACAGCCTGCACTACCACATTTTTGTGTGCTGTATTGGGAAGTTGCATCATGTCTCACACATAAATTTACTTTTTTACGTTCTTATTTGTTGTTTTTTAAATTTAAAATTAAAAACTGTAATAAAATTAGGACTTCTAAACAGTGTAGTGTTGAAAAACTAAGAGAAAAGCTGTTAGAGCAACAATGGAAATTAAGAAAGATGTTATTGCTAAACATGAAAGTAGTGTTTATATAGGACAACTTGCTTTGATGTTTAATATGCTAAAATCAATTGCTTATACAATTTTAAAAAATAAAGTAGCCATTAAAGCAGCTGATGTGGCAAAAGGGGTTAAAGACTGACAACTAAGAGATCAAAACATATCAAAGAGATGGATCAACGAAAAGCAGCTTGCAGGTAATATAATTTCTGAAGCAATAATTTGTGAAAAAGCAAAGGCCCTACACAATGATTTAACTAAAGACACAACTTGAAAGAGTGACTTTAAAGCCAGCAGGGGTTGGTTTGATAAGTTGAAAAGGAGTGAGATTCATAATGTTATTATGCACATAGAAGCTGTCAGCTCTGATTCAGAAGCAGCCAAGAAATTTGTAAAGGAATTTATGGAATATGAGGGCTATGTTTCCAACCAAGTATTCAAATGTTATGAAACAGGCCTCTTTTGGAAGAAAGTGCCTAGGATAACTTACATGGCAAAAGAAGAAAAATTTTCACCAGGCCATAAACCAATGAAAAACCACCTTACTCTATTGCTTTGTGGCAATGCAAATTAAAACTTGTTGTTTATTATTCAGAATCCACGTGTCTTTAAGAAGAATAATGTCATTAAAAGTAAACTGAATGTTATGTGGCGATCAAATGTGAAAGCATTGGTGACAAGGCAATTCTTTACTGAGTGGATATATAAAGTATTTGTTCCTTCAGTAAAGGCTTATCTGCTTGAGAAAAATCTTCCATTGAAAGCTCTCCTACTCCTCAACAATGCTCCAGCGCATCCTCTGAACTTATAAGAAGATTTAGTGGGCAAGTTTAGCTTCAAGATAAAATATTTACCCCCTAACACCACTCCACTCATCCAACCCATGGACCAGCAATTTATTTTGAACTTTAAAAAGTTGTACAAAAAGGCTATGTTTCAAATAATACTGCATTAATCATCAAAGCTTCTTGAAAGATCATTACAATATCTTTCATTGTCTAAGGCTGATTGAGAAAGAATTGAGGGAAGTTTCTTTGAGGACAATGAATTCAGCATGGAAAAATCTTTGGCCTGAATGTGTTCCTGAAAGGGATTTATTTTGAGGCCTTTGAGGAAACATCTGTTCTTCTTGAAATTGTATCTTTGGGCAAGTCTATGGATTTGGAAGTCAATGAAGAGGACATCGACGAGTTAGTGGAGGATCATGCAACCGAGTTGACAATGGAAGAGCTTCGGTATCTAAACCAGCAGCAGAAGGAAGAAATTTCTTCAGGGGAGGAAGAGGGGCAAGCTGTAAGAATTAGCACTGCAGAAATCCAAGATATCACACCAATGTGGTCAAATTTAAGTTTTATCATCATTTGTTACGATATTTACTGGAAGAGAGGAAAATCACACACAGATGCACACGTCGTGACTTGACTCAAGAGAAGTGACCCTTACAATCATAATGTCCAGATTGCTACATTATTTACCCATTAAACAAGCACATTGTTATCGGTACTTTAGAAGTGGTCTTTGGAACAGATTATGTTTGGATTTCAAGGCACCACTGTATATAAAAAAACAACAGAAAATAAAAAAAGCCCTACAGTTTACTAGTATTAAAAGTACAAGGATGAAAAAATAAATGCTTCTGATTGGTCAATGACGAAGTCGAATATTGATTTCTGATTGGTCAGTGAGATAGCTGAAAAACAAAAATAGCTAGAAATCGCATCCACCCATAAACTGAACAATAGGTAGCGATTGGACATATTTCAGTGAGCTCTGTATTCAGTGAAATATTTTTTATAAATTTTTCATATTTTTTGTCAGTTGTGATAACAGAATATATTTTGTTAACAAGTAGATTTTTATTGTGGGAAGTGCAAAATTTTGTTTACATTGTCAGCCATCTTGGTGACAAGTTTAAGTAAATTATTATTAGCAGAATTAATCTTTTAACAAAAAAAAGTTCTAAAATTCAAATTTAAAGGTGATTGCCAGACGAAGCCAGTGGGTTACTTCCATAACTCAATTGAGTTGTCAAGCCCTATATGATGACTCATATGAGCAAAATAGGTGCCCAGTTTACCAACTGATTAATCCCTTGCTTTTCTCACGTCTGAATTAGTGTAGGAAGCGGGTTGGAATGATTGGGATTAGAGCATAGATTTTCGGGTGAATATGGCTAGAATGGATAGGTTAGGTGTGTGAGTAAGAGGGACATGGAACTTGTTAGGTTGACTAACAGATTTGATGCCCTGAGAGAGGAAGAGGTTGAAAGTGATTTGTCTGATGTGGTTGTGGCAGAAAGTGGAGTAAGTGGTAGTTTAAATTATGACAGGAAGGAGGGTTAAACTAGGCCTAGGGTAACTAGGAGGATGACTGAGGTACTTTTGATGGGTGATTTTCAGATTAGATATTTAGATAGGAAGTTGAGCACGAGCAAATGGAAGGGAGAGAGAGTTTATTTGCAGGGTTCTGGTGTAAATGCTGTGTCTGAGAGGTAGGATATTCTGGTGTCTGGGTGTGAGAGTGATACAGTGATTCTAATTATTATTGTAATTTTTTGTAAGTAAAGGACTGTATATACAATCCGTTTCATTCTCCTTCGATTTCTCACGTCTGAATTAGTGTAGGAAGCGGGTTGGAATGATTGGGATTAGAGCATAGATTTTTGGGTGAATATGGCTAGAATGGATAGGTTAGGTGTGTGAGTAAGAGGGAAATGGAACTTGTTAGGTTGACTAACAGATTTGATGCCCTGAGAGAGGAAGAGGTTGAAAGTGATTTGTCTGATGTGGTTGTGGCAGAAAGTGGAGTAAGTGGTAGTTTAAATTATGACAGGAGGGAGGGTTAAACTAGGCCTAGGGTAACTAGGAGGATGACTGAGGTACTTTTGATGGGTGATTTTCAGATTAGATATTTAGATAGGAAGTTGAGTGCGAGCAAATGGAAGGGAGAGAGTTTATTTGCAGGGTTCTGGTGTAAATGCTGTGTCTGAGAGGTAGGATATTCTGGTGTCTGGGTGTGAGAGTGATACAGTGATTCTAATTATTATTGTAATTTTTTGTAAGTAAAGGACTGTATATACAATCCATTTCATTCTCCTTCGATTTCTCACGTCTGAATTAGTGTAGGAAGCGGGTTGGAATGATTGGGATTAGAGCATAGATTTTTGGGTGAATATGGCTAGAATGGATAGGTTAGGTGTGTGAGTAAGAGGGAAATGGAACTTGTTAGGTTGACTAACAGATTTGATGCCCTGAGAGAGGAAGAGGTTGAAAGTGATTTGTCTGATGTGGTTGTGGCAGAAAGTGGAGTAAGTGGTAGTTTAAATTATGACAGGAGGGAGGGTTAAACTAGGCCTAGGGTAACTAGGAGGATGACTGAGGTACTTTTGATGGGTGATTTTCAGATTAGATATTTAGATAGGAAGTTGAGTGCGAGCAAATGGAAGGGAGAGAGTTTATTTGCAGGGTTCTGGTGTAAATGCTGTGTCTGAGAGGTAGGATATTCTGGTGTCTGGGTGTGAGAGTGATACAGTGATTCTAATTATTATTGTAATTTTTTGTAAGTAAAGGACTGTATATACAATCCGTTTCATTCTCCTTCGATTTCTCATGTCTGAATTAGTGTAGGAAGCGGGTTGGAATGATTGGGATTAGAGCATAGATTTTCGGGTGAATATGGCTAGAATGGATAGGTTAGGTGTGTGAGTAAGAGGGACATGGAACTTGTTAGGTTGACTAACAGATTTGATGCCCTGAGAGAGGAAGAGGTTGAAAGTGATTTGTCTGATGTGGTTGTGGCAGAAAGTGGAGTAAGTGGTAGTTTAAATTATGACAGGAAGGAGGGTTAAACTAGGCCTAGGGTAACTAGGAGGATGACTGAGGTACTTTTGATGGGTGATTTTCAGATTAGATATTTAGATAGGAAGTTGAGCGCGAGCAAATGGAAGGGAGAGAGTTTATTTGCAGGGTTCTGGTGTAAATGCTGTGTCTGAGAGGTAGGATATTCTGGTGTCTGGGTGTGAGAGTGATACAGTTGTGATTACGCATGTGAGAGTAAATGATGTAAAGAAGGTGAGTGAAAGTAGAGTGAAGGAGTTGTTTCAGGTGTGCTTCCGAGATTGGATGTGAGGATGAAATGGTTGTCTCATGCAATTGGACTGAATGAGTATGTGAAAGGCCTGTCTGAAGAGTCAGGATTAGTGTTTGTAGATGTATGGAATGGGTTTTATGGGAATAAGGCATTGTATGCATTGGATGGACTCCACCTAAGCCGGGCTGGGGTTGACATGTTGGGGCAGGAGTTAGATAGTGTTGTTGGGTCTTTGCAGGCAGGAAATATAAGATTACAGGGTGAGGCAAGGAAAGGAAAAAGATGCAGAGGAGATAAGAGTGGAAGGTATACATTCTAAAAGATATGCTTCAGGGATAGGAGGGCTGAGTTGTCTTTATACCAATGCTCGTAGTCTTAGAAATAAGAAAGATGAGTTATTTAGCTATATTATTGATGAGGATATAGATATAATATGTGTAATAGAATCATAGTTAATGAAAATAAATTTAATGACAACATGAGTATATCTCTTAAAGGAGAGATAGGACGGGTGGTGGGTTGATTATTTATATCAGAAATAGCATTTCTTCAAATCTAAATAATTCTATAAAGCAAAAAGAAGTTGAGTCACTGTGGATAGATATTAGGGTCAATAAAAATAGGCTAATACACTTGGGAGCCTTTGATAGACCACCCAGACAGACTGACTGCACTGATGAGCTAATGATCAAGGAAATAAGGAAAGGATGTGAAGGAGATACAGTTATTCTTAGTGTCTTTAATTTAAATTCTGTGGACAGGAAAAATGATAGGAAGGGATAGAGCAAGTTGAAAGTTTATAGAATGCTTTGAGAATAATTTTTTGACTCCATTTGTTAATAAGACAAGAGGTGCCAATATATTAGATCTGGTTCTTTCAAATGATTATCACTTGGTTCAGGAATTAACTGTCGGGGAAGCATTGGGAAATAGTGATCATCAGATGGTTCCTTTTAACTTGGGAATAGTGAAAGGTAGAACATCAACAAACTCAACAAAGACTCTAAATTTTTATAGGGGAGATTACGGTAAATTAAAACTTGCAAAATCAGATTAGATGGGATATAGAATTCAGGGGGAAGAATACTTATGAGATGTGGGACACTTTTAAGACTATACTAAACATAGTCCAAAAGCAGTGTATTCCAATGAAGGCTATTACAAAGAAGTGTAGGAAGCCGTTGTGTTGGAATCAGAAGATAGCTAGGAAAATTTCTGCAAAAAAAAGGGCATACCAGAGATTACAGAAGTACTTTTGGGAATTTAAATCATTATAGGTCAACCAGAAATAAGATAAATAAGATTATTAAGAAGAGCAAAAGGGCAGCAGAAATTAATTAAGCTCAAAATAATAATAAAGATCCAAGAAAATTCTTTAGCTATTATAGAATTAATAACAAATCTAACTGATCAAATAGGGCCTATTAGATATGAAGAGGTTTTGAAAGAATCTGATAAGGAAATAGTAGAGGTTCTTAATGATAATTTTTCTTGAGTATTTAGTAACACAAGATGATCGAGATAGATTAATTGATGATAATTCTAGGTTAAGGGAAGTAGTGTTGAATACCATTAATGTGAACATGGAAATAATTAAAGGGCTTATATTGGAGTTAAATACTAGTAAGTCATCTGGCCCAGACAACATTCATTCTAGGTTACTCAAAGAAGGTGTAGATAGTATTACAGTAGCTCTTGAGAAGATATAACAACATAATTTAACGGATGACAAAAGCCACGGGGGCTTATCAAAGATCATCCGCATCCGTCAAAACCCACCCACAAAAAGCACCATCGCCAGGGGAAGACAAAATCAAAGTCCCCCACAATATAATATAACAGATAACAAAAGCCACAAGGGCCCATCATAGGTCATCTGAGTCAAATGACCTCTTTTTTGGATTCAGTCATGGCTTGGTGACAGACAGCAAAGAGTTAGTATAGATGGAATTAAATCTGAGTGGGGGTGTGTTAGCAGTGGAGTTCCGCAAGGATCTGTTTTGGGTCCCTTGCTATTCTTAATTTATATTAATGATCTTGACATAGGTATAAGTAGTGACCTGAGTAAATTTGCTGATGATACTAAGCTAGGTAGGGCCATTAGGGCTGATTCTGATGCTGTTGTAATGCAGGAGGAATTGACCATTCTGTCCAATTGGGCTGAGAAATGGCAAATGAAGTTTAACATAGACAAATGTAGTGTACTTAGTATAGGTAGAAATAATCCACTGAATAGTTATAAATTAAATGGGAGAAATTTAGGGAGGACCGATTGTGAGAGGGACTTGGGTATTTTGGTAAGTTCAGACCTTCGTCCTAGAAAGCAATGCCTAAATGCTAAGAATAAAGCTAATAGGATATTGGGATTCATTAGAAGGAGTGTAAGCAATAAGAGTGCTGAAGTCATTCTAAAACTGTATCTGGCGCTAGTTAGGCCTCATCTAGACTATGCAGTACAATTTTGGTCACCATATTATAGGAAGGATATTGATTTGCTTGAGTCTGTGCAGAGAAGGATGACAAAGACGATTGGTGGGCTAAGGAACTTACCTTATGGTGAAAGGCTCAGAAAACTAAATCTACATACATTGGAAAGGAGAAGAGTCAGAGGGGAATTGATTGAAGTCTTCAAATGGGTAAAAGGATATAATAAAGGGGATCTGGGTAAGGTTCTTATACTTAGTGAACATGACAGGACACGTAGCAATGGGTTTAAGCTTGATAAGTATAGGTTTAGTAAGGAAATTGGGAGGAATTGGTTTACAAATCGTGTGGTAGATGAATGGAATAGGCTCACTAGACATGTGATAGAAGCCTCCTCTCTGGGTAGTTTTAAGAATAGATTAGATAAATATATGAATGAAGCTGCTAGATGGGACTGACTTTTTTATGTACATATGTATATATTTTTCTAAGGAGTGGGGAGATTATTTTGCGGTTGCATGAATGGACATAATCCTCTGGATGCATTTTATGTATATTGTAGATTAGATCTGACGAACTCCTGTAAAGGGTGACAATGTTGATGACTTTTCTCTGGTAAGAAATCTTTTGTGTGTTGACTGGAACAGGAGCTGCCAAGTGTAGGCCATGAATGGTCTTTTGCAGTCTCCTTCTTTTCTTATGTTCTTATGTTTTAAGGCACTCAAACTCCCAAGAAAACTACATCCAGGGGATTGCATCCAGAAACAAGGGTATCACCAATCAAGGCTTGTCAAGAACTAAATCATGCAGCTATAGATATATACAAACAATATTAATATATACAACCTTCCCTCCCCATAAACTCATCCAACCTACTCTTAAATACATTTAAATTTAAACTACCTACTACCCTCCACAGCAATTTGTTCCACAAGTCTACCACTCTATTGGTGAAAAAATATTTTCTTAAATCCAACCTACACCATTGCTTTTTAATTTTCAAGTGGTGACCTCTAGTCCGATTTCCATCATGTAACTCAAAAAACTTGCTAACATCCAATTTATCCATCCCAGAAAAATTTTTAAAGAGCTCAATCATATCCCCTCTCACATACCTCCTTTCGAACGAGAGTATATTTAATACCCTCAGTCTATCTATATATTCAAGGTGCCTCAGGGAAGGAATAATCTTTGTTGCCCTCCATTGCACTGACTCGAGAAGGTTAATATCGTGTCTAAAATGTGGGGACCATGCTTGTATACAGTACTCTAGATGTGGCCTAACATAAGAGTTACAGAGTTTAAGAATAACCTCCTTACTTTTGTAACTGACATTTCTCTTAATGAAACCCAGCACTCTATTTGCCCTATTTCTTGCTTCAATACACTGCTTAGAAAACCTTAATGACTTATCTATTACTACTCCTAGATCTTTCTCATCCTCTACTAAGCTCAGCCAATGCCCATCCATTTCATAGTTAAATTCTCTATTATCTTTTCCCATGTTAATAACTTTGCACTTATCAAGGTTGAAAGTCATTTGCCACTTATGTGCCCAGGATAACAATTTATTTAAAGCCCCCTGCACTTTAAAATTATCATCAATATCTTTAACTACAGCTGCAAATTTGGTATCATCCACAAAAATTGACACTTTATTATTAACTGCCTCCCCAAGATCATTTATATAGATGACAAATAATAATGGACTGAGAACTGATCCCTGAGGAACCCCCCTGATAACATCCTTCCACTCTGACTTTAAACTACCTACTACCTACTACTAGTCTCCTATGTGGTACCTTATCAAATGCTTTACTAAAATCCAAGTAAATTACATCTACATTCTCTCCCTTATCTACTTGATTTGTTACAAACTCCAGAAAGTCTAGTAAATTAGTCAAACATGATGTACCTGATCTAAACCCATGCTGAGCATCGCTGATTAACCCCTCCCTTTCTAGATGTTGGCAAATCCCTTTTTTAACTATTTTCTCAAGAATTTTACAGACTACAGGAGTTAGGCTAACCGGTCTAAAGTTATTTGGATCCTCTTTACTACCCTTCTTGAAAATGGGGACTACATTCGCTCTCTTCCAATCATCGGGTATTTCTCCATATTCCAGTGACCTAGTATACAACTTATCCAGAGCTATTGAGATACTTTCTACCCCTTCTTTAAGTATCCTAGAATGAATATTATCAGGGCCGGAGGCCTTGGTAGCATCTAACTCACCTATTAGTCCTTTTATCTTCCTCCAATCCACACTAATGGTAGTAAACACCTCTTTCCCTGACCCATGAGTACTATACATAAGACTATTTAGTTTCTCCTTTGTAAATACTGATGCAAAATGACCATTTAGTACCTCAACTATTTCCTCATCAGTTTCTCTCACAACCCCTTCATATTTGATAGGTCCTATTTTAACTCTGCCAGACTTGTTATTAATTTTATAGTAACTAAAGAACTTTCTAGGATCTTTGTTGCTATCCTGAGCTAATTTAATTTCTGACACCCTTTTGTTCTTCTTTATAATCTTATTTAACTCATTCCTAGCTATTCTATAATCACTTAAATTTTGAATATTATTTTCTATCTGTAATTTTTTAAATACACTTTTCATATCTGAAATTTTTCTAGTTATCTCCTGATTACACCATAATGGTTTCCTACTTTTGTTCCTAATAGCCTTCATTGGGATACATTGTTCTTGGACTACATTTATTATATGCTTGAAAGTATCCCACATCCCATAAGCATTTTGACCTCTGAATTCTACATCCCAGTCTACCAAATTTAGCAAGCTTCAAACTTTTACATAATCTCCCTTATGAAAATTTGGAACTTTTACAGCATTCTCAGTTATTTTACCCATCTTAATTCCCAAGTTAAAACAAACTATCTGATGGACACTATTTCCCAATGCTTTCCCAACAGTCAATTCTTGAACTAAATGATCACTGTTAGAAAGTACTAAATCTAATATATTGTCCCCCCTCGTTGGCTCATTAACAAATTGATTCAAAAAATTATCCTCAAAGCATTCTATGAACCTGCCACTTGTTCTATCCCTACCTATCATATTTTCCCAATCCACAGAGTTTAAGTTGAAGTCCCCAATAATAACTGCATCTGTTTCACATCCCTTACTTATTTCCCTTATCATTAGTTCATCTATATCATCAGCCTGCCCAGGTGGTCTGTAAAAAGCTCCCAAATGCACCATTCTATTTTTACTGAACCTAATATCTATCCAAAGTGACTCAACTCCATCCTGCTTTATTGAAGTATTTAAACTTGAAACACAATGTTGTTTTTTATATAGATAATTATTCCTCCACCAATCCTACCTGTCCTTTGACTAATGTACATATTATAGCCCTGTAAATCAAATTCATTTATAGTGTCACTAAATTCTATTTCATTAATCCATGATTCAGTAACACATAATATATCTATATCCTCATCACTAATATAACTAAATATCTCATCCTTCTTGTTTCTAAGACTACAAGCATTTGTATAGAAACAATTTAACCCCCCTATCCCTGAAGCACCTCTTCCAACCTGAATGACCTCATCTCTATTGCCTTGGAACCTATTTCTGTTATCTGCCAAGTCCATTTTACTTTCAGTACTATAATGTCCTCTCATAATTCCCTGACAACTATTAGTATCTAGTTTCCCGCCTGCAAAGACCTAATAACACGATCATACTCTCCCACAACACATCTACCCCCCCCCCCCTCCTACTCAAATGCAGTCCATCCATTGCATACATTTCTTTCATTCCAACAAACCTATCCCACACATCCACAAACATGACACCTTCCATCTCACACATCCTCCTCACATAATCATTCAGCCCAATCGCACGAGACATCCATTCTACTCCAATATCCATTCTTGGAAGCACACCTGTCACAACATCTTTCATTCTACTTTCTTTCACCTTTTCAATCAACCTCTTGTACCTCTCAAGTAACTCACATGCACCCACTTTCTTCACATCATTCACTCCTACATGTGTAATCACAACCGCATCCCTTGCACAGCCAGACACCAGCTCCTCATACCTATCAGACAGATCTCTCACTCCAGCACCCGGCAAACACCAACCACACCATCAAACCATTCAATCTACTTGAATTCAACTTCCTATCTAACTTGCGAATTACCCATCACAAGCACTTCAGTCAGATTCCTATTCCTAACTACCACAGACCTAACTCCATCCCCACTCCTATTCTCATTCAAACTACCAGTCACTCTACCTCCCCCCCCCCATCAGTTATATCACTTCCAGTTACTTCCTCTCTTAGGGCACTGAATCTATTAGTCAAGCTAATAGGTTCTGTGTCCCTCTGACTCACACACATATTCTCCCCCTGGCTAACCACCTCAACAGAGGCAACCCTATTCTCACAAAGAACAGGAGAAGCCTCCCTAGCTACACGTTTCCTAACCACTCTCCACTGTCCCCCATCCTCACTAGGCCTATTTCTAACTATTCTAAGGGGGCTAACTTCACTATCCCTAGAACTATCATATCCTACCTCCTCCACCGGCCCTCTACCTTCAAATGGGTAAAAGGATATAATAAAGGGGATCTGGGTAAGGTTCTTATACTTAGTGAACATGACAGGACACGTAGCAATGGGTTTAAGCTTGATAAGTATAGGTTTAGGAAGGAGATTGGGAGGAATTGGTTTACAAATCGTGTGGTAGATGAATGGAATAGGCTCACTAGACATGTGATAGAAGCCTCCTCTCTGGGTAGTTTTAAGAATAGATTAGATAAATATATGGATGAAGCTGCTAGATGGGACTGACTTTTTTTTATGTATATATTTTTCTAAGTAGTGGGGAGATTATATTTTGCGGTTGCATGAATGGACATAATCCTCTGGATGCATTTTATGTATATTGTAGATTAGATCTGACGAACTCCTGTAAAGGTAGACAATATTGATGACTTTTCTCTGGTAAGAAATCTTTTGTGTATTGACTGGAACAGGAGCTGCCAAGTGTAGGCCATGAATGGTCTTTTGCAGTCTCCTTCTTTTCTTATGTTCTTATGATTGTATTCTCTTTTCAGAGATATATTTTTGCAAATATAAATATAAGAGTAAATATTTAAAAAGTTAAATTGTAATTGGTTGTCCAGCGCATTGGAATATTACATTTAGTATTGCATCCTGTCTTCAAAGGGTGAAGCTTTAGCGGACTGTAAGAGGAATCCTCGAGGCAAGTACTCTGCCCAGCCCAGCCCTGAAATAGACGGCGTTACCTGCATTGGCTGACGAGCCTGTCCCCTTTTTTTTATTGACTACTACTACCAGCCCCCCCCCCAGCGCACAAGTGATCGTCCCGTGCTCTTTTTGTTTGGGTGTTGTTGTTTTTTTTTTATTTGTTGTGTGGACCTTGTTTGGGTTGTGTAAAATTGTTCTCTGCGCCTGTCATATTTTATTTTTGTTTTCAGTTGTGAGAATTGAAATTTGTATATAGTATTTAATTTGAATGCGCACTGGTGTTTATTTTTTTTTGTAAATATAAACTGTAATTTTCACTCTATTTTTGGGGGGTAAAGTAAAGGACTGTATATCAGTAGGGTGGTCCCCCCATTGTGTTTACCCCCACATGACCCGTCCCCATAAATTTACTCCACACACAGATAAAATAGTTTACGTCCCATCATTCGAGCCACCAATCTACATATTTACTGTTACTTTTTCTGAGCTGAAATCTATATTTACGAAGTTTATGGTGATTTCCAATTATATTATGGGGGGATTATTATAGGCCTATCCCCCTAATGAGCCTACCTTCAAAATAAGCTAGAATCACATCTGCCCATACTCACAACATTTACCCAGGCATAAGCCTCAGTAACACTTCAGTTTCAGGGCGCACGGTAGGTGGCGCTGTTTATAGGCTACAATATATGTCTTATGACATCAGACGGTAGCATCAGATGTGAATAATTACGGCATTATATTTTTTTGTATACGAGTATATACTGGGGGGCTGCACCCCCAGATCCCCCCCCAATTGATTGAAACTCAGGATCATCACAGGGTGGTCCCCCCGCAGTGATATCTCCCCCATGAGCAGTCTCCTTGAATTTACTGGGGTTTCCCCCCCCCCTAAGAGCTTTTTACTGGCAGAAAAACCTAACCTAATGACAAACAATACTTACTTTTATCAGTTTCTTGATTAGTTTATATGCCTCTAAATAATCTAAAAGTTTTTCGCAGTCATGCAAAATAAACCCGAATAAGAAGAAGCACAACTAGAGCACAAAAAAGTCATAACGAAACAGAAAAAAATGCTAAGTGGGTTCTATTTATAGCTACGACGTTGCCAGTAAGAAGCTGTTATCGTTCACTGCGAAACAAAAAATATGAAAACAATAAAAGACCTCAAGAAACCTTACCTAACTTAGAAAAAACTATAAACGCTAGAGGCGCAGATATTTAGTAAATAATACAGACTAAGTTACAAAACAACAAAAAAATATAACGCCGTAATTGTTCACATCTGACGCTACCATCTGATGTGAGAAGATATATATTGTAGCCTACTAACAGCGCCACCTACTGTACACCCCAAATCTGAAGTATTACCTAAGCCTCATCCAGAGGGGTAATTGTGTAGACAATGGCCGGATGCGATTATTTTGAGCGTCGGCTCGTTGTTGGGTACGGCTCATCGCGGGGATAACACTGCGATGACCCTGAGTTTCAATCCTTTGGGGGGGGTCTGGGGGGCACAGCCCCCACTATAAAAACGAAGGTAAACATGTAGATTATCGGCCCGGCCGATCCCGGCCAATAAACCGTAGTTTTTTCATCCATGTTCCAAAATGTTTCACGTTTTTGGAGTACATTTAAGGGGACGGCTCATGTGGGGGTAAGCACAAGGGGGAGACCACACTACGATGATCCTAAGTTTCATTAAATTGGGGGGGGGTCTGGGGGGCACAGCCCCCCCAGTATATAATCCTAATTGTTATAATGTTCTGCCATTTACAGAGGTGAATGCTTTAACTACATCATGTCAGCGTCTGTAATCGTTTTGCGAATTATAATAGGGGGGGGGGGGGTATGACGTCAGAAATGCTTGATATCAATTTTTCTTTTCTACTAAATAGCTTTTTATTATCCTCATTCGGAGTCATTTTTATTTTTCAATATATTTTTCCCCATTTTACTATTTTTGTTACCTTCTTTTATACATTTAAATGTAATTGGCTAGATCATTTCAAGGAACTACTTGTTTTTTAGCAGTTTGGGTGTCAAATATTCCCCTTTTACGCAGTTTGAAAATAATCATCGAATTCTGAATTTTGTCCGTCAGCTATTGCGGAATTATTAACCCTAGTTTCTGATAAAGATAAATTAAACACCTTTTTGGATGTGTATAATTTAGTGCGAATTAAAAGTGAATGCGACATTTGTGGCCAAGCATTAGATGGGAACCCTAACTTTGAATTTAGATGATCGAAAATAAAATGTGATTCAAGTCAGCTAGATTTCAAATAGGGCGCAGACGCGCAAAATAAATAGGCTTTCCTCTTCGCTATTTTGGAAGTATAACCACTGCATTTAAGTATGGGAAACAAAGTGTTTCGTTTGGTTATTTTCGGGCAATTTGGTAACTAAAATGGCTTACTTAACAGCATTTTCAGTGGGTTTAATTTCGAGATTTAAAAAAAAAAAAGGCACCTAGCATTCGAACAAAACTCAAACGCGCATGAATATTCAAACACTGGTGAACGATAACGCGAACGAAGATTCAAACACGGGTGAACGATAATATTTACACAAATTTTTTTTTCAGGCTGAGCCGATAATCTACATGTTTACCAAAACGAAAATCACCATAAAATTCTTTGATTTCATCTCTAAAAAAATAGCCCAAAATAGCCCCCCAAAAGCTAGGCCTAGGATCCGGCCATCGTCTACACAATATAAACCACTGGAACAAATGGCCTGAAGATGTAGTGAGTGCTCCCTCAGTAATAGCTTTCAAAAACATAAGATAAATATAAGGCACAGTCAGAAATGGAAGCGGGCAATAGGATCTATGTAGATCATTAGTGATCCCGTTGATCTTATTGGTAAATCTATAACTGACACTCCCTAGCAGACATGATATATACAGTATACTGATGTAATTAAGAAACCTCAAATATTATTATTCAGTGATCTTACCTTGTTTTTCTAACTTATACCTAAATAAATAATCTGATAAGAATTAATAGCAATGATGAAAAGAAGTGGCAAAAGTATGGCAAACAATAACTTTTAATTTTAATCTAAAGTATAAACTACAATCACACCACCATGCTAGAGTGCTACTGCGGCTGTATTTGTTAGAGTGTTTGTTTTAAGGAGAACAAATTTAGATAAGGAATCGACAAACTTCTCTTCGTATCTACGACGGCTATTTTCAAATATGTTGTCTATCTATAAATAATATTTACATTTTTAAATTTCAAACTAATGTCATTTTTACTTGGTGATACCACGACCAATCTGGATTCCACTCAGAAGGGACCAAACAAGAGAGAAAGTTCAGGTTCAGATTAGATTTCCAAGAATGCGCTTTGGCTACAGCTCCTTGTAGTCGATTTTTCTTTTATTTGTATATAGTTGGGTTTCTTTAAAGATTAGACAGTTGGAATTTATTTACAAATTTTCTTCATTTTCCTTAATTAGTTTGAATCTAGTTTTCTATAGTTTATGTAAGTATCTCTTAGTATCTGATATTTTTTTCAGTTCTGTCTTCAAATAGTAATATTTTTGCAATGAGGTCTTCTTCAGTAGTATCATCACATACTGTAATATTATATTTTATTCTAATCATATATAGTTTTTCATATTTTACCAAGAAGTGGCTTAGTGTTTCATCGTGCGTTTTACATAGTTTACATAAGGCAATTTCACTCCGAAATGCATTTCTCCAATTAAGCGGCAGGGTGTCTGACCGAGATCCAAACAGCAATTTTGATGCAAAGTACTTGTTATAGATATTTTCCTGAATTACTGTGTTTTATACAGTTTGTATGTGGGATTAATTTCTTTGTTTATAAGTTCTCTCATCCACGTGTCGCTGTTTATTTTTTTATGTTCTTTGATATGTTCATTATTATTTTTCTTTAATTCATCAAAGCTTAATTGGTATTGGCTCAGGTAATTTTTTAATAGTATTTATCAATATTGCTCCATTTTTTTTATTTTGAGGTTGGCAATGCTTGCTATTAGCTCGTTATTTGAATTTAATAAGTGCTTTATATACAGTAGCTTTGTTTGTGCCTCCTTTTTGTCATCATCAGTGAAGCTCCAATTTCTCCTAGTAGTGCACAATTTGGAGCATAAGATGAGGCATTTAATAATGGCCTGTATACTTTGTTTTCTATTATCATAGACATTTTACTCACCCTAGAACTAATTCATCTCACGCTATATATATATATATATATATATATTAGTGGTAAAGTGTGTCATAATGGTTAACGTGATCTCAACCACTGCGCTGACGTCCACCTCAGTCACTACTTCAATAACTTGTCTAGGCATCACCACTGCCATATTTTCCTCCACGACTGACCCCCATTCGAGCATCCTCCTGCAGCAATCCTTCACTTCCCTAGCGGCTTGCCCTCTCCCCTCCGTCTGCCATTCTTCTCCCAACCTGCGATGGAGTGAACCCTATTGCATGGTTGGAGATAGCCGACTTCATCATGGACAACCACGCCATCCCCGATCAACATAAAACGATCTGCATCGCCCAGAAGTTGCCCCTAAGTATCTTTTTTTATTTTTAAGCACATCATGCTCGAGACCGGCAATTCTGGGTCTTGGGAGAAATTGAAAGTTGTATTTAGGGAAGAATTTTGGAGGTCGAAAATCAAGGACTTGCGTATTCTCCTCAACACAGAGGAGACAGGTGTTAGGCGTCCCTCGCGTTTCCTGTAGCACCTCAAGAGCTTAGCTCACGCTAAGGGTGCACAGTTGGAGCAGTTAGATCCTTTGCTAACTGAAATCGTTATGCGTGGGGTCCCAGAGCAAGTTAGGCCACTAATATTAATGGCGTCACCCGCTAACGTGGAGGACATGGCAAAGGCTGGCGATGATATATTCAACAACCCATACGTCAGATGAGGTAACGTGAATAATTATACAAATTGCGACCCAAATGTTGAAAAAAGTTTATTTCACAGGTTAGGGCATCGAGCGGATCTCTTTACAACCAGGCAGATCTTCCACGTGGAGGACCCTCCCAAGCTCAGGATCTTGCTTCTGTCTTGGAGAGGATTGAGGAGGATATTCGTGCCCTTTAGTTGCAGAAGGGTTTGCGGCGAGAGCACAGTCGCGGGCAGAACAGTGGAGCCAGACGCCGTTCGTCCTCCCGTTCAAGAGACAACCAACGAAGGAACTCCAACACAAGAGGTGAAGCAAGGTAGGTTCATTTTTAACCTTCGTCAAATTCCACCTATCCTGATAATGCTGGTATCATGCTAGTTATGGTAGCAACGCTGTGCGCTGTGTACAACCTTGAAGCTTTTACCACGCATTTATGCATTCTCAAAACTTTCATTCTCCGGCTAATCATGCTGCTCAAGTTTTCTTTCGCCAATTTTCAAGCTTTTGCTGGTACCACCTCAAATTTGGTACAAGAGCCTAAAAATGCTCAAGCCCATGCTCGTACCATAAAAAGGCTCAATCTTCATCTCAAACTGCGCTCAGACTAACTTCACTACCTTCAAACCTACATAATTCTACGGGCTCTTTTACCCAACTTTCAATCTCAGTGCAGCATACTTTAAACTAGAAACATAAGCGAACTCATCCCTTCATCCGGTCGACCTTCCATTTAACATTCATAACCCACTCCCTGGTTTCTCTTTCCTGGTTGACACTGGCGGTCAATGCAGGGTCATTCCTGCCTCTTCAGTCGAGGAAGCCTTCACTTCTTCTGATCTTGTCCTTAAAGCTCCCAATTCATCGGACATGACTTATGGGAGGCGTATCTTCGATCTCTCTCTCGGGTTACGTCGTGTTTTACCATGGACATTTATCATTGCCGACGTCGGCATCCCAATTTTAGGCCTCGATTTCCTTTCCGCTCATGACCTTTTGGTAGATTCTTGTCACCGCAAGCTTATCCACAGAACCACCACACTAACTGTTGCTGGTCCATTTTTTCCTTCTAACAGCTCTCTCCTCTCTGTTAGTTTCCTTAAAACCGCTTCCCGCTTCGAGCAACTTCTGCGGGGGGTTTCCAAGCCTCAGTCTACCTTCTTCTAAAGGACAGACCCATTGAGAAAATTGTAGTGCAGAGGATCGAGAAACAGGAGGGCCAGTATTCTCACGCCACCGTCGACTGGCCCCGGATAGACTTGCCCTAATGAAGCAGGAATTTAAATACATGATGTAGGCCGGGATCGCTTCCCCATCCATCTGCTCATAGGCTTAACCGTTTCATGTAGTACCTAAGTCTACTCCGGGGGAATTCAGAGCTGTAGGTGACTACAGGCGACTCAATGCCTGTACAGTTCCGGATATGTATCCTTTGCCTTTCTTATCGGATTTTAACTCTGCTCTCTTCGTTTGTTCCATTTTCTCTCGGCTCGATTTAGGTCG
>OZ018331.1:76004752-76163016 GCA_963969495.1 Ceratothoa steindachneri
TATATATATATATATATATATATATATATATATATATATATATATATAATATATATATATATAATATATATATATATATATATATATATATATATATATAATATATTATATATATATATATATATATATATATAATATATATATATATATAATATATATATATATATATAATAAAAAATATAATATATATATATATATATATATAATATATATATATATAATATATATATATAATATATATATATATAATATATATATATAATATATATATATATAATATATATATATAATATATATATATATAATATATATATATATATAATATATATATATAATATATATATATATAATATATATATATAATATATATATATATATATATATATATATTTATTTATTTATATATTATATATATATTTATTTATTTATATATATATATATATTTATTTATTTATATATATATATATATATATTTATTTATATATATATATATTTATTTATATATATATATATTTATTTATATATATATATATTTATTTATATATATATATATTTATTTATATATATAAATATTTATTTATATATATAAATATTTATTTATATATATAAATATTTATTTATATATATAAATATTTATTTATATATATATATTTATTTATATATATATATATATATATATTTATATTTATATATATTTATATTTATATTTATATATATATATTTATATATATTATATATATATATATATATATATATATATATATATAATATAAATATATATATATATATATATTATATAGCCAGATCAAACTTTTACTCAGCACCTAATCCTAAATAAAACGTATGTAATAAAAATTTTATTACATTCTAATACGCACCCTATTAATTTATTTAAAAAAGTGGAACGGGCCAACAACATCAATGTTGCCTTTCAATACGATAAATAGATCCAAAATAGTCTGTCTAAAAATATAGCTACTGATAAACAACAGGGAGTTTATTAAATTCCATGCAAAGTTTGCGATCAATTTACATTGACGAAAGCAGCAGATTCTCCAAGAGAATGAAGAAGACAAATGCGACATGCGCCGCGGAAGCCTACCCTGTAACCTGGTCCTATAATAATTCAAATGAAAATCATTCAATTGACATTGATTTTCAAAAATAATTTATAATTCCCACAACTATATATATAGTCATCTAATAGAATGAGCTATTATAAAGGAAATTCCAAACTTTAATACTTCCGATGGGCAATTCAACACATCCCTTGATCTCGTCTGGCCTCTGATCTAAAATGCCCAAGGTCCATAGCCACTTACATTCCGACTTTGTACATTCCGGTTAAAATAGTATGCACTATTTCTTCGTTTCTATATCTCACACTTTTTTTCTTAAGCTTTCATTGGTCACGTAGTATTTTCTTTAGTGTTTTTTTCCGGGTTGTGTTTCCAGTTTTCATTTATTTGGGCCTTTAAATACATCTATTATATATCACCTGCCATGTAATTTTCAATTATTACAAACCAAGAAGCAAGTGCCCCCTCCTACTAGAAAAACACTCGTCTTTTCTCTCAGTGGATAAAAACCTACACTTAGTTATTCAAAAGGCTTCTTGATCAACCTTTTTAGGGTTGAGGATGGTAGATCTGGCGATGAGCGTCGCGGTCATATAAGCGATGAGTGCTTGATGACAGAGGTTCAAATCCAACTCCTTTATTAATTTTCATATACCAGTTAAAATAGTTTGCCCTATTTTCCCGTTTCTATACCTCCCATTTTCTTTCTTAAGTTTTCATTGGCCACGTAATATTTTCCTTAGCGTTTGTTGCAGATTGTGTTACCAGTTTTTTTTTATTTCTTTAGGCCTTTAAATACATATATTTTAAATCACGTGTCATGTAATTTTCAATTATTATAAACAAAATAACCTGTCGCGAATTTCTTGTTTAATTTTTAATTATGAACTTGGTCGCTGGGAATAATTTGAACAAGAAACTGCGCTAAGAATAATTATATTTAATTCTAACTGAAAAATAATCGCTGTAATATAAACTTAGTAAAAGAATAAAAATCTCCACTTACTTGCTTGCTGTAATATGAGGTGGTTAGTACTCATCTCATTCACAGTGTCTACGTATAATATGCCTAAAGGATCCTAATAGGTAGCTATTATTAATAAATGACAGCTATATATATACTTAGCCTGTGAAATGGTGATTAATCTTGATCTTGGAGTGAGATAATGGTTTATTTATCAATTAATATTTATGACTTAAATCAAAATAGCTAAGTTATTATCATAGCGCTTTGCACGCCGTATGAACCAAAACTTGACAACTTGCGGAAATTTTAGTAGATATTTAACGGGGTCTGTCTTTACTTCTTGACACCTAGTCGTAGAGGCCGAACGAAAAAAAAAAAATGCTTCTCGGTACACCTGGAGCTATGATAGGTGGCAACTTGAAACAATGTACTTTCGCAAAACGCAACGACGACCACTTATTAAAAATGAATTAAGCCAAATCATTATTACTACTACTCCCAACTTACTTTAATATAACAAGGAAACTAAATTAAAAGGGATGTCTATTTACAATTCTCACTTTTGTTTCCGGGAGTAAAAAATTTACATGACCCATGCCCCCTCCTATTAAAAAAAAAACCACTTGTCTCTCTCCCTGGATAAGAACACAAACTTCGTAATTCAAAAGGCTTCTTGAATCAACCGGGGAGGGGGGGGGGGGGGGTTAGCTCTGGCAATGAGAGCTCGACAATACAGGCTCAAATCCAACTACTTTATTCATATAAGTTAAAATAGTTTGCACTATTTCTCCGTTTCTATATCTCACATTTTCTTTCTTAAGCATTCATTGGTCACGTAATATTTTCCTTAGCGTTTTTTTCCGAATTGTGTTACCAGTTTTCATTTCTTTGAGCCTTTAAATACATTTATTATATATCACGTTATGTAATTTTCAATTATTATAAACAAAAAGCTGTGACCCCCTGCTACTAGAAAATTACTTGTCTTGTCTTTCACTGAATAAAAACCTACACTTAGTTATTCAAAATGCTTCTTGAATCAACCTTTTAGGGGATTGAGGATGGTAGCTTTGGCGATGAACGTCGCGGTCATATAAGGGATGAGCGCTTGATGAAACAGGTTCAAATCCAACTCCTATATTCATTTTCATATAACGGTTAAAATAGTTTGCCCTATTTCTCTGTTTCTATATCTCATATTTTCTTTCTTAAGCTTAGCGTTTTTTCCGTGTTGTGTTACCAGTTATTATTTCTTTGAGCCTTTAAATACATCTATTATATATCACGTGTCATGTAATTTTCAATTTTATATATCATCAGATTACAATGAATAAACCAGACATAGATAAACTGCTGTGTAATTTCCATTTGTGCTCTGTAAATATTTGAGATTGTCGTTTTGTCTTGAAAATGCAAGCTCCACATTTCAACGAAATATGGGCAATATATCTATTTAGTGGCTTTGATTCTCTTTTTATCAATATCAAGGACATTCTAATCTTCTTGCATAACATCAATGATCACATAGAACAATGAGATAAACTGCAAAATATTGGTCGAGAATACCCTGCAAATTTCGGTGGAAAAATGGAAGTTGATGAATAAATTGATTTCTTAGACCAAAGAGTCTCAGATGAGGGAATATATCCTACGACGAGGAAAATTACAGTAATTAACGAAATGCCCTTACCGATGAATTACAAAGGACTATGTCGATTCGAAGTATGTTAGGCTATTATAGGATGATGGTGCTTGATTTTACAGCAATTGCAGTTCTTCTGACGGAACTCGCTGGAATTTAACCTAAAGCTCGTGAGTTGGTATGGAATGTTGCTGCAGGCGAAATGTTTGATGCTGCCAAAGAAGCCCTGACAAACTGAATTAAGCTACATCACCCATTACCTAATGATTCACCGTGCTTAGTTACATACAACTCTCAATTCATAGTGGGTGCTGCTGTTCATCAAATGGTGAATGGTTCTCTACGTCCAGTGGCATTTTTCTCCAGGGAAGTTAAGAAAAACGCAACAAGCATACTCTAATTAAGTAATGACAGGGAACACTTTGCTGCATATCTTGCTGTGATCCATTTCAGAAGGTAGACATGTGACTTTATGTATGGACTATAAACCATTGGTATGTTTTTTTTCATCTGCTGCTTGCAAAGACCGAAGACAGCAACGTAACTGTATAATGTAGTTGCTGACCAGCTATCTCGGAATGTCAACTCAGTCCAAATAGACTCGTTTGACCTCCGTTCTTTGGGAACACCGCATGAGCAAGATGAAGAACTGCAATCTCTTCAATCCGAATTAAGATCATTTCTCTTTCCCAGGAATACTCAACTTTGAGTGAACTAACATCTAAATATTAACGATCGTTTGTTCCTATTGCCTGCAGGATGTCAATTTTTTAACAACTACATAAGTATATCTCATCCTGGAATTAAAGCATCACTTTGGTTGGTTGGTTGGTCAAAACAAGGCATTTCTTGACTAATATAGACAGGGACATACGTTCCTGGACAAGAGAATGCCTACAATGTTAATCGACACGCCTTGTCACCAATCTTGCCCATTTCGAGATTCGAAACGGTACACATTGACATTGTTGGTCTGCTACCGCCATGTACACTGCCTGGAAAATCCTACCCTTCTCATGATTGTTACCGGTTATCATGCATAGACAGAGCTACAAGGAGGATTAAAGCGTTAGCCTTCTTAGAGAGTTGAATCGCCAGACAGTGGCAGATCTAGAAAAAGCCAATGGGAGGGGGCGATGACAGGATTTTTATGAGTTGAGATTTGTTAAAGCTGGTTATTATGGTACATATTTTTACGCGTAATACATGTATGATCGTAAAAATAGTCAGTGCTGAATACATACGAATGAGTTACAGGCATAAATTATGAATATGTACAATGTACATGTAGTGTAGACTTAAGTAACAAGGAACATAATAGAAAAGGTATTTTTATTTTCCAGGAGTAGGTTCTCTCAAAATCGTAGGCCCATGCCCAATGTCCCCCTTCATTTGCCTAAGCGAATGATAATAATAAATAATACTTATAATAAATAATAAAAGCTTATACAAATGATAATTAATACTAATCAATAAACTATTTTATTTTTGTAAAAATCAATAATAATAATAATAATAAAATATAAAAAAGACATACCGAACAATACTAAATAAAAATAATTATGCTAATAATAATACTAATAAAAAGGTAAAGTAGTGCTGATTGTAGGCAGGAGTAAAGCACACCAACAACTTTCCAAGCCCTATCAAAGATTTAAAAAAAAGAAAAAAAAAGGAACCCATCTGGCGACTGCCTACTTGGGTATAAGTCGCTATACTCATCACAGCGTACGACCAGAGCCGGTTTTAAGCTTATTTGACCAATTTGATTAAATAAGACCCCGTGTCTTAAGGGGACCCCCGAGCTAGATTAACTGACACCACAAGAAAACAGAGCACTGATAGAGAGGTAGTTACTGAAACAACTAAAGACGTGGTAGGCAGAGGAACTTGAAGCTCTGTAAACCTTTCTTCCCTCCAGTGTCCTTAAGCCTCAAGCTCTGTTTGAATACCTGGTAGTAAACAATCGATTTACAGCATTTCCTAATGTTTTTATTGCTTTGAGGATTTACTTAACAATGCCTGTAACAGTCGCATCGGGTGAAATAAGTTGTTCAAGACTAAATGTGATTAAAACATACTTATGGTCAACAATTTCACAAGAGAGACTAAACATTTGGAGATGCTATCCATAGAAAATAACATTGCTAAAACCATCGACTTCTAAAATTATTTTGAAAGACTTTGCAAATAAAACAGCCAGAAAAGTATTTTGTAAAAGACCTGTGTAAATGCCTTACAGTGTATTAAAACTTTCATATTGTCTTTCACTATTTTGGGGGTGTTGGGGGTTAAAACAAGCATACTACACGAAATATAAACATCTATCAATTTTGAATTTTATAGAATAGGGGCCCCACCATTCATTCTCTAAGTGTGTCTAGCAATTCCAGGCAACGGGCAGGCCTACGACTAGGTTAGATTAAAAAACAAATAACTGTAAATAATAAATAAAAACGCTAAAAAGATGATAGGCTAAGAAAAAGCAGCAAAAAGGAAAAACACAGCAAAAAAAGGTAACCAGAAGGAAGCACGCTCCAGCGTCAGGGAAGGCCCACCTACCCCTGGCGCAAGAGCATGCAACCCAAAACAAATAGTAAAATAAAGTGGAGGCCCCCCTTCTCCAAAAGAGTTGGGTAAACATGTAGATTGGCGGCGCACCCGAAAAAGTGGATTTTGGGGTATTTATATTTCGTTCACCCGTGCCTGAATATTCATGCGCATTTGAGTCCTAGTTAGAATATTATTCTATAAACAATTAGGATTATATACTGGGGGCTAGGCCCCCCAAGACCCCACCCCCAATTGATTGAAACTCAGGATCATCGTAGGGGGGTCCTCTGCAGTGTTTAAATCCACCACGAGCAGTCCCCTTAAATTTACTCCAAAAACTTGAAACATATTGGAACAGGGACGAAATAGTTTACGTACCATCGTTCGCGCCGCCAATCTACATGTTTACCAAAAGTTATAAGGTACGCAAGTCCGTGTGCACGAATCAGTCCCGAGTACAAGGGTAAAGCGGTAAGGACCCTGCTCGTCCCGGTACAGGACAGGTAATGTGCGCGAAGATCACCCAGACTGGGACATTCAAAAATAATGTGCCGAACAGTCCGGAGGACAACGCATTCGTCTCAATAAGGCGCAGGCGAGTGCTCCATCAAATGGGTGGCTATATCGAGCTCTCGAAGGAGTTTCCTAGCCCTAAACCCCAAAGACTTAGGGTATGAATAGCGTCTCTTGGCGGCACAAACACCGACGAGATCAGTTGCGGATGTAGTGAGAGCTGTTGGCGACAGAGGGAGGCGCCGGGCTCATGCGTACAGGCGAATAATGCACTGTGCAATGCAAGTGGGATCTCTCCAGCATCGACAACTAAGCTCTCAATAGGGTATGTGCGGTGGATCGAGTCCACTTTCCGCAATACACGCTCGGATGTGGATGCATAAAACTCGCATCCGTATTTGAGCTTCGAACGAACAAAGAATCGAAAGAAAAATATTCAGGGCTGAGAATATAAGCCGCCCAGGTGAGGCAACGGTCAAATACAGGACCAAGGTAACGGTGCGAGTCCACCACTTCTAGGCGAGCCACTTTAGAAACAAGTTTGGGTCAGGGTGGAACCGAGAATGACGGCCAAAGAAAACCGAAGCCTGTGCGGTTCCGCATAGCGAGAGACGTGGTTCAATGCATGTTCGAGTCGCCATCAGGGCCGGCCAAAAGAGATCGAAATGTCATCCACGTAGAGTGTAGAGAGAACATCTTTTGGCAGTACCGAGTTGATGCTCAGGGCAAAGAGTGTGACACTGAGGACACTTCCCTGAGGAATACCCTCTTCCTGCTCCGTTGGTACGGAGAGGGCTCACCTCACCCGTACTCGAAGATCTCGCAAAAATTCATATATAAAGATTGGGAGGCATCTCCACGGCCCTATCATGTGGAGAGGGTCAATGATACCGTATCACCATGCGGTATCATAGGGCTTCTCCAGACCGAAAAACACTGTGGCTTATTGCTGTCTACGGATAAAGCGTCGCATACGGCATTTGCCAGTCGGAGCAGAGCATCCGACGTGGAGTAGAACTTGCTGAAGCCGCACTGTGCAGAAGAAATATGACCTCCGCTGTCCAGAAAAAAAAGGCTAAGTTAACATTTACCAATGTCTCCATCAACTTGCACACGCAGTAGGTAGAGAGATTGGGCGGAAACCGGCGTGGGTAAAGTGCTCTCTTCCCGGTTTGCGAAACGCGAGTACAGTAGAGGTTCGCCAGGAGTCTGGGGGGTTACCCTCTACTCAGATCCTGTTGAACAAATCCAACAGAAAGGCCATGCCTCGCTCAACCTGGTGTCAAAGGATAGCGTACGGGACATCGTCCGGACCAGAGGCGGTGTCGTCGCACAAAGCGAGAGCGGAACGCAACTGACTCAAAGTAAAGCTGTCGATGAAGAGTATTCCGCCTCTGGAGGTAAAGTTTAGTCGACAGACTTCCGCGACATCCCGGCTAGAGAATGCGAAGAAAGCGGTCGCGAAGGATTCCGCTACGTACGCGGAGTGCGAGATTGCGGTCCTATTCTCTTTGAGTACGGGAGGGTGTTCCTGCGAGAACTTTCCCCGAATCCTTTGACCTGCTTCCCACCTCTGCTAGAGGGCTCTCTCCTCGTTAAGTGAAGAGAAGTATGCTCGCCAGGCAGAGCGGCGGGCGTGCTTCGAAATATACCGTAACCTAGCTCGACGAAGTTCACCTTCATTTTTTTTTTTTTAAATTTTATAGAGCCTATCTGGCAACTGCCCACTTGGGCATAAGTCGCCGAAAAACACGACAGCCTAGAATTAGGCTACTTTAAAGTAAAAATATGAAAACATAATGATATAAATTGAAAAAACTTAACAATCAGGAAGTAATCTCCGGCAGCGGGGGAAGGCCCCCCTCACCCCGGGGCAGGAGAGTGCAACCTACAAACAAAACAATAACAAAAAAAGTTAAATACAAGGGAGAAGACCGGCCTCCCCCCAAAAGTCAATGTGCACGAATCCGTCCTGAGCACAAGGGACAGGCAGTAGCGACCCCGCCCATCCCGGTACCGGGCCAGGTATCGTGCGCGAAGATCACCCAGAATGGGACATTCGACAAGAATGTGCCGAACAGTCTGGGAGACGACGCAGTCGTCGAAATAAGACGCAGGCGAGCGCTCCATCAAATAGCGATGCGTCACACGAGTGTGTCCGATTCGGAGACGACAGAAAGCAACCGGAAGACGCCGTGGCATTGGGGAATAGGCCCATGAGAACTGTCGCAGCGCAATGGCACGCAACTTTAGGTTCCCTTCGACCATGTCCCATCTTCATTGCCAAGCAGTCCGAAGAGCTGCCCGTATTGCTGCCATGTAGTCGGTGTGAGGAAGAGCGAAACGCTGGTCCGGTCGCAGAATCCTCGGGGACTCTTTAGCGCGCTCATTCCGCCAATTCCTACATGTCCAGGAACCCAGCAGAAGATAATCTCGACATCTGCGCTTTGTGAGTCACTATAGATCACAATCCGGTCTCCGAACCGGGAACGTCGCGTAATCTCCGTACCGAGTGGTGCATTGCCACCAGCTCGCCCGTGAAGACATTCGCAGCACCTGGCTGAGCCCCGCTGACTTCAAACAGAGGGGATACGGAGTGGAAGCCAACACCCTCTTGGGACTTGGAGCCATCCGTATACACCGGCACGGTTCCAGCGTGACACGAGGTGTGCTCAAAAAAGGTAGAACGCAATACTCACGGCGCAGTACAAGCTTTGGGAGCAGAGGCGTGGCGACAAATAGCTAAATTTGGTACCCTCCAGGGTGGCGTCCTGGAAGAACCAGGGGGGCCACCGGCCCGAGAGCTATATCTAGCTCTCGAAGAAGTTTCCTGGCCCTAAACCCAAAGGGCTTAGGGTATGACTGGCGTCTCTCGGCGGCATAGGCACCGTCGAGATCAGCTGCGGATGCAGTGAGAGCTGTTGGCGACGGATGGAGGCGCCGTGCTCGCGCGTACAGGCGTGATGCACTGCACGCGGCGCAGAGCGAGTGTCATCTCCACAGCATCGACCAACAGGCTCTCAATGGGGGAAGTGCGGAAGGCACCGGTCGCAAGGCGAAGGCCGGTGTGGTGGATCGAATCCACCTTCCGCAATAAACACTCGGCTGCGGATGCATAAAACTCGCATCCCTAGTCGAGCTTCGAACGAACAAAGGATCGATAAAAAAGTAGGGCAGTAGCCCTATCAGCGCTGAACGTCACGGAACAGAGAATATCCATAGCTCGGGTACAACAGACCCTAAGGCTGCCAATATGAGCCTCCCAGGTGAGGCGTCGATCGAATACAAGACCAAGGAAACGGTGCGACTCAACCACACCCAGGCGCACCCCTTTAAGAAACAAATCTGGGTCGGGGTGGAGCCGTGGATGGTGGCAGAAGTGCACCACCTTAGTCTTGGCCAAAGAAAACCGAAACCTGTGCGCTTCGGCATAGCGAGAGACGCGGTTCAATGCCTGTTGGAGTCGACGCTCTAGAGTTGGCATCTGGGCCGCGCAAAAAGAGATCGAAAAGCTGTCCACGTAGAGAGTAGCGAGAACATCTTCCGGCAGCACCGATGTGATGCCGTTGATGCTCAGGGCAAAGAGTGTGACATGGAGGACACTTCCCTGGAGGACACCCTCTTCCTGCTCCTTTGGGCCAGAGAGAGCTCCCCCCACCCGTACGCGGAATCGACGATCTCGCAAAAATTCAGATATAAATACTGGGAGGCGTCTCCTCGCCCCCATCGTGTGGAGAGTCTCCATGATACCGTATCGCCATGCGGTATCATAGGCCTTCTCCAGATCGAAAAACACCGTGGCGTAGTGCTGTCTACGAAGAAAAGCCTCGCAGACGGCATTTTCCAGTCGGAGCAGAGCATCCGACGTGGAGTGGAACTTGCGGAAGCCACACTGTGCAGAAGACAGATGGCCTCCGCTGTCCAGGAAAAAGGCCCATCTAACATTTACCTCTTTCTCCATCAACTTGCAAACGCAAGAGGTTAGAGAGATTGGGCGGAAACCGGTCGGAGTAGAGTGATCTCTCCCCGGTTTGCGAAAGGCAAGCACAGTAGCGATTCGCCAGGAATCTGGGAGAAGACCCTCCACCCAGATCCTGTTGAACAAATCTAACAGAAAGGCCATGCCTTGCTCACCCAGGTGTCGAAGCATGGCGTACGGGCCATCATCAGGAACATTGGCGGTGTCCGCGAACGAAGCGAGAACGAAGCGCAACTCGCTCCCCGTAAACCTGTGGTTGAAGGGTTCTCCGCTTCCGGAGGTAAACTCCAGTCGGCGGCCTTCCGCGACATCACGACGTGCATTGAATGCTGGCGGAGCTGCATCCCGACTAGAGAATGCGGAAAAAGCGGTCGCGAAGTATTCCGCCACGGACGCGGGGTCCGAGATTGCGGTCCCATTCTCTTGGAGAACGGGAGGGGGGTCCTGCGAGAAAGAGCCCTGAATCCTTTTGACTCGCCTCCACACCTCTGCTAAAGGGGTCTTCCCATTAAGGTAAGACACGTATGCCCGACAAGAAGAGCGGCGAGCGTGCTTCGAAATATACCGGAACCTAGCACGACGAAGTTCACCGACAGTGAAATCGTTCGGGCGGCGCTTATAGCGCATGTAGGCATAACGCTTTTTTTGAGAGCCGTCTCACACTCGGCCAAACACCAGGGGAGTGGTCAGCGTGCAAAATGGCCAGACGTTCTAGAAATAGTAGTCAGGCCCACGGCGATGAGGTTGCCGGAGAAGAACTCAACGGCCTTATCTACCGACCTAAACTCCTCGACTGAGATAGGTGGGCTCTCAGGCGGCAGTTGCCCTGAAAATGATATTTGAATGGGAAAGTGATCACTACCATGGAGGTCATCGACCCCCCCCCCCCTAATCAAAATCAGGCTGTGCCTCCGAAAAGCAAAAAGATAGGTCAAGGCAAGAAAATGAAGCGGTTCTCGGACAGTGATGCGTAAACTCACCCACGTTTAGGACACCCATCTCAAGCTCTTCGATCAGATCGGCAAGGACTTGTCCCCTGGGATTTATGGAGTAATCTCCCCAGAGAGGATGCCTGCCGTTCAGATCTCCAAGCAAGAGAAAGGGCCTCAGCACCGTGTCACAACGCAGCGGAAGTCCCCGGCGTCGAAGTCAGCTGACGGGGGAATGTACGCAGAGATGATAGTATACCTCCTGTCCAGGTGAAGCTGCACAGCCACTGCCTGAAAGGATGTATCTAAAGAGAAAGGAAGAACAGAGACATCATGCCGGGTGTAAACCGCGCATCCCCCAGCCCGGCCCAGCCATCCCGCGGTGGTGGGGTCGCGAGACCCTTATACCCCGGGAGAGCGGGCAGGGGGCACGCGCCTAGCATGGTCTCCTGCAAAAAGATAGCTAACGGGGATCTGGAAGAGACTAGCCTCCGCAGCTCCTCCCAGTTGGTCCGAAGTCCACGGCAATTCCATTGAAGGAATATGCCCTCCAGGCCTAGCTCGGAGGAGACGCGGGGGCCCTCCTCGAACAGAAGACCCTCACGGAAATGGCCGTACGCTTCCCGGGGGCAGAACCCCGGGCGCTGTTGCCAGACAAAGTGATGTCGCCTTCGAGGATTTATTGGGGGAGGTTGGGCTCGCCATGCGAGTCTTTTCCTCCCTCCGCCTCGAAACCTTAGGCGGGCGTTGCGGGTTCGTAGGAGGGGGGGCCCCTCTTTTCGAGGAACCACCGTCTGCGAGCCACTCCCTCCACCACGAGGCATGGGCGAAGAAGCCGAAGCTCCTTTGTTGCTGTCCTCCTTTCAGGGGACAGCTTTAGGAACACCGGAAAATATACTAGCGACCAACTTCAGGGGTGTTGCCTCCTCTGAGTCTAACGACTCGGCGGAGGCGCGTGGCCGTTTCGCCTTACGGGAAACGGTCACGCTGGGGGAAGAGGGGGAAGCCCTGGTTTTAGCCGGGGCTGGGTATGAACCCTTTTTGCCGCCAGCTTTACCAGGGGAGCGCCCGGGTTGGGTAGAGCCCGCATAAGGGCTCCGAATGAGCGCGGAAACAACCGTGCTCGTTCGCCTGGATGGGCCAGGAGCAGAGGATGCCTTTCTAACTATTGAGGCATATGACGTCCCAGGCAGAGCCGGGCGCGCCAGGACCAAGACCTTAGCCTCGCGGAATGAGAGTCGATCCTAGGCCTGAACGGCCAGGATTTCTTTCTCAAGAAGATTGCACGACATGTCTTCGAAGAAGCAGGGTGCGGCTCTCCGCAATTGATACACTTTGCCACACACGATTTGGACTTATCGTGTGCGACCTTGTAGCAATTTACACATACTTCGGGTGACCCCGACTTTGCACGTCTACATGAGCGATTCGTATGGCCGAGGCAGTGACAGTAATAGCACCGCCACGGCAGTGGCACGAATGCCTTCACGCGGTAGCGGTACCAACCGGCACGCACCGATTCAGGGAGCTTGTCACAGTCGAACGTGACGAAGAGTGTAGGGGTGGGTCTCGAGGCTCCTCCCTGCTTTCTCATCACACGTTCGACCTTGACCGCCCCATGGTCGTCCAACTCTAGGGTGATGTCCTCAACGAGTTCCCTCGCATAAACTACTCCTTTCACAAAGTTCATGGTAGAGTGCGGTGTCACACTCACCGGGGTGCCATGAAGTGTCCGAAGAGCACTTATCTTGGCCGCCTCGGTGGGATTCGCCAGAAGGATCCCGTCCGAGAAACGGGTCACCTTCGGCTCTCTACCAATTGCACTAGCTAATCCTCTCCTCTGATGGATCATGTTGCCCTTGGACAACATGGTGCCATCACTGGAGCGAATAACGAGGAAGCGCTTGAAGCCAGCGGGCTCGAAAACGCCAGGTAACCTCTGAATCAGGGGCCCCGATGTCATCGAGGCTCCGCCCTTTGCACTCTTGGTCTTAGTCTTAGCCAGGGGCTCCGCACACGAGGGAGGGGGGGGAACAGAGGGGACGGATGTGCTGATCTTGGCTTGGTCGCCTACCAAAGTGGCAGCAGACCCATCCGTCCCCGCAGCCCCCGCGGATGGAGACGAGCCCCGAGTCTTCTTGGACTTTTTCTTTTTTGGAGAGGAGGGCGGGGAATGAACCAGCTTCTCACCTCCGCCGGCAGAAGTCCCCAGGCCAGATAGACCGGCCTCAGCCAGGTCCTTCTCCGAAATGGAGAAGGTCCTGGTAGTCGTAGGGGCACCTGTCGGAGGAGATCCCTCCCCTCCTTGTACTGCCTCAGAGACCCTAGCCGTTTGAGGAGGACCTTGCATAGGGACGGATTCGGGTTCGGTGTTTGGCGCCAAGCCCGGATTCCCCCCCATGGAAGGCCCTACCGTTTGAGGCTGGGTTTCCTCAAGGACCATGTGTGTCACAGGAGGTGCCTCCAGTTGGCCATCCCCTCCCAAGACATCGCAGGTCCCGTTGGCTGTATTGTCACTAGTCTTGTGTGGGGAGTCACAGGCCTTGACCCCGGCAAGGTTCAATATTTTTGCCAGCATGTCTTGTGAGGGAAGTGACCGAAGGGGCCTGGCTTCCTCTCCCCCCTAAGGGGGTTTGCCCTACCGAGCCGCTTACACGAGGGGCGGTCGGCAATGGGCTGCCTTTCTTGGCAGTCCCCTTGGAAAGAAAAGAGGGGATTGCCGCTGGAAAAAGGGAGGTGCCCGAAAGCACCTCCAGAGAAGGGGGTGAGGGGAACTCCCCTGCACCCGTAAGCGAAGGAGAGGAGTAAGCCTCCTCTCCGATTAGAGAAATACGGAGGGTCCCCTGCGCAAGCACAGGGAAAAGGGCACCTCCATTTTCTCGGTGGAGCTGCCCGAGGGCGGCTCCGTCGTTGTTATAGGGGGAATTAAGGGGAGATGTTTTATTTTTGCATCATTGGGCATGGTGACCCTCTTTGTTTTACGGGACGCAATCGCTCACCACCTCTCGCAGTAGCTCGCACTGCAAGAGGTGCTTACAGGCCCGGCAGAGCCATGCGCCGCCATTTGGGGCCACCCCTCCCGCCTGGTGGCCTGGCAGTCCATCGGCATGGCGGCTCCACCTTGAACACGGCATAAAAAAGATAGATTTTGAAGACGAGAGGAAAAGGGATGTGAGGAAGGTATGGGTGGGGATGAAGCAGGTTGTTAAAAACCAACCACCCCAGACCGGAGCTCAGGGGTTAGGGAACGTTGTCCCCTCATCCCTCTGCCCCGATCCGGGACGGTTGGCTGAGAAGGTCAGCATCTACCCTCTGGAATTAGAGGCTGACCAGAGAAAGCTGTGGGAGAGGTTGTTTGAAAAGCGACGAAGTAGGGGAGAAATACAGGCTATCTGAAGGAAGAAAGAGTTGCTAAGCTAGGGCCGGACGGAGCGCTGGATCCCGTCAGCACGGCGGCCAGGATAGCAAATCGCCGCGCCCCTTACGGGAAATTCACCTTGAGATAACGCTTCTGTTTGAGGGCTGCCTCACACTCGACATACCAGCACAGAAGCGGTCGGCATGCAAAACAGCCAGACGTTCTAGGAATAGTAGTAAGGGCCACGGCCATAAGGTTGCCCGAGAACTTAACGGCTTCATCTATCGACCTAAACTCAACTGAGACAGAGAAATCAGGCAATTCCTGAAATGCGGACCACCGCGCCCACGCCAAGCACCACCGGAGCGGGCTCTCAGGCCGCAGCGGCCCAGAAAATGACATTTATTTGCATCGGAAAATGATCATTACCACGGAGGTCATCGACTACCCCCCTCCCCGTCCTAAAAAAAATATCAGGCTGTGCATTCGGAGAGCACAATGATAGATCGAGACAGGAAAACTAAGTGGTTCTCGGGAAATGATGAGTCACTCATCCACATTTTAGGACACCTATGTCGAGCTCGGTAAAGACCTGACACATACGATTGATAGAGTAGTCTCCCCAGAGGTGCGTCTCCCGTTCTAGTTCCTGGAAACGAGAAAGGGCCTCGGCAACCATGCCACCACGCGGCGGAAGTTCCCCTCGCCGAAGTCGGCTGGCCCAATCAATTCAGTGAGTCCCTAATTTGCATTCACGCCGAGAGAACGTGCAGCTCCTCCGGATACCAAGCGTAACAGGCTTTCCCGATGCGTGGGTGGGGGGTCACATTCGAGATCCACAGGGATGCAGTGAGAGGCGTTGACGACTGAGGGAGGCGCTTGGCCCGCGGATACAAAAGAAAAATGCACTGTGTACAGCATCTCTCAGAGATCGACAATAGGTTCTCAATGGGGTCGTGCCGAAAGAACCGGTTGCTAGAGGGAGACCGGTGTGGTGGATCGAGTCCAGCTTCAAGTAATTCACGCTCGGCTACGTAAAACTAACTCCGTACTAAAGCTTCGAAATAACATAGTATTTGTAGAAAGTACGGCAGTAGCGCTATGAGGAACCCAAGTGCTAAACGTTACGAAACAAGAAATGTCTATGATGCCGGTGCAAGAGACCCTAAGGCTGAGAATATGAGCTTTCAAGGTGAAGTGTCGATTGAAAACAAGACCAAGGAAATGTGCGAATCCAACACTTCCAAGCAAACTACGTTTAGGAACAGATCAGGGTCGGGAGGACGCCGAGGATGGCGGCACGGAAGAAGTGTTCCACTTTACTCTGTACGAGTAGTAATAACTAATAAAAGTTTAAGGTAAGTTACCAGTGGGTTGCTGCCCAATCCAAGTGGATTCTATATGGCCGCTAGGGTGAAACGAGAAATATCATCTACAAAAATTAAAAAAAACGATGGGTTAAAAGATTCCTCCGCCAATATGAATCGAAAACGGGTGTGTTGAGGAATAGTTAAAAGGGTTGGGAAACAGGACAACCGGAGAATGGTAAAATGGCTACAATCCAATAAAAGGTGGGCAACCGATTGGTCCCCACCGCAAAAACGACAGCAAGGGCTGATATGAGCATCACCCGAAACAAGATGGCCGTGAGTAAGTCTCCTGTGGCCAATGCGAACTCGGCAAAGGGCCACCTCCAACGACCGCACTCTATGACGACTCGAGGGCCAAGAGCGAATAGAATTTTTTATTTTGTATAGTTTGGATGATGAACAGTCATCCCATTCATTCTGCCACATTTGAAAAATATACTTTCTTATTGAAGGAAATTAGTCCCTAAAAGGCAGAGCCGAGTTCTCATGGGACACAGAATGTGCTGAGCCGGCCAGCCGATCAGCCCTCTCGTTGCCCAGGATCCCCAGCAAAAAATAATTCTATATCGGGATGCATTTTGGATCAGCCAGTTGCAAATTTCTGTGACCAGGGGATGGGACGCATTAGAAGATCTAATTGACTGTAAGACACTCATCGAGTCGAAAAAAATGACAAAATCACTGAAAGGTAAAATTTGGATGAGTCTAAAGGCTAAAAGGATTGCTGAAAGTTCAGCGGTAAAAATGGAGGCTGCTGGCGGCAAAGATAGAGTTAGGAATTCTCCTCCTGGGTATATGACTGCGGCGCCACGCCACCGTCCAACTTAGAGCCATCCATGTATAGTGGGCTTTTAATGATGCGAGGGTCCATTGAAGACTTCTCCAGGCTCCACATGTTGGTACATACTGTGGGAAGAGGAGCACGCCACCTAGGGGTTAGTAAGGATGGAAGGGTAAGGACCCTTGGAGCACCCAGGTTAGAGAGATGATTTCCTATGCGAAGGTTCAAAGGGCGGGGTAAAGATGGCAACTTATCATATGCCGCCGTTGATTCGGCAGCATACAGGCATCTGTAGACCTCTGATACAGGGGCTTGCTGTACTCCGCAGAGGTATCGCATGCAGATTTGAAGTCTATGGTAGGGCAAAGGGAGTACCCCACTCTCGCAGTAAAGGCTGTTGACAGGAGAAGTACGGAAGGCTCCACTAGAAAGGCGAACTCCGAGGTTTCGAATGGGGTTAAGCATTTTAAGGGCTGAAGGGGAAGCCAATGAGTAAATTTGACAGCCATAATCCAATTTGGATTGAACGAGGGCTGTGTATAATGTCCACAATGTTTGTCGGTCACTGCCCCACGAAGTGTGTGTGAGATGACTTTCAAAACGTCTAGAGCCCGCAGACAGCCTGTTCGAAGTCGGCGTAGGTGTGGTAACCAGGATAACTTTGGATCGAGAGTTACGCCAAGGAACCGAAACTCGGAGACAAACTCTATATCTTCGCCTTGTATGGAGATAGATGGCGGAACAAGAACCCCTCTGCCTCGGTGGAAATACATTGCTTTGGTTTTGGTCGTGGAAAAGCAGAATCCCTTAAGTTGTGCTCTTTTGGATACAGCATCGACCGCCAGTTGTAGCCGACGCGCTGCTGATGGAAGGCCAGGTGAGGAACAGTATAGTGCTAAATCATCGACAAACAGAGTTGCCGATACACCCTCTGGGAGACACGAAATAATATCATTGATAGCAATTATAAAACATGACACTTAAAACACTGCCCTGAGGAACTCCCTCATCTTGGGGTTGCAGGTCAGAGTATGCGTCTCCAACACGTACCTTGAAGGATCGAGATGCTAAAAAACTTTGAATAAATGAAGGTAAAAGGCCTCTCATCCCCCAGACGTATAACTGCTTCAAGATGCCGTATCTCCATGTTGTGTCGTAGGCTTTCTCAATATCGAAAAATATGGCCAGGACTCGGTGCTTTAATGAGAAAGCTTTCCGGAACGATCCCTCGAAACGTACTAGTAGGTCAAGGGTACTATGACCTTTGCGGAAGCCACATTGAAATGGAGAGAGAAGGTGATTGGTTTCTAGGAACCAGTTTAGGAGCTCCAATATCATTTTTTCCAGCAACTTACTCAAACAGCTGGTGAGAGTTATAGGGCGGTAGTGATCTGCATCCAACCCGTCCCTGCCCGGTTTGACAAAAGGAAGGATGATCCCAATGCGCCATGATGACGGGTAAAAAACCCTTCACCCATATAAGGTTGTACAAATCAAGCAGGAAGAGAGTACAGTGTGGATGTAGGTGCCGAATCATATCGAAATGGATCTCATCAAGGCCAGGGAAAGTACATCTGCAAAGGGACAAAGCGCTTTGCAGCTCATGGATGCTGAATAGAGCGTTGTACGGAAGGTTAGATTTTGTTGTGAAGTTGAGAGAATGAGAGTCTTCCTTAGATTTGTAGGATTGAAAAACCTTATCATAACGGCTGACACTGCTGACGGCGCGGAAATGGTCAGCAAAAGCATTGCTGACCGCCATTCTCCAAGGAACCGTCTAAGTTGAGTGTGGGGGTATGATGATTAGCATAACGGCCCATGATCTTATTAATCCTCTTCCAGATCTTAGCAGTAGGTGTCATAGAGGAAATCAATGAAACGTATCTGCGCCATGAATTTCGGCGAGCCTGACGAAGGGTTCTTTGGCGAAGCACACGAGCTCGATTTCGGTCGACCTTGTTGCACAAAGTTGGGTTCTTTCGGAATCGGGCATGGGCTAACTTGTAATTTTTGATAGCTGCTGCACACGTCGAGGTCCACCAGGGCACGGTTGAGCGGCCCGTGACAGGTCGCCTCCGTGGGATGGTCTGTGTTGCTGCATTGTAGATAGTCGATGTAAAGTATTCTACTGCCGCGTCCACTCCATTGAAGGTCCCCAAGGATGCATTTGTGAAGGACGCCTCTTGGATACCTTCCCAATCTGCATGACCTAAGTTCCACTTAAGGGGCATGGTTGTATGAAAGCTAACTTGAAGGGCCGAAAAGAAGATAGGGAAGTGGTCACTCCCATGGAGATCGTCAAGAATTGGCCATCGAAATTCCGTGAAGCAATCAGGGGAACAAACAGACAGGTCAACACAGCTAAAAGAGTCCGTCTGGACATGATAAGAGGTAAAATCGCCAGTATTTAAAACACTAAGGTCAGATAATAAAAGAGACTCTAAAACACTGCCTTTGGCATTTTGAGTGATGTCACCCCAGTATGGGTGACGGGCGTTAAAATCTCCTAGTAATAAGAATGGGGAGGGCAACTGGTCTATAAGTTCTAAAAGGTGGGATCTTGACAATGATAAACAGAGGGTAGGTAAATAGAGCAAACGGTAAAAAGCTTAGTAAGAAAAACCCTCACGGCAACAGCTTGGAGGGTAGTATGTAGGGAGACGGGAGAAACATGGTAGGATGAAGATACCATGATTGACACCCCTCCATGAGAGGGACTTCCAGTAGGAGCAATAGAGTTGAAAGTGAGAAAACCGGGTACCGGCGGAAAGGGCCGTATACCCAGTTTATTTTCCTGGAGACAAATAACAGCGGGGTGGATAGTCGTCAAAAGAATTTTGAGTTCTTCCCACTTTGGAAGAACTCCTTGACAATTCCATTGTAAAATCGAAGATATTATGTGTGACCACTGTGGATATCTTTTTCTCTTTTGAGGCCGATATTGTATTTGAGGTTCGTCCCAAAGAGTTTGGGAGAAGGAGAGCTGATTTTTAAGGAGCCTGCTTTTGCAGGGAGAGAGATCCTAGATGGAGCAGTAACTGAGTTTTTTTGGGTGGGTTTTGGAGAACCGACCGAGGCCCTTGATTGTAATTCGGGCTCGCAACCTGGCGGAAAAGGAAGATCAAGAAGGGATTTTCGGCCGGTAGATCCGGATTCATGGGTCGAGGGTATTTTCGGTGTCTGAGGAGTTGGTCCAACCGCAGCAATCGGTGATGTTGGAGTATCAACTGCTTCCATCGGATCTTGGTTGAAGGGTGAGCGGAACGAACAGGCGATCTGAGCCAGGTGTGTGGAGCTGGGTGTATATCTGCCATCGTTTGGATCAGGATGGGCCCTACGTCCTGTGAAGGGTGAGACGGACTTAAGGGCATAGAATGTTCAACCATAGGGGAGGAGTCCATTGGAGATTCTCGGGGTTCGGCCGAGTCAGCTCCAGAGGCTGCCCGCTTATTGGTGGTCGATGACCCAGGTGAGGAAACCTTTCTCTTACCACTGGGCTTTGGGTCTCGGGGCCGGGTGGATGAACCTTCACTGGTCGATATTGAGGATTCTTTCAAATAGCGTCTGATGTCTTCAAGTGTCTCACCCTGAGCGTCTCTCCCAGCTAGAGAGATGGGGGGGCTACATTGGTTATCTCGGTGTGAGAGCGATGCTTCGAGTGCATATTCTGAATGTTTTCGACGCTGCGAGTAGATCTAGGGTGAAGTGCTTCAGGCTGGTCGGAACTCGCGCGTCACGTAAAACGTCAGAGAAGAGCCGGCCGAGTGGCGAGGTTTGTGCTCGGGCACGCTGGCGGGCCTCTCTTATATCTAGACGTAGGAAGTCGCGCAAGCGAGAACTTCCTTTTCATATAAAAATATAGAGCAGAGTTTTGACGCAGCACTGTGGGTACTTCCGCAAATGGCACAGTGGAGTGTTTTGGTGCATTCGGGGCCATGGCAGTCAGAGCTACAATTCACGCAGGAGCGAGGGTGCCGACAGGCACGACCAACATGTCCAAATTGATTGCAATTGAAACAGCGTCTGGGTAGTTCGATGTAGGGACTTACCGGGACACGAAGGTACCCAGCTTTAATATACTGCGGCAGTTCTTGTCGTTCAAATGTTAAAATCAGCGTGGCAGTTAGGACTGTAGTGGAGTCTAATGTTTTAGTTACCCTGTGTACGTGTGTGACACGTTGGGTACTGAGCTTACTCTGAAGGCGGGTGGGATCGTAGTCCTTTAGTTCGTTTGAACGGACGACATCTTTGACGAAATTCAGACGAGGATGGGGCGAGACAGTTATTGGAATTTCAGCTATCGAGATAGATTTCTCACAAGGTTGTGTTGAGAGTGAGATGACACCTCGACTACGACATCACCACTTCCTCTTGACCACATCCGGCGGGGTTCACCACAGCGGGACTCAAAAGATTCATTGACGTCAAACACATCGACTTTTGCAAGTGGGATGTCGGATGATGAATTCATGACAAGAAAGCGAGGATAATCAAGATCTGGGTCTACTTCGTTGGAATAGGGGTACAAAGAGAGAGGGCAGGCTGAAAGGGAAGCTAAGGGACGTTTGGCACGAGAACCCTTACGAGAAGGGGAGGTTTTTGGTTTATGGCTAGCCATTGCAAAATGAAAAAAAACTGCGCATTCTTCCTTGGGGCTCCCCACCATGGAGGCCTACAAGGGCCCGGCACTACTGCAAATATACAATCAGTTACGTCCAGTATGTCCTCTTGGAGATGGATACGGATCAACCACACCATCTTTATAACCCTAAGGGGCTGTTCGAGTTCTCCTACGCACGGAGAAAAGGGGCCAACGATGGGTTTGTCCTTGGGCATTCGGTAGACGAAGGCGGTGGAGATGCCCAGCCTCTTTCACCTCCATGAAAGAACAATTCTGAATCAATCCATTGAACGAGCCGAGGTCGGGTATCCATAAGGTCCACTAGATAGGTGAAGGAAGAGGGGGAAATAAAGAGCAGTGGAAGAGAGTAATAGAGGAGGGCTAGAAAGAGGGGCATATTAAAAGTCTTGTTGGTAGCACCATGGGTCCCCTAAGGTGCCCAGGGCTGACCCCCCTCGCCACGAGAAGGCCAGAGCCTCTCTGGGAACAACCCCTGAAAAAAAAATCCCAGAAAGGAAGGGGGAATAACTAATAAATTCTACTACTAAGAATGATAATAACTAATATTAATAAGGTAAAGTAGTGCTGAGTAAGGGGAGAGGTAAAAGCTCTCCAACAACTCTTCCAGGTCCCATCAGAGTTAAAGTCTAACCCAGTGACAGGATTTCCTTAATTTGCACTTAGTTACCTTAATTAAAATTCTAGCCTAGTACTCGTCTATTCTAACCTGACAAAAGCAAAAGGTAAGAAGGAACCACGTGTAGGTTAGCCCAAGAGAAGTCAAAGGTGCAAACATTCCCAGACATAGTCTGGCCATATCACCTTATTTATGGCCCCCAGAACGGGTTTCATTTCAACGGAAAGTCGCCCTTTCGTTCGGGATCTCCTTTTAATTTTATGAGCCATCCTGGGTTCCTGCCCTTGGCAGAGATCCAGAAGTTTTTAACTTCTTTACCTCAGTCTGACTCATTTTTTGTCTTTTACATGATATTTTTTTGCGTTGATTCTGTCTGACTAGTTTTTCTACTCCTCCATCTTAACTTTCGGCCTACACCCTTTAGTGTTTCCCTGCTCTAATAAAGTCCGTTAGGAATGCTGCGGCAGTTTCGTCCGCACCATTCATAATAATATATTGATTCAGATCCTCTGCGGGCATTAGGTTTGCGAGGGAACGCAAACTACGGCTGTCAGCAGTAGTTTAATCACCAGTGAGAATCTAGAAATCACCTTTTCCTTTTCCCCGATTTCGGAACGGTCATCTACATGTACATGAATCCAAACAACTCCTTTCATTAGCCATGACTAGCCGAAATAAGTGTCATCATATTAAGAGCTATACCACCCGAGAGACATTTAATGCAGAAGAGCAGGTTCTTAACGTATCCTCTCTGCAAATGGGTAAAATATACCCAAAAATATTTTTTATTTATTAAAAGTAAAAATAACGTCATTTTACCTGAAAGATTTCCAGCATAACAGTTTAAAGGAAGAAAATTTAGCGTGAGTCAAATCAGAGAATTAAACAATAAACCCAGGAAAATTAAAAATAGATTAGGATACAAAAAATAAACTTCATACAAAGATGGGTTAAATAAGTGACTGACTAGAAGATTAGGCAGATGACGGCGCACCATCCAATGGCGTCGGCGAGATTTAAAAAAAAATAATTTAAGAGCCTATCTGGCGACTGCCTACTGGGGCAAAAGTCCCTCTAATCACCTTACAGCCTAATACTAGTCTAGATAAAAAAGCCCAAACAAATATGCAAAAGACCAAAACAGAACAAGGATTCACGCTCCGGCCTCGGCGAGAAGAGGATAGAAGGTTTCACTTAGGGAGGATGGTCCGGACACCTTCAACGTCGGAAGAAGTTCCATACAAACAAGACAACCTTGCACCCAGCGAAACTGTGGCCCTTTTTTCTCCCTCTCAAGAGTATCTCAATGGCACGAGCTGAGAGGCGACGGTCCGGATGGACTGGACCATCCCCTACCATACTACTCTGTAGTCTACATCTCTGGAAACAAGCGCACGGGCAATAGCTTGCCTCATGGCCCCAAACACCCAAATTAAACCACCACAGGCTCCATCCAAACCTATGCTCCCAATAGAATTCCAAACTACTCGAGCACGCATCAACACTTTCACCAATATGCACTCCAACAAACTAACCCAACAACAAAAATAACATCCTCGCTGTGGGTGAATTCCATGACCACGCTCTCACCTGGCTAGACAAACACAAGAGCCTGCACAATCACAGAAAAATTTAACTATATTTTTGTTCTGAACAAACCTTTTTACCCCACACGCAAACCCTTCAACACCTGCTAAGAAAATAACCTCTCCGGACATAATCACCCTCTACTCATCTGATCTAGCCACCAAAAATATAATGTATTTTCCTCTGATCACATTCCAATCACACATATATACACATCATTTATACGAAACAAAAACTAACCAAGGCTTACAGCATACGAAAATAACCACGAACTCAAACCACCACCGACCGACATTAAAAACAACACGAAATATCCAACATAAGCGATACTGGCAACCGCTTCCTAGCCAACTCCAACTGCGAGGAACAAGATGCATGAAGCCATCTACTCGAACGAAAACGAGGCCAATTTTACCAAACACCTTTATACAACAGTACACAGATTTCAGCAACATAACTCCTGACTTTTCACATAGAACCACAAACACTAACCCTCATTTGCAATTGAACACATGCCATAGGTAATTCATCATAGAAATTATATCCTAGGCTATAAGGCAGGCAAAATCCTCTTCTGCCTCTGGACCTGACAACATATATAACATTCACCTAAAACAGCTTGGTCCGAGAAGCATCAATACCTTCACACAAACCTTCAGTTACGCTATTCCAAATGTCTGAAAATTTGCTCACATCATACCCATCTACAAGCCAAACAAACCACCCACCCACCGCCCTGCTTCATACCACCGAATCTCACAAATCAGCACCCCTAGTGGGACGTCTCACGAACACACAACCGAGTCCCTCGGATCCGTACTTTCCCCAACCCTTTCCTCCACACTGCAATCCCAGCATCAACACTCAACAGCTATGCAGAAGACAATGACGATCCTCGCAAAATAGGGCCAAGCAATTTGCGATCTACCACAACTACACATCACAAGACTAACGCTGCCTGCTACTACGCAACCAAATGACTCTCACCTTCAAAATCTTCTATCACCCCTTTTTACAATCCAGCATCACTTTAGCAAATGAGCCACTCCACTTAAATAAAACACCCAGGGTGGGTGTTACGCTAGATATAGGACTAAACTTTCGACAACACACGAGAAGCAACAAACGCACATTCCGAGCACTCGCAGGAACTACATCTTGGCCTCGCTCACTTGCATATGCCGCCACAGCTTGAAAACAAAATCTCGAATTCACTCACTCTAGCACACTAAAAGCCCCCTCCTGCCCGCTCTCCCTCGCATCACCCTGATCAACCACACTTACTCTATAAAACAATGGTCGCAAATGAAACACAACTCTTCCATAACAAGCGCACAACTCCATCCCCCAAAACGGCCACCACCCATTTGTCACACAAATAACACAGCAAGCAGAGCATACACGCGTTGAGTCCAAACTAACACCTTAACATCATTCAACAAGACATCAACCCGGAGGAATGATTCCTCTCACGCTAGAACGGGTCGCTGTGACAATGCTCATGTGCGGTGACCTCCCAAAGCTAAACACATATCTGCTTCCACTGCCACCACGGATCAGACGCAGATCAGCACTTATCCACTGCATGCCTAACACAGGCATAGCTGGGACTAAATCTCCAGACACGCGGAGTGGGAGGATCTAATGGAGAAAGAACCCGTCCGGGGTGGGTGGGGAGATCTTAGCTGGGGAAACATAAGTATGCAGATGATCAAGCAACATATCATTTTAGTCACAGATTTAAATTGGTTAATTAAATACTATTCAGTCTTCAATTGAAAACATAAAATATCAAATCCCAGTCAATCCCATACTTTTAGGTCATGTTAATTAAATGTCACCGTCGAATTAAGGAACCATTTAAGTGCGGTTTCATTAATTCTTCTCCGAATTGATTAAAAGGTCGCATAATAACTAGAAAGTAATAAATAATAAATATTTTTTATATATATATCAACCAAATCTAAATTGTGAAATATTCCCCAAAGAAAGTGCAGTTGAAGGAAAAATGGGGAGTTATCATTGTGTGTGGCGATTTAGGAGTGGACAAAGGCTTTGTGTAAAATGCCTTGCCATCATTTCGACTACCAAGATGAGGCTTCAAAGTAGCTTCGGGACTTCTCAAGGTGAATGAACCATTGGGAATAAATTTAAGTAAAATTTTCAGATTGGAAAAGTTAATGGTTTCATTCAATTTGGATACTTGGCAATGACTCCTACAATCTAGGATTGCACAATTTTATAAGACAAAGTTGCACATTTTTAAGGAACCACAAAACATGGACAAAAACCTTGTTAAGATGTATAAAAAATAACTTTAAGGACGCAACTAAGTTTTCCCTTGCCGGTAGCGATGCCTCGCCTGGGGTTTAGTGTAGCGAGGGACCGGTTTTCGCACCTCTGTCGTATCATTCTCACCTTTCTTCTCGTTGTTTGCTTCATCTTGTTCTGAAAAAAGCAAATTTTGAGCAAGATATTCTTTGACCGACTACTTTCCGGTACTTCCAGTGATATTACTTTAAACAAAAATGTTACCATTGAAGATGTGAGAGGTATCGAGAGCAAACGCAAGAAAGACCATTTCCAAGGAAATACCTTTGAAAACAAGGAATCAATCCCACAACGGAAACTGGTTAGATGGCTTTTTTTCTCCCCTCATTAAAGGAGCCCATCTGGTATCTGGTACCAAGGGCATTAATAAATTATAGCTTATTAATAGGTTATAGTAAAAAAAAATCAACAAGAGGGAGAAAAATACAAAAACAACAAATAAACAAAAGCAAAATTAAACCTAAACAAAGACGCAAACATAAAGCCAAACAACAGCAATAAGGAAGCACGCTTCAGTGTGGGGGAAGGCTCGGCACCCGACGACTCCAGAGCATGCGAAAAACACCAAAGAGAGTCAAATAAAGTGGGAGGCCAGCCTTCTTCAACAAGTCAGAGCCCAAAGGTCTGTACGGATGAACCTATCCAGAGTACAACAAACGGTAGCGACCTCGCTAATCCCGATACCGGGAGGGGTAACGTGCGCGAAGATCACCCAGACTAGGACATTCAAAAAGAATCTGCCGAATAGCCTGGGAACAACGCAGTCGTTACAGTAAGGAGGAGATGAGCGCTCCATCAAGTAGCAGTGCGTCCAGAGTGTGATCGATTTTGAAGACGACAGAAAGCGAAAGCGAACTAAACATGAGGGGGGGGGGGGGAAAGGTCCACGAGAGGGCGTGGGGCGATGGTGGGCAAATTTAATTTCCTCTTGATTCATTTAATGTAGTCGGTGTGAGGCAGAGCGAAACGCTGGTCTGGTCGCCATTCCCCGATGTTCCCAAATGTCCAGGAACCCGTCGGATGATAATCTTGACATCCACCCAGCTCGTGGAAACCGTGGAGTCACGGATAACGCAAACCAGCGTGTGTGGAGATTCCAATGCCCCGGGAGTACACAGGGCCCTTCGAGTGGGTAAACAAGACAATTCGGTCTCCCAACAGGACACGACGTGTTATCTCCAGTACCTAGCGGTGTATTGACACCAGCTCGGCCCTGAAGATAGACGTAGGGCCTGGTAGCACCCCACTGAATTAAAACAGGGGATACGGCGCAGAATCTGAGCCACTCCTGGGACTTGGAGCCATCCGTATACATTGGCACGGATCGAGCGTGACACGAAGTGTGCTCCGAAAAGGCTGAAAGCAATAGTCTCGGTGCTGCGGAAGCTTTGGGACAGAGGCGTGGCGACAAATAGTCAAACGTGGTACCCTCCATGGTGGCGTCCTGGGCAGAACGAGGAACCACCGGCCCGACAGCTACACCAAGGTCTCGAAGGAGTTTCCATCCCTACATCCAAAAAGGTTAGGGTAAGGCTGGTGTCTCTCAGGGGGGGGAAGGGAAGATAAGGACCGTCGAGACAGTGAGAGCTCGTGGAGAATGAGGAAGGCGTAGGGGCTGCGAGTACAGGAAAGGTGTGGTGGATCGAGTCAACCTAGCTTAATAAAAGCTCGGCTGCCGATGCATAAAACACATCGTAGTCAAGCTTCGAACGAACAGAGGATAGATAAAGAAGCAAAGTAATACCCTTATCAGGACCCCAGGTGCTGAAATTCACGGAACAAAGAATATCTATGGCGCAGGTACAAGAGACTAAGGTTGCGAATATGAGCCTCCGAGGTGAGGCGTCGGTCGAAAACAAAACAAAGGAAACAGTGTGAACCTACCACTTCCAGGCAAACCCCGTTTAGGAACAAGTCCGGGTCGGAGTGGAACCGTAGATAGCGGCAGAATTGCACCACTTTAGTCTTGGCCAAGGAAGATCGAAATCTGTGTACTTCGGCATAGCGAGAGACGCAGAGTCGACACTCCAGAGTTGGCATCTGGGCCGCACCAAATGAGATCGAAAGGTTGTCCACGTAGAGTGTCGCAAGAACATCTTCCGGGAGCACTGAGGTGATGCCGTTGATGCTCAGGACAAAGAGTGTGACACTGAGGACACCCTCTTCCTGCTCTGTTGGGGCGGGGAGTGCTCTCCCCACCCGGACGCGTAATCGACGATCTCGCAAAAATTCAGATATAAAGATTCGGAGGCGTCTCCTCGACCCCATCGTGTGGAGAGTCTCCATGATACCGTATCGCCGTTCGGTATCATAGGCCTTCTCCAGATCGAAAAACACCGTGGCGTAGTGCTGTCTAAGAAGGAAGGCATCATAGAGCATCCGACGTGGAATAGAACTTGCAGAAGATAGGTGACCTCCGCTGTCCAGAAAAAAAAGGCTAATCTAATATTTACCAATTTCTCCATCAATTTGCACACGCAGGAGGTTAGAGATTGCGAAAAAGAGAGCATAGTAGCGATTCGTCAGGAGTCTGGGAGGATACCCTCTACCCAGATCCTGTTGAACAAATCTAACAGAAAGGTCATGCCTACGCTTACCCAGGTGACGAAGCATGGCATACGGAATATCGCCCGGACCAAGGTCGGTGTCCACGCACGAAGCGAGAGCGGAACGCAGCTCACTCAATGTAAAGGTGTCGTTGAAAGGTTCTCCACCTCTGGAGGTAAAGTCCAGCCGGTGGTCTTTCGCGACATCACGACGCGCATGGAATGCTGGAGGAGCAGCATGTCGGCTAGAGATTTTTTTTATTTTTTGAAGAGCTCATCTGGCAACTGCCTACTTGGGCATTAGTCGCCGTATTAAAACTGGCCTAGTTCTAGGCTACTTTAAAATAAAATTAGAGAGAAAAAAAAAACACCCCAAAAAGGAAGAAAGGAAGCAAGCTGGTGGGTCGGGAAGAGGTCCCCCCGAAGCAGGAGCGTGCAACCAAAGGGGTAAAAAAAAACAAATGCAAAAAACAAAACAAAACAAAAAAACAAACCTTGCTTAAATAATAGGGAGAAGGCCGTCCTCCCCCAAGAAGTCAACAAGTCAATGTGCACGAATCTGTCCCGAGTACAAGGGACAGGCGGTAGCGAACCCGCCAATCCCGGTACCAGGACAGGTATCGTGCGCGAAGATCACCCAGACTGGGACATTCGACAAGAATGTGCCGAACAGTCTGGGGGACGACGCAGTTGTTGCAATAGGGCGCAGGCGAACACTCCATCAAATAGCGATGCGTCACACGAGTGTGTCCGATTCGGAGACGACAGAAAGCAACCTGAAGCCGCCGCGGCATTGGGGGATAGGTCCATGGAAACAGTCGCGGCGCAATGGCACGCAACTTTAAGTTCCCTGCGACCGACTCCCATCTTCTTTGCCAAGCAGTCCGAAGAGCTGCACGTATTCCTGCCATGTAGTCGGTGTGAGGAAGAGCGAAACGCTGGTCCGGTCGCAGAGTCCTCGCGGACTCTTTGGCGCGCTCATTCCCCGCAATTCCTACATGTCCAGGAACCCAGCAGAAGATAATCTCGACATCTGCCCGGCTCGCCAAAACGGTGGCGTCACGGATATCGCAAACCAGGGGATGCGGAGATTCCAATGCCCCGAGAGCACTCAGGGCGCTTTGTGAGTCGCTATAGATCACAATCCGGTCTCCAAACCGGGCACGTCGCGTAATCTCCCGTACCGAGTGGTGTATTGCCACCAGCTCGGCCGTGAAGACAGACGCAGCGCCTGGTGGAGCCCCGCTGAGTTCAAACAGAGGGGATACGGCGTGGAAGCCGACCCCCTCTTGGGACTTGGAGCCATCCGTATACACTGGGACGGTTCCAGCGTGACACGATGTGTGCTCCAAAAAGGTCGAACGCAATACTCCCGGCGCAATACAAGCTTTGGGAGCAGAGGCGTGGCGACAAATAGCCAAATGTGGTACCCTCTAGGGTGGTGTCCTGGGCAGAAACAAGGGCGCCACCGGCCCGAGAGCTATATCTACCTCTCGAAGGAGTTTCCTGGCCCTAAACCCAAAGGGCTTAGGGTATGACTGGCGTCTCTCGGCGGCATAGGCACCATCGAGATCAGCTGCGGATGCAGTGAGAGCTGTTGGCGACTGAGGGAGACGCCGGGCTCGCGTGTACAGGCGAGTGATGCACTGAACGCGGCGCAGAGCAAGTGGCATCTCCACAGCATCGACCAACAGGCTCTCAATGGGGGAAGTGCGGAAGGCACCGGTCGCAAGGCGAAGGCCGGTGTGGTGGATCGAATCCACCTTCCGCAATAAACGCTCAGCTGAGGATGCATAAAACTCGCATCCGTAGTCGAGCTTCGAACGAACAAAGAATCGATAAAAAGTAGGGCAGTAGCCCTATCAGCGCCCCAAGCGCTGATGGTCACGGAACGGAGAATGTCCATGGCGCGGGTACAAGAGACCCTAAGGCTGCGAATATGAGCCTCCCAGGTGAGGCGTCGGTCGAATACAAGACCAAGGAAACGGTCCGACTCAACCACATCCAGGCGCACCCCATTAAGAAACAAATCTGGGTCGGGGTGAAGCCGTAGATGGCGGTAGAAGTGCACCACCTTAGTCTTTGCAGACGAAAAACCGAAACCTGTGCGCTTCAGAATAGCGAAAGACGCGGTTCATTGCCTATTGGAGTCGACGCTCCAGAGTTGGCATCTAGGCCGCGCAAAAAGAGATCCAAAGGTCGTCCACGTAGAGCGTAGCGATAACATCTTCCGGCAGCAGCGAGGTGATGCCGTTGATGCTCAGGGCAAAGAGTGTGACACTGAGGACACCTTCCTGCGAGACACCCTCTTCCTGCTCCTTTGGGCCAGAGAGGGCTCCCCCCACCCGTACGCGGAATCGAAGATCTCGCAAAAATTCAGATATAAACATTGGGAGGCGTCCCCTCGCCCCCATCGTGTGGAGAGTCTCCATGATACCGTATCGCCATGCGGTATCAAAGGCCTTCTCCAGATCGTAAAAGACCGTCGCGTAGTGCTGTCTACGAAGCAAAGCCTCGCAGACGGCATTTTCCAGTCGGAGCAGAGCATCTGACGTGGAGTGGAACTTGCGGAAGCCGCACTGTGCGGAAGACAGATGGCCTCCGCTGTCCAGGAAAAAGGCTAATCTAACATTTACCAATTTCTCCATCAACTTGCACACGCAAGAGGTTAGAGAGATTGGGCGGAAACCGATCGGAGTAGAGTGATCTCTCCCCGGTTTGCGAAAGGCGAGCACAGTAGCGATTCGCCACGAGTCTGGGAGAAGACCTTCCACCCAGATCCTGTTGAACAAATCTAACAGAAAGGCCATGCCTCGCTCACCCAGGTGTCGAAGCATGGCGTACGGGACATCGTCCGGACCATGGGCGGTGTCCGCGCACGAAGCGAGAGCGGAACGCAACTCACTCACAGTAAACTTGTCGTTGAAGGGTTCTCCGCCTCTGGAAGTAAAGTCCAGCCGGCGGCCTTCCGCGACATCACGACGTGCATTGAATGCTGGCGGAGCAGCATCACGGCTAGACCGACCTCCATGGGAGTGGTCAGCGTGCAAAACGGCCAGACGTCCTAGGAATAGTAGTCAGGCCCACGGCGATGAGGTTGCCGGAGAAGAACTCAACGGCCTCATCTACTGACCTAAACTCCTCGACTGAGATAGAGAATTCAGTCATTTCCTGAAATGCAGGCTACCGCGCCCGCGCCAAGCACCACCGAGGTGGTCTCTCAGGCGGCAGTTGCCCTGAAAAGCATATTTGAATGGGAAAGTGATCACTACCATGGAGGTCATCGACCACCCCCCACTTAAAATCAGGCTGTGCATCCGAAGAGCACAAAGATAGGTCAAGGCAAGAAAATGAAGCGGTTCTCGGACAGTGATGCGTAAACTCATCCACGTTTAGGACACCCATCTCAAGCTCTTCGATCAGATCGGCAAGGACTTGTCCCCTGGCATTTATGGAGTAATCTCCCCAAAGAGGATGCCTGCCGTTCAGATCTCCAAGCAAGAGATAGGGCCTCGGCAACCGTGCCACGACGCGGCGGAAGTCCCCCACGTCGAAGTCAGCTGACGGTGGAATGTACGCAAAAATGATAGTATACCTCCTATCCAGGTGCAGCTGCACAGCCACTGCCTGGAAGTGGGTATCTAAAGAGAAAGGAAGAACGGAGACATCATGCCGGGTGTAAACCGCGCATCCCCCAGCCCAGCCATTCCGTGGTGGTGGGGTCGCAAGACCCTTATATCCCGGGAGGGCGGGCAGGGACACGCGCCTAGCATGGTGTCCTGCAAAAAGATAGCAAACGGGGAGCGGGACGAGACGACCCTCCGCAGCTCCTCCCAGGTGGCCCGGAGTCCACGGCAATTCCATTGAAGGAATATGCCCTCCAGGCCTAGCTCGAAGGAGACGCGGGGGCCCTCCTCGAACTGAAGACCATCACGGGAATGGCCGTACGCTTCTCGGGGGCAGAACCCCGGGCGCTGTTGGCCAGACAAAGCGCTGTCGCCTTCGAGGACTTATTGGGGGAGGTTGGGCTCGCCATGCAAGTCTTTTCCTCCCTCCGCCTCGAAACCTTAGGCGGGCGTTGCGGCTTGGGAGGCGGGGGGCCCTCTTTTCGAGGAACCACCGTCTCCGAACAACTCGCCACACCTCGGGTCGTGGGCGAAGGAGCCGAAGCTCCTTTGTTGCTGTCCTCCTTTCGAGGAACACGGGAAGATGGCCTAGCGACCATCTCCAGGGGTGTTGCCTCCTGTGAGTCTAACGACTCGGTGGAGGCGCGTGGCCGTTTCGCCTTACGGGAAACGGTCATGCTGGGGGAAGAGGGGGGAGCCCTGGTTTTAGCTGGGGCTGGGTATGAACCCTTTTTGCCACCAGCTTTACCAGGGAAGCGCCCGGGTTGGGTAGAGCCCACAGAAGGGCTCCGAATGGGCGCGGAAACAACCGTGCTCGTTGGCCTGGATGGGCCATGAGCAGAGGGTGCCTTTCTAACTATTGAGGCATATGACGTCCCAGGCAGAGACGGGCGCGCCAGGACCAAGTCCTTTGCCTCGCGGAATGAGAGTCGATCCTAGGCCTGAATGGCCAGGATTTCTTTCTAAAGGCGATATGCACCACATTGCTTCGAAGAAGCAGGGTGCGGCTCTCCGCAATTGACACACTTGGTTACACACGATTTGGACTTATCGTGTGCGACCTTGGAGCAATTTACACAGACTTCGGGTGACCCCGACTTTGCACGTCTACATGAGCGATTTGTATGGCCTTAGCGGTGACAGTAATAGCACCACCGCGGCAGTGGCACGAATGCCTTCACGCGGTAGCGGTACCAACCGGCACGCACCAACTCAGGGAGCTTGTCACAGTCGAACGTGACGAAGAGTGTAGGGGTGGGTCTCGAGGCCCCTCCCTGTTTTCTCATCACACGTTCGACCTTCACCGCCCCATGGTCGGCCAGCTCTAGGGTGATGTCCTCAATGGAGTAGTCAACGAGTTCCCTCGCATAAACTACTCCTTTCACAAAGTTCATGGTAGAGTGCGGCGTCACACTCACCGGGGTGCCATGAAGTGTCCGAAGAGCACTTATCTTGGCCGCCTCGGCGGGATTCGCCGCATTCGCCAGAAGGCTGCCGTCCGAGAAACGGGTTACCTTCGGTTCTCTGCCAATTGCACTAGCTAATCCTCTCCTCTGATGGATCATGTTGCCGTGGACAAAATGGTGCCATCAGTGGAGCGAATAACGAGGAAGCGTTTGAAGCCAGCGGGCTCGAAAACGCCAGGTAACCTCTGAATCAGGGGCCCCGATGTCATCGAGGTTCCGCCCTGTGCATTTTTGGTCTTGGTCAGGGGCTCCACAACCGGGCGGGCAGAGGGGCTAGATGTGCCGATCTTAGCTTGGGCGCTTGCCATAGTGGCAGCAGACCCATCCGTCCCCGCAGCCCCCGCGGATGGAGAGGAGCCCCGAGTCTTCTTCGTCTTTTTGGTCTTGGTCTTTTTTGGAGAGGAGGGTGGGGAATGAACCCGCTTCTCACCCCCGCCGGTAGTGGCACCCAGGCCAGATGGACCGGCCTCAGCCAGGTCCTTCTCTTAAATGGAGAAGGTCCTGGTGGTCGCAGGGGTATCATCCGGAGGAGATCCCTCCTCTCCTTGTACTGCCTGAGAATCCCCAGCCGTTTGAGGAGGACCTTGCATAGGGGCGGATTCGGGTTCAGTGCTTGGCGCCAAGCCCGGATTACCCCCATGGAAGGCCCTACCGTCTGAGGCTGGTTTTCCTCAAGGACCATGTCTATCAAAGGAGGGGCCTCCAGTTGGCCATCCCCTCCCAGGACATCGCAGGTCCCCTTGGCAGTGTCATAAGTATTTAGTGGGAAGGCACAGGCCTTGACCCCGGCAAGGTTTAATATTCTTGCCAGCAGGTCTTTTGAGGGAAGCGACCGAAGGGGCCTGGCTTGCCTCTCCCCCCTAAGGAAGGGGTTTGCCCTACCGAGCCGCTTACACGAGGGGCGGTCGGCAATGGGCTGCCTGCTGGCTTTCTTGGCAGTCCCCTTAGAAAGCAAAGGAGGGACTGCCGATGGAGATAGGGAGGTGCCCAAAAGCACCTCCAGAAAAGGGGGTGAGGGGGAGTCCCCTACACCCGTAGGCGTAGGAGTAAGCCTCCTCTCCGGTTAAAGAAGTATGGAGGGTCCCCTGCGCAAGCACAAGGGGGATGGACCTCCATTTTCTTGGTGGAGCTGCCCGAGGGCGGCTCCGTTGATGTTCTTGGGGAATTTTTTTTTTTTTATTTTCATCATTGGGCATGATGACCCCATTTGTGCTACAGGACGCAATAGCTCATCACCTCTTGCAGTTGCCCGCACTGCAAGAGGTGCTTACAGGCCTGGCAGAGCCAGGCGCCGCCACTTCGGACCACCCCTCCCGCCTGGTGGCCTGGCAGTCCATCGGCATGGCGTAAAAATAGATAGAATGTGAAAAGGAATGTGAGGAAGGTATGGGTGGGGATGAAGCAGGTTGTTAAAAAAAACCCATCCCGAACCGGAGCTCAGGGGTTAGGGAACATTGTCCCCTCCCCCCTCAGCCCCGATCCGGGATGGTTGGCTTGAGAAGAAGGTCAGCATCTACCCTGTGAAATTAGAGGCTGACCATTGAAAGTTGTGGGAGAGGTTGTATGAAAAGATAGGAAACAAGTGTTTTCAAGGAAGGAAGAGAGGCAGGTACACTGACCCCCTGCAAACTAGTTACGCACGCAAGCAGGACATTAGGGGCATGGCTGGTGGGCTCTGCTTTGCTTGCTCCCTATAGGGGGGGGGAGAGGTTAGTCCTGGTAGGAGCAGTAAGGGGGGACTGCTGCTGCTGATAAGGAGTCATTGTCCAAAGGCGACTCCAGAGAATGGGTTGAGGGGAAAGTCCCCTGCACCCATAGGCCTGGGAGAGGAGTAAGCTTCCTCTCCGCTAAAACAAGTTCATGGGGTCTCCTGAGAAAGCACAGGGGGAGAGGGGGGGGTGCTCACTTTCTACTTTTGAGCTACCCGAGGGCGGCTCCGACGGTGGTAAAGGGGAAGAAGAGGTTGTATTTCTTTAATTTCATCATTGGGCATGGTGACCCTTTTTGTAGCACAGGATGCATACACTAATCACCCCATGTGAATACAGGTGAATACAGGGCCAGCAAAACCAGCTGCTGCCATTTGAGGTCACTCCTCCCACCTAGTGTCCAGGCAGCCCATCAGCATGGCGGCTCCACATTAGGCTTAGCATAAAATTGATAGACCTTGAAAGGAGAAAGGGTATGTGAGGAAGGTGTGGGTGAGTGTGAAGAGGGTCGTTAAAAAAACATCACCCCAAATCGGAGCTCAGGAGAGAGGGGACATTGTCCCTTCTTTCAATTTGGGATAGTTGGGTGAGAGGAAGCTGGTCGGCGTCTACCCTGTGAAATTAGAGGCTGATCATAGAAAATTGTAGAGTAAGAATGTAGGGTGTCAGAAAGAAGAGGCTAAGCTGGGGCTGGATGGGGTGCGGGGTCCTGCCAACATGGCAGCCAGGAAAGCAAATCACTTTGCCCCATACAGGGCGATGGGGGTATGGGGGAAATCCCCGCACAAATTGGCCTAGTAGAGGGAGTAAGCATCTATATAAGAAGATGGTTGAAGAGCCCCCTGTAAAAGCACAAGGGGGGTGATGCCTCAATTTTCCTTATCATCCATCATCCTCGACACCTCCTAAGGAGGACAAGGCCGCACTTGGATGCAGATCTTATGCACCTGCAGTCGCCAACTATTACATTATGTTCTCGCCATATTGTTAGTAAAAAAAAGAAAAAAGGGGGCCTCATGTAAAGTAGATACCGTGCCCTCCCTATGAGTGGGGAAGTTGAGAACAATTTTCCATAGGATCAGAAATTCCAGAATAATATGATCATTTACACATAAACAGTCCTGGTCTGGCATTGATAGGATTTGCCGACACAGCCTGTAATTTAGGAAAATTGTCCTGGAATTTTAACCATATAGGATGGTGCCAGCATAACCACCTTATGTGTGTACTGGAAGAAGGTGAGCAGATTTGATGGCCCAACATAGTCCATACTTCCCCTAGCATGCGGGCTTTCGGCACTTGCAGCAGGTAGGAACCTCACAGTATACATTGCCAATTGACTTAACGATCATAACAGAACGAAAGTGCGGCGAGCAGCCAGAGCCAGAACAGAACCTCTGTGGATAGATTTTTATTTTTTTTAAAGAACTCATCTGGCGACTGCCTACTTGGTGGTGGATAGGAGATCAAGTGTGCAAAGAGGTAGGAGGGGATGTAATAAAGAGAAGTAGAGATAGGTGGCTCCACTAGCAAGTAAGGTCGGTGATTCAATGATGACATGCAGTCCAGCAAGGCACAATGGCTACCAGACCAAACTCTGTATAGGTGGAAACACTACTCCTGGTGAAGAATGAGGGGAGAAAAGATTGAGTGGAGAACCGTAATTATAATAACACATAATATTAATAACTTATACTACTAATAATTAATACTAATCATAATAAATAATAATAAGAATGATAACAATAATAATGCTTATAATAATAAGAAAAAGGTAAAGTAGTGCTGAGTTGGGGTGAGGGGAAAGCGTACCAACATTTTCCCAGACCCTTCATCAAGTTCAAGACAACCCAGTGACGAGGCCTCCCTAATTTGCACTCAGGCCCAGAGGACGTGCAACTCCTCAAGATACCCAGTGCATCTTCCTGTAGGGGATGCTGCCATCGGTGGAAACAATAACAAGGAAGCATTTGAAGCCAGCAGACTAAAAAATGCCAGGTAGTCTCTCGATAAGGGGCCCCAGTAGAATCAAGTCTCCTCTCATTGTCCTTGGCACTTTGGTCTTTGTCCATGTCTCCCCAACCAAGGACGCTTTAGGGCCGGACATGCCGATCTTGGTCTGGTCACTTGCTGGTGGCAGTGGACCCGTCTGTCCTTGGAGCGCCGCACAGGTAGAGGAACCCTTAGTCCTTTTCTCTTTTTGGGAGAGGAGGGTAGGGAATGAACCCTGCCATTATTTGGCCTTTAAGGGGTTGGCCCTATCTAGGCGCTCCCACCAGGAGAGGACATTTTGGGGCCGCCTGCGTGCTTTCTTGGCAGTCCCCTTGAAAAGTAAAGGGGGGACTGCAGCTAGACTTCAAAGAAGGGGGTGAGGGGTAGTTCGCTGCACCCGTAGGCATGTGAGAGGGGTAAGCCTCCTCTGTGGTAAAAGAAGTTTGGAGGGTCCCCTGAGAAAGTACAGGGGGCCGGATCTCCTTTTCCGGAGTGGAGTTGCCCGAGGACAGTCCGATGGTGGTAGAGAGAGGGTACTTTTTAATTTCATATCACTGGGCATCGTGACCCCTTTTGTAGCATAGGAAGCACAGGCTAATCACCCCTCGCAGTATCCCGTGCTGCGAGGGGTGAATATAGGGCCGGCAAAGCCTGCTGCCGCCATTTCAGGTCACTCCCACTGCCTAGTGGGCTGGCAACCCATCAGGCGTAAAATTGATAGACTGTGAAAGGAGAAAGGGGATGTGAGGAAGGTGACGGTGGGGGTGAAGCACGTTGTTAACCCCCCCCCCCAAACTAGAGCTCAGGGGTAAGGGGGCATTGTCCCCTCCCCCCTCAGCCCCGATCTGGGATGGGTGGGTGAGAGGAAGCTGGTCGGCGTCTACCCTATGAAATTAGAGGCCAACCAGAGAAAGTTGTGGGAGAGGTTGTAGGGAAAGTGAAGAAGTAGGGTAAAAACAAAGGCTGTCAGAAAGAAGAGGCTAAGCTGGTGCCGTGGATGCCATGCAAGATGGCCAGACTTTCTAAGAATGGTAGTCAGCCCACAGTAATGAAGTTAGCAGAGAACAACTAAATGGCATCATCAACTGGCATGTAGAAATCGGTCATTTTCTCAAATGCAGGCCACCACACCCACTCTATACACCACCTCAGTGGTTTCTTGGGTGGTAGCTGCCCTAAAAATACTTTAATGGGAAAGTGGTCACTACCATGAAGGTCATGGACCATCACTGACCCCAAATCACACTGTGCATCTGGGAAAGTAGGTTGTGAAAATCATGTAAAATAGGCATGGTAGAGCTACGTGTTACAGAATTAGAATAGCAGATGGAACACCCAAGACCCAATTATGATACTGTGAAACCTTCATGTAAAAGATTTCATGGATAAGCTGCAGATGAATAGGGGATGGCAAGCATGGCTTCCGATTCTAACTTTTATATTTTATTCTTCATCCAATGACAATGATGCATGCTTACATGGTGATAAAAATGATCTAAATATAACATGCAATAAGTTAGTATTACCTTACCTAATAAATCAATGGGTCGTTCGAGAAGGGATTTTCTTTGGCTAATAATAAACCATTTGTAACACTTGCCTAATCCCAAACCAGCTAAAGATAAAGCAATTGTGACCAGAACTTGAATAACGGGATGCTGTTGGGAGAGAAAATGGGTTTTCACCATAAAATATCAATAAAAATTTAATAATTTGTTAATGAGAAAAAAATTACATGATGAAATTACACATAGACAAAGAATACATTTAAATCCAGCAGCAATAAATATGAAAAGAAGATTGGAGGATTTAAATGACAAGGCAAAAAATTGGGCAATTCAGAGAAAAATATTAAGGATGAGTCAGCATTATTTTTGAAAACTAATATCATCAATATCTATTATCTGCTTTCTCACAAAATGGGGTCATGGTACAACAATGCCCTTATAAACTACCCACCCTTTTGGACCCTATCAAACACTAACCACCTTTTTTTCATTGTAACAGGGGTGCTGCACCAAATCATGCAATCAGGATTCATTCCTGGATAGGTCTAAAGCATGACCCCTCCCCACAAGGTCCCTCCATGCACAGCCACCTAACATATAACTGTGACCAAAAGTTTTCGGACACCAATTTTTTGGGGGGGTAAATTTGATAAATGCAGTGTTGTAAAGTTTTGTCATCAATATGAATATAACAGTGAAATACAGAGGAATAAATTGTATATGCCCACCAAATGATCAACAAGAATGAAAAAAATTGCCAAATCCTGCAACATCAGCAACATAACACATAAGCTGGTGTTAGGGCTGGTGGCTTTTATTCTATTTTTACATTGATAAGGGAAGGGTTGGTGTCCAGATGACAGGTAACCACAGAGAAACTGGTTTGGCCATCTAGACTGGCTTCAGAATGGGAAATATCAAGGAAGATAGGGGCCCCTTGAAATAGGGTATTTTATGCCTGGTTTTGAAGTGCTATGCATGCAGTGCTTATTCTGGTTCAGTGGGGTTGGGTGAAGGTTTGTGGTAATGGAATGGAGGTGAGAATAAAAAGGATAGGTAGAGGTGCGAGGGGCATCACAGTTTGCTGAAGAATTGTGTGCCAATCCTGTATATATGTCTGTGATAAGAAAAATCTTTATTTGAGTGTGGTGGTGGCAAATGGGGGTGTTCTTTGTGCAGTCAGGATATTTTTGAGACTATTGGTATCTTTTGGAGAATTCTATTGTGTATGGTTGGTGCCCAGACTGAGGAAAGTAGTGTTGTGCAGATGAACTGTTTTTAAAGGATGTACATGTTTTTTTTTGTGTGTGTGCTTTGAGTGTAGGCCACATGTGGGTCTAGGGTGACACTAACAGTGTAAGACTATGGTTGAGTGGGAGAGATTGGCCATAGAGCAAGATGTATGGGTGGTGTGTTGAATCATGATAGGGGTAAAGAGGGTGCCTGGTAATTCTTTGGGGAGGTGGAAATTGTGTTTAGTGAACTAGTTTTGTAGGTGTATCTGTTTATGGAAGCTGAGCATACAGAGGTGGAGTGGGATATGATGGATAGGTCAACTACGAAGATGTTTAGACAGACTGATTGGGAAATGGGGAAGAGCATGGCATGCATGAAGAGATTGAAGAGGGTAGGGGAGAGGATGGCATCTTGAGGGAACTAAGTTAGAGGACTTCGGCATGGCTATGGAAGGAGGTGTTTGCCATCCATTATTTTTGTCATTGTGGTGGTAATTGGTGTCCAATAATTTTTGTATGATTGTGTGGTGGGATGGTGTGAAGGCTTTACTGTATATTGTTTACATTATTGGAGATTTTGACGGATAGTGTTGGTGAAAACCTAAGATGTGTGTTGTCCGGGTGGTTAGTAGCAAGGTTGAGTGTTTTGCTCTGAAAGCCATGTTGGCTGTGTGATGGGATTGATTCAGTTGAGGATTAGTTTATTAACTGTTTTCAAGATGAATGAGAAAAAGTCAGTAGGTGGGAATGTTCACTAGTTTGTTTGGTTTGAGGATGGGGGATTATGTTGTGGGCAATGATGACTGTGTAGTTGATGCGTGTGTCAGAACCATTCTCCCCATTTTGTCCAATATGGCTTTTCACTACTTTGCCTGAGCCTGTCTTTTTACTTTACCTTTCTTTGTTTATGATGGGGGAGTGTGAGTGTTTGGATAGGAAGGGGGATTGGGAGAGATTTAAAAAGGTTGATTAAGTTTTGACTTTCTGTATTCTTAATTTATTTTTGGAAGACATACTAAGATACAAAAATGAAATTCCTTAATGATTTTCTAGGCCAATATTTAAAGGTGAATAAAGACAAGCCCTTGTAACCTACCACAGCAGGTGAATGGCTGGTAAATATTTGATGGGGTGGAACCCCGATATCTTAATTTTTGTATGGCATTGGGGAGTTGACATAGTTATGTTTTTTGTTTTTTTTTTATAGTGCCCTGTGCCCCTTGGACTGCCACAAGTAATCCCTGGATTTCCTTTCCTTAGTTTTTTTGTACTACAGCTTCTTGAACTAAGAAGCAGAATCGATAAAGACCTCCACAGGAGTGTTCAGAAAACCAATAAGACACCAGAGTAGAGCGTGTTTGTGCAGAAGGACATTCTATCCTTTTCCCTGCCCTTTTTTGGTTTGATTGAAGTATTATTTTCAATTGAGGTTATTTGGTAAGACTAAGCCATTGCTAAAATTTATATATATATATATAACAACATATCTCGGGTCATGACACCTAGAGTGAAAACAGGAAAAAGGTACATCACACCAATTTCCACCTAATATGTGTGTGTGTTTCCAGATGGGGAGATAATGCTCTGTAACCGGGAGTGGTTGAGAGTATCTTTGAGTATAGGTATAGCTGTGTGACTAAGGTGTTTTAGGTAGATGTTTGAAATGTGGTATTGGCCTTCAGCTTGTGTGTGTATGTGTGATATGATTGTGAGTGCAGTGTCTTTGGGATAAATGGATGTTTAGATGTGGGGTCTATATGAAATTTTCATGGGAGGTTTTAAGGGCAATTACAATGAGGCTGATCATGCAGAAAGTTTAAAAAATTTTTTATTATTATCAGCCACCTGGTAACTGCCTAGTTGCCATAATTCTTTCAAAGCCAAATGTTAGGCTGGATTAGAAACAAGCAAATGTGTAAAAGGGACAAAAAAAAGCATGAAGAAGAAAGGACACTCCCCCCCCGGCACAGTAACATGCAAAAATCAATAACAAAAGAGTCAAAGAAGTCAGATAGTCCACGTCTGTCAGCACAAACCCATCCTGAGTACAAGTAACGTGCATGTAGAACACCCAAACTGAGACACTCAACAAGAATGCTGTAGGACGCTGCAGTCGTAGCAATAAAGTGCAGGTGGGCACTCCATCAAATGGCAGTGTGTCCACGATTGTGGTCAATTCAAAGACAAAAGATGCAACCTGAAGCCATTGGGGGCAGGTCCACGGGAACAGTCGCACACAACTTAACCCATTAATGCCCAATTTCTAATAATTCTTTATCTTGGGGGGCTTATACTTATTTATAATGAGCATTTAAACATAAATTGAACTTGATTTTATACATATATGCCATATTTGACCAATTAAGACCTGATCTCTAAATAGATCATTGAGAGGATTCATGAATAAAAAAATATAATGGTAATACATAAGAATATATTTAACATATGAAAATAGATTCCATACATAAACAAAATAACATAAAAATAAGTTTATACATTTACATAATTAGTTTCGTTTATTTTATTGACAAAAAGTTGATTTTATTTATTATGATATGGCTCAAAACATGGAATGCAGAGTTAGTCCACATTTTCCACAAATGAATTGTTTCAAGGAATGATGACCATAATAGCTAACCATCATTTCATCTACTGCTAGATTTTGTTCCATGACTCCAAATTGCTGAAACGAATTATTAATTTTAGTGAATAAAGGTCTTAGTTTGAAGCCTTTGTCATCTTTGCAGTTATCAGCCTCAGAATTATCTGTGAAGTGTAAGAGGCTTTTTATTTCAAGATACCAATATCAATGCTCAAGTCTTCTTCATTCGACCAATAATTTCTTTCAGAGGGCAATCGATGGTACCCACTGAGTAATAGTATCCCAAAGAATGCTTTGATTTCTTCCATGGACATAGTAAATACTCCTTTATTCTTCTGTTTAACGGCATAACGAACTGTTTCTTTCATTATATGATCAAGTAATTCACTAGAAAAAAAGACTTCAAATAGTTCAACAGGTGATTTCAATAAACACTTTTCTTTAATTTTTTCTAAGAATAGCACATGATCATTTTTTTGTGGAATAAGTTTCTGATAAACATTTTTTATTTTTTTTTAATTAAGGGGCTATCTGGCGACTGCCGACTTAGGCATAAGTCACCGTAAACAAACAGCCTAGTTCTAGGCTACTTTAAAAAATTGAACAGGAAACAACAATAAAAAGAAATAACAATAAGAATAACAAAGCAATAACAAAAACAATAACAAAAACAACAACAACAATTGAACCTGGTTAAATGAAAGGGAGAAGGCCGGCCTCCCCCAAAAAGTCAACAAGTCCACCAGTCAAAGTGCACGCACTCGTCCCGAGTACAAGGGACAGGCGGTAGCGACCCCGCCCATCCCGGTACCTACCGGGACAGGTGTCGTGCGCGAAGATCACCCAGACTGGGACATTCGACAAGAATGTGCCGAACAGTCTGGGGGACGACGCAGTTGTTGCAATAGGACGCAGGCGAGCACTCCATCAAATAGCGATCCAACGTGGAGTGGAACTTACGGAAGCCGCACTGTGCAGAAGACAGATGGCCTCCGCTGTCCAGGAAATAGGCTAATCTAACATTTACCAATTTCTCCATCAACTTGCACACGCAAGAAGTTAGAGAGATTGGGCAGGAACCGGTCGGAGTAGAGTGATCTCTCCCCGGTTTGCGAAAGGCGAGCACAGTAGCGATTCGCCACGAGTCTGGGAGAAGACCTTCCACCCAGATCCTGTTGAACAAATCTAACAGAAAGGCCATGCCTCGGTCACCCAGGTGTCGAAGCATGGCGTACGGGACATCGTCCGGACCATGGACGGTATCCGCGCACGAAGCGAGAGCGGAACGCAACTCACTCACAGTAAACTTGTCGTTGAAGGGTTCTCCGCCTCTGGAAGTAAAGTCCAGCCGGCGGCCTTCCGCGACATCACGACGTGCATTGAATGCTGGCGGAGCAGCATCACAGCTAGAGAATGCGGAAAAAGCGGTCGCTAAGGATTCCGCCACGGACGCGGGGTCCGAGATTGCGGTCCCATTCTCTTGGAGAACGGGAGGCAGGTCCTGCGAGAACTTGCCCCGAATCCTTTTGACTCGCTTCCACACCTCAGCTAAAGGGGTCTTCCCGTTAAGTTAAGATATGTATGCCCGCCAAGAAGAGCGGCAGGCGTGCTTCGAAATATACCAGAACCTAGCCCTAGCCCGACGAAATTCAGCGACAGTGAAATCGTTCGGGCGGCGCTTATAGCGCATGTAGGAATAACGCTTCTGTTTGAGGGCCGTCTCACACTCGGCCGACCACCATGGGAGTGGTCGGCGTGCAAAACGGCCAGACGTCCTAGGAATAGTAGTCAGGCCCACGGCCATGAGGTTGCCGGAGAAGAACTCAACGGCCTCATCTACCGACCTAAACTCCTCGACTGAGATAGAGAATTCAGTCATTTCCTGAAATGCAGGCCACCGCGCTCGCGCCAAGCACCACCGAGGTGGTCTCTCAGGCGGCAGTTGCCCTGAAAATGATATTTGAATGGGAAAGTGATCACTACCATGGAGGTCATCGACCACCTCCCAATCAAAATCAGGCTGTGCATCCGAAGAGCACAAAGATAGGTCGAGGCAATAAAATGAAGCGGTTCTCGGACAGTGATGCGTAAACTCATCCACGTTTAGGACGCCCATGTCAAGCTCTTCGATCAGATCGGCAAGGACTTGTCCCCTGGGATTTATGGAGTAATCTCCCCAGAGAGGATGCCTGCCGTTCAGATCTCCAAGCAAGAGATAGGGCCTCGGCAACCGTGCCACGACGCGGCGGAAGTCCCCCGCGTCGAAGTCAGCTGACGGTGGAATGTACGCAGAAATCAGAGTATACCTCCTATCCAGGTGCAGCTGCACAGCCACTGCCTGAAAGGAGGTATCTAAAGAGAAAGGAAGAACGGAGACATCATGCCGGGTGTAAACCGCGCATCCACCAGCCCGGCCATCCCGCGGTGGTGGGGTCGCAAGACCCTTATATCCCGGAAGGGCCGGCAGGGGGCACGTGCCTAGCATGTTCTCCTGCAAAACGATAGCTAACGGGGAACGGGATGAGACGAGCCTCCGCAGCTCCTCCCAGTTGGCCCGGAGTCCACGGCAATTCCATTAAAGGAATATGCCCTCCAGGCCTAGCTCGGAGGAGACACGGGGGCCCTCCTCGAACTGAAGACCCTCACGGGAGTGGCCGTACGATTCCCGGGGACAGAACCCCGGGCGCTGTTGGCCGGACAAAGCGCTGAAGGCGCTGTCGCCTTCGAGGACTTATTGGGGAAGGTTGGGCTCGCCATGCGAGTCTTTTCCTCCCTCCGCCTCGAAACCTTAGGTGGGCGTTGCGGCTTCGAGGGCGGGGGGCCCTCTTTTCGAGGGATCACCGTCTCCGAGCCACTCGCTCCACCTCGGGGCGTGGGCGAAGGGGCTTAAGCTCCTTTGTTGCTGTCCTCCTTTCAGGGAACAGCTTTAGGAACCCCGGAAGATGGCATAGCGACCATCTTCAGGGGTGTTGCCTCCTGTGAGTCTAACGACTCGGTGGAGGCGCGTGGCCGTTTCGCCTTACGGGAAACGGTCACGCTGGGAAAAGAGGGGGGAGCCCTGGTTTTAGCCGGGGCAAGGTATGAACCCTTTTTGCCGCCAGCTTTACCAGGGAAGTGCCCGGGTTGGGTAGAGCCTGCAGAAGGGCTCCGAATGGGCGCGGAAACAACCGTGCTAGTTGGCCTGGATGGGCCAGGAGCAGAGGGTGCCTTTCTAAATATTGAGGCATATGACGTCCCAGGCAGAGCCTCGCGCGCCAGGACCAAGTCCTTTGCCTCGCGGAATGAGAGTCGATCCTGGGCCTGAACGGCCAGGATTTCTTTCTCAAGGAGATATGCACCACATTGCTTCGAAGAAGCAGGGTGCAGCTCTCCGCAATTGACACACTTGGCCACACATTATTTGGACTATCGTGTGCGACCTTGGAGCAATTTACACAGCGGTACCAACGGGCACGCACCGACTCAGGGAGCTTGTCACAGTCGAACGTGACGAAGAGTGTAGGGGTGGGTCTCGAGGCCCCTCCCTGTTTTCTCATCACACGTTCGACCTTCACCGCCCCATGGTCGGCCAGCTCTAGGGTGATGTCCTCAATGGAGTAGTCAACGAGTTCCCTCGCATAAACTACTCCTTTCACAAAGTTCATGGTAGAGTGCGGCGTCACACTCACCGGGGTGCCATGAAGTGTCCGAAGAGCACTTATCTTGGCCGCCTCGGCGGGATTCGCCAGAAGGCTGCCGTCCGAGAAACGGGTTACCTTCGGCTCTCTGCCAATTGCACTAGCTAATCCTCTCCTCTGATGGATCATGTTGCCGTGGACAACATGGTGCCATCAGTGCAGCAAATAACGAGGAAGCGTTTGAAGCCAGCGGGCTCGAAAACGCCAGGTAACCTCTGAATCAGGGGCCCCGATGTCATCGAGGCTCCGCCTTGTGCACTTTTGGTCTTTGTCATGGTCAGGAGCTCCGTACCCGGGGGGGCAGAGGGGCCGGATGTTCCGATCTTGGCTTGGTCGCTTGCCAAAGTGGCAGCGGACCCATCCGTCCCCGTAGCCCCCGCGGATGGAGAGGAGTCCCGAGTCTTCTTCGTCTTTTTGGTCCTTTTCTTTTTTGAAGAGGAGGGCGCGGAATGAACCCGCTTCTCACCCCCGCCAGTAGAAGCCCCCAGGCCAGATGGACCGGCCTCAGCCAGGTCCTTTTCCGAAATGCAGAAGGTCCTGGTGGTCGCAGGGGAATCATCCGGAGGAGATCCCTCCCCTCCTTGTACTGCCTGAGAATCCCCAGCCGTTTGAGGAGGACCTTGCATCAGGGCGGATTCGGGTTCGGTGCTTGGCGCCGAACCAGGATTCCCCCCCATGGAAGGCCCTACCGTCTGAGGCTGGGTTTCCTCAAGGACCATGTCTATCTCAGGGGGGGCCTCCAGTTGGCCATCCCCCCCCCAAGACATCGCAGGTCCCGTTGGCAGTATCGTCATTAGTCTTCTTTGGGGAGGCATGGGCCTTGACCCCGGCAAGGTTCAGTATTCTTGCCAGGCAGGTCTTTTGAGGGAAGCGACCGAAGGGGCCTGGCTTCCCTCTCCCCCCCCTAAGGGGGTTTGCCCTACCGAGCCGCTTCGATGTGGAGCAGCTGGCTAAGGGCTGCCTGCTGGCTTTCTTGGCAGTCCCCTTGGAAAGAACAGAGGGGACTGTCGCTGGTAAAAGGGAGGCGCCCGAAAGCACCTCCAGAGAAGGGGGTGAGGGGGAGTCCCCTACACCCGTAAGCGAAGGAGAGGAGTAAGCCTCCTCTCCGGTTAGAGATATATGGAGGGTCCCCTGAGCAAGCACAGGGGGGGGTGGATGTCCATTTTTTTTGCTGGAGCTGCCCAAGGGCGGCTCCGTCGATGTTATAGGGGAAGTTTGGGGTTGGTTTTTTTTTTAAACTCATCATTGGGCATGGTGACCCTCTTTTTGACACAGGATGCAATCGCGCATCACCTCTCGCAGTAGCCCGCACTGCGAGAGGTGCTTACAAGCCTGGCAGAGCCAGGCGCCGCCATTTAAGACCACCCCTCCCGCCTGGTGGCCTGGCAGTCCATCAGCATGGCGGCTCCACCTTGAACACGGCGTAAAAAATATATAGATTGTGAAGAGAAGAGGAAGGTATGGGGATAAAGCAGGTTGTTAAAAACCAACCACCCCAGACCGGAGCTCAGGGGTTAGGGAACATTGTCCCCTCCCCCCTCAGCCCGGGATGGTTGACTTAAGAAGAAGGTCAGCATCTACCCTGTGAAATTAGAGGCTGACCATTGAAAGTTATGAGAGAGGTTGTATGAAAAGCGAGGAAACAAGTGTTTTGGAGGAAGGAGAAGAGGCTAAGCTGGGGTCGGATGGGGTGCTGAGTCCCATCAGCACGGCGGCCAGGATGGCAAATTGCCGCGCCCCTTACAGGGTTCTGATAAACAGGCACTCTCTTTTGCCATGAAGGTTGTACATTTGTCAGAACTTTTTTCTTTGATGATGATATGGTATCAACATAGTACTGAAGTTCTAAAGTTCCTGGAATATCATTCACTGTAGCTTCTCCAAGGATATCTTCATTGGCCTCATCTTCATCAGATAAACCATCAACATCAGGTGGAATGATAGCAATTTCAATATCGTCTGCACCTTCATCTTCAACATCTTCAAGAGCTTCAAAAATACCTTTTATATTGGCAAGTTTTCTTTCATGATACATCATATTGATGGGTAGATGAATCAGAGTAAAGTAAAATGTAATTTAGGGTGCGCTTCCTTTTATACCAAATGATTGCGTCATGTTATGAAATGGTTGCATCATGTTCTGAAATGATTGCGCCACTTTATGAAATGATAAAATGTAATTTAGGGTGCACTTCCTTTTATACCAAATGATTGCGTCATGTTATGAAATTATTACCTCATGCAGATTTTGATGTCATATCCTCCCAATGAAGTATTCATAGATCACCAAAATTACTTCGGTTTTCGTTCTTATACTATCTAAATAAACTTGCCAATATCATGACAATACTTATGTTTTACATCTTACTTATCATATCTATGCAAAAAAAAAAGAAAAAAAAGGTATATTACAATATTATATTTAATGGTTTGCATTGCTAATTTTTCTCTGAAAATTTATGACAAATTATATTTCATATAACTTCAGAAAATTTAATATTGCATTATTGACAAAAGTATGTTTACTTTAATAAATTGCTATAATATCTCAATTTAAAGTACAAAATTAATTTTTTTTTTAACTGATCTCTAAATAGATCAGTGGGCGTTAATCGGTTAAAGTTCCACTTGGCCGTCTCCCATCTTCTTTGACAGGTAGCTCAGAGAGCTGCCCTGTAGTGAGTGTTAGTAGAGAGAGATCAGTAAACAAAGGAGTGAAGGTAGATGCATTGGGGCGGGGAGGGCAGACCCTTTCTCCAGGTTTCTGTTGCAGCAGGGACATTACTCCTGCTAGACCAACCATCCCCTTATAAGATATGTACACACATAGGAATGAAAAAAAAAAAATGGCCACCAAATCTACCATCCCTAACTCATTGACAGATAGAAATGTGTCATGTCCTCAAAAGTAGAGGGTCACACTCGATCTAAGCATCACTGAATGATTTGAATGGGAAACTAAACATATCCATGAAGAGGGGCCATCAATCATCTCCCATCCAAAGTTCACTTGTGCATCGGGAGAGCAAAGTCAAGGTGAGAAACTGATGCAATGTTAGGACAGAAACAACTCTTCCACATTAAGGACATATCAGCAACACTTGGACCAGGTCCACTAAGACCCAGCCTCTAGGAATGACTGTATAGTCACTCCCTACCCATAAGAAGCGTTGACTATTCAAGTTCACAAGAAAGAGAAAGGGCCCCAGAAACCGTATTATGATGAAGCAGAACTCTCCTGTGTTGAAAGTTGACTGATGCTGGAAGCCACCTAAAAACAACAGAATGCCTCCTCTCCATGCGCAGCTGGATTGTTACCATTGGAAAGGAGTTATTATTAATAGCCAAATAGAAAATGACCAATAAGAATAAAATGGATTAGGGAACAGAACTTATCTATCTCGCATCCAGCCATTCCTGCCTATCCAGTCTCCAATTTTTGGAAGCCTCATAGACTCTTAACTCAGGGTGCATTAAAGGATGGTGGTCGCTACACGTTCACAATGCAAACCAACTGCCCAATGACCAGCTACTCCCTTAAGGCCACAGATCTTACCTACTAAGTCAGAGAGGAATCAATAAACCCTGAGACTTTTAGTCAGCTTAGGAGTAGAGTCCGGACTCTATAAATAGTATAGCATTAAACACGAGAAAGTTGTAAGGGGTTGATCAGCCCCTTACATGGAGCAATAGGGTTATTGCAGTCTCTGGTCAATTTTTTAAAAATAACTATCTGGTGAATGCCACTAAGGGCATTAGTCATATTAAAATGTTAGCCTAATAACTAGGCTAGATTAAAAACAAAAGAAACAAAAGCCAAAAACAAGAAACAAAAGAAGAGCAAACGTGCTCAGTGCCAGAGGATGTGACCAAAAGGAAAGAAGGGTGAAATAAAATGGAGGAGGCCAGCCTCCTACAAGAAGTCAGTGCATGAATCAGTTGAGTAGAAGGGGCATGCGTGAAGATCACCCAGATTGTGAAATCCAACAAGAATGTGTCAAACATTCTGGGCATATACATGATTTTCTGGGGCATGATCATTCCAACTATTCCTACCTCCATAAAGAGAAACAGGAAAATAGGGATTTAAAAAATGGTGTTGTAATTGCAGTCATCAATCACAGTAAAGTGCAGAGGAGTGCTATATCAAGGGACTTAAGCATTGGAAGGGGGGGATGTAGGTTTATGGGAACAGTCATGGCACAATGGCATGCATCTTTAAGTTCTCCTTGGCTGTCTCTCATTTTCTTTGCCAATAATCCCAGTGGGCTGTCCTGATTGCTACCATGCAGTCAGTGAGAGAAAGAGAGAAACGCCAGTCATCAGTCCTTGCCGACTCTTTGGCATCCTCATCAGTGAGCTCATTATCTGCAATTCCTACATGTCCAGGAACCAAGCACAAAATAATCTTGCCATCTGTTAAGCTCAGAGGAGGATGGCCCTGAGTGCCTGAGACCACTCAAGGCGTTTTGTGAGTCGCAAAATATCACAATCCAGTCTCTTAACCAGCCCACCTTGTTATCTCTCATACTGAGCAGTGTATTGCAACACCTCAGCCATCAAGACAGAAACAGCACCTGGTATAGCCTTGCTGACTTCAAATAGAGGGGATAGGGTGTGGAAGCTGATTTGCCGGGATCCAGCGTGACACGAACTGTGCTCTAAAAGGCCAAACGCAATACTCCTAGTGCTGTGGAAGCTTTGGGAGCAGAGGCGATGAGAAATAGTCACAGGTGGTACTCTGCAGGGCAGAACTAGAGGCGCTCACCACAGGAGGGGGGAGGGGGATCTCCTTTCAGCCATCCCCAGTAGTGTTGGAAATCCTGAATGGGGACTCATCTGAGCTGTGGCCTGGTGGAGAAATACAGAAAATTGGGGTTGGCAAAGCTAACCTTCATTGAGAAAATCTTGGGGTGGGTGGCAGGCTGGCCCCTAAAAGTGATGATTAATGGGGGCTCCAGTGAGAACCCCCCCTTTTGCCACTATAAGGAAGTTTGCCTCATCAAGCCACTCCCACTGGGAGGAGTCAATTTTTGTAGGTGTTTGCGGTGCTTTCTTGGCAGCCCCTGTGAAAGAGAATGGTGGGGAGGGAGGAGGAGGGGACCAATTAGAGAGAAATCAGGATGGTTTTCTCTTAGGAAAAAGTGGTTGCGTAGAGGGTAAGGGGTAATGCACCCACTCCCATAGGCCCTGGAAGTGTTCATTTCAACTCCATGAACCAGGGGATCTCTATTGGCACCTGGGCCATGCGGATGTACCACTCCTCCAGGTAAAAGATGCGAAAGTGTGCACAGGGTACATTTCTGCAACACCAGGTGATGATCCTCCAAGTGCTTTGTCGTTGACACCTGGGACAATCCTCACACAGTGTACATATCAGACTTCTTTCCTCCATAATATAGTTACGTGTTTTCACCATTATAATATCATTATCAGATACTGTCAACATGGAATATCATATTAATCAACATATGTGATATTATAAGAAGACATTTTGACTGTAACACACTACTACATAATAACAGGATTTCATATATTAGGTTGAGGAATAAGTTCTTGCATTTTTTTTAATGTTGTGTTGATTTAAGTTTTGTTGACATGATTTGCGGACATATTAAGAAACAATAATAATAATGAGAGCAGAATTTGCAAAGGTTAGGCTACGTCTCTTAACAGCGTAGACTATTAGGCTTTTGCTTAGGCTACGTCTTGAAGTTGAGTAATAAGTCATTGCGGTTTATTTAAAAGTTGTGTCAATTTAATTTTTGTTCTGTACCCTTAAAATGGAATGTCAAGTTGAAAGAAAGGCGCATTTTCGACACTTGTTGTTATTCATTTTCAATCGAGACAAGAACAATGCAAACGCAGCCAAAGATCGTCGCGATATTTGTGCTGTGTACGGAGAAAATGCTTTATCAGAAAGGACAGCTCAATGGTGGTTTTCACGTTTCAAAAACGGTCATTTCAATCTTAATGACGAATAACATTCTGGTCGCCCCGTTAAGTTGGATGAAGATCGTTTGAACGACCTTCTTCATGAAAATCCTCGTCAATCGACTAGAGAATTGGCTGTACAATTGGCGGTGATCAGAAAACTGTAGTAAATCACCTTCATTCTATGGGGAGAGTTCAAAAACTTGGTGCATGGGTTCCGCACGCTTTAAGCGAAAGAAACAAACTTCAACGCTCCACGATTGCTGCAGGTTTGCTTGCTCGTCACAAGGCTACTCGTGGATATAAGGACAGATTTCTTCACCGCATCATCACTAGCGACGAAAAGTAGGGTGTTTATGTCAACATGAACCATCAAAAACAATGGCTTAGCCCCAATAAAAAAACACTTCCACGATTAAAGCAAGGACTTCATCCACGAAAGATGATGCTGTGTGTGTGGTGGGATTGTGAAGGCATCATTCCTTATGAGCTTCTTGCGAACAACGAGATTGTCAATGCAGAACTCTACATTCAACAAATGTATCGATTTGCCGAAGCTATTCGTGAAAAGCGACCTCATCGACGTTATGGAGTCCTTCTGCAACACGACAATGCTCGTCCTCACATTGCCAATATGACAAAAGACGCCATTCAAACACTTAATTGGGAAATCCTGCCACATCCTCCATATTTGCCAGACTTGGCTCCATCGGATTTGCATCTGTTCCGATCGCTCTCCAATAATTTGCGCGCCGTTTCGTTCAATACTGATGTGGAATTAAGAACCTGGTTAGACAAATTCTTCGAGTCAAAATCCAGAGAGTTTTATTGCAGAGGCATCGAAAAACTAGTTGAACGTTGGGAAGAAGTCGTAAATAACAACGGAGAATACATTATTGATTAAATTGCATATTGTTATCAATTAAAAATGAAGTTTTTCTAAAATTGTTAATGGTAATGAATAAATTTGATAAAACCACAAGAACTTATTCCTCAACCCATTATATCAAGAGCATTGCCAATTTAGAGATTAAAAAAAAGTTCTAAGGAAGATTGTACTTTAATTATGCTATCCTCATATATTAGACACATGCGTGCAAACCCACATCAATATAATCATAGACATACCTCAAGTAATAAGAAAAATTCCCCAAAACATTTGGCCACAGCTATATATGCATACTTGGAGCTATTATAAAAGAAAGAGAATAGCTTAGGAGGGGTTTTAACAGGAATCTGCACTCATATAAAATGCATTTATTTTTCAGTGGGGAGCTATTGATCAATGTGAGATCCAAACCACATATCTAGTGTATGGCAGCTGCTGTGAATGGCAATCAGAGGTTCCACTTGGCTAGGCCATAGACCAAGAAAAAAAGATCTAGGCAAATAAAAATATTCAAAATGAATACAAAAAACTCACCTCAAAGACTGATAACTTTGGAAGTGTTGCATCTAGAACCACTAATATTACTCCAATTATGAGTCCAATGCCTGCTGCAACCCAAGGAATTTGTTGATCTAACTTAAAAAGGGAATGAATGGTTTAAGTAATGAACATGGAAATTAAAAACTAAATATATGGTAAGATAGGCCTTATCACTTAAGAAAATCTTTAAATAAATATATATATATATATATATATATATATATATATATATATATATATATATATATATATATATATATATATAAAGGGTTAATATGATGAAACAACTAACCAGAAAAGCCTCAAATGTCAAGGTGAAAGTTAAGTGAAGATGAAGAATAAAATAGTGAAGGTACTATCTGAGAGCAGGATGAAGATGAAAGAAGAGTGCTGTTATAACCTTTAGAAACCCAATTTTCAGTGAGAAAAAGACTGTGTTTCAACCCAAACCCATCATCAAAGTATATGCCTATGATACATTGATAGGAAGGATGGGCTGGGCATCATTTCCATTAGCCTGGAAGGCTTCTGTTACTATGTTGTTTTTAATCTTTTTAGCATTTTCAAATGCAGGAACAATAACAAAAGAAAATTTGAGTAGATTAAAGTAAAAATGATGAAAAGAACTTTCAGTACTTGGTACTTGCTACTGCTCCCTAATCATTAACATCCCACAAACAACTTCTGCAAGAGCAATAGTGCCTTGCATAAATCAAACATTTTCACACCCAAAGGTTTCAAGCAAAATTGTTACCTTTCTTTGCTTCAGTAGTTCTTTGTTGGTTTTTATTACATAGTCCAGAAGAGCAGGATCTGCTTGAATCTGAGATGCCTTTCTATATGATTCCAGAGCTTCAGCATAATGTCTTGTGGCATATTCAACTTCAGCTTGACGAAAGTAAGCCTTGAAAGTACATGCAACAAAATAGTAAGAAAATTCAATGTTAAAACAGAGTGCTTTTAAAAAAGTTACCAAAAATATTTTATAATGGTAGATGCAAACTAAAATCTATGCTTATAAAGTTTTTAGAGAAAACTATAATTTAAAACAATAGTTCGGTTCCACATCTTTGAAGTATAATTACTTTGCCATGTGCTGGTAACAAATTGGTATGTGATATGAAGCCAACATGTAAATGGTTCGTATATTTCTTTTGTTGGGTAGTTAACTACAAAATTACCCAATCAAAAAACCACAAACCAGACTCTAAGGTAGCAATTTAAGAATTAGAAAAATATGGTATATAATGCACCATAAATCTATTAATCCACATAATAAATTGTTACTTAAACATGGACCAAGTTAGGATTGGAGTTAGAAACAAGAAAATTAAATAAAAGTTTCACATTCCCCTTTTCTCTATCCAGCAAAGGTTATGAGGATTTTTTTTTTAAGTGCCTATGCCTAATTGCTAACTGCCACCAAGAACATTAGTCTCCTCATTAAAATTTCAGCCTAGTACAAGGCTACTTTAAAATTCACACAAAATCAAACATAAAGAAAAACAAACAGAATAGTAAAAAACAAGAAACAAAGAGGCAGGAACAAGGAAGAACTCTCTGGCATCATTTTTTTTTAACATGAAGGGGGCATTCGCACAGCATGGTCTGCAAAAAAATAGCTAATGGCAAACAGGAGGAGATAAGCCTCCGCAGGTCCTCCTAGTTGGCTTGGAGTACAAGGTAATTCCATTGAAAGAATATGCCTGCCGTTCGGGCCTAGCTCAGTGATGCAAAAGCCCTCTTCCAAGAGATGACACTCACTGGAATGGACATATGATTCCAGGAGGCAAAACTCTGGGTGCTGTCTCCTTCAATGACTTATCAGGGGTGGCTGGGCTCACTATGTGAGTATTTTGCTCCCTCCACCTCAAAACTTTCAGAGGAGGGTCCGCTCTTTTTAAGAATCCTGGAAGACACCCTCAAGAGCACCATCAGGGTGGCTGCCTTTTAAAAATTGAGGCATAAAATGTCCATTGCAGCACTGGACACTCCAGGAATGGACAAAGTCATTAGCCTCTCTGAATGAGATTACCTTTGGCCTGAGAAGCAAAGATTTCCTTCTCCACAAGATAAATGAAACATTTCTTTCAAGGAAGCAGGCTGTGGCTCTCTGCAATAAATACTGAAATAGGAGCCATTTATTTTACTATACTTTATAATTTTACCTTCACCCTAGCCCAATTCGTTTCTGTATTTTTCTTCTTTTTTCAAATGATAGATTTTTTATATATACTAAAATCCCACAGAACTAATTTGCTTAATAATAATTGAACTACAGTCCTCTCTAGACCTTCATTAATATTAATACCATTATTTGGGTAAGATAACCTCTGTTTTCACCCGTTTCCTGTCATGAATTTTCACAACTAATGTCTAATAAGTAAAAAGTTTGCTTTTGAGTTATGTAGATTATCATTTATTATGTTTACTAATAGATCATAGTAATAATGTATATATAATTTTAGAGGTTTAAAGTTGAGGTCCCCCTTTGCCAAGTTGAGTTGATCATTAGTTAATCCTTCACAGGTTAGTTGATGCCTTCTTACAAAACTAGGGCTCATCTTCCAGACTGGATCCCTTTCTATAGAAGACGGCAAAGCAGCCTTCTGGAAAATTCTAGAAAAATAGCGATATATGAACACCTAAAAGTTTTCATTAAATCCATTAAAATATTAAGAATAAATATTATTTCCGACTCTAGGAACAACAAAACAAGCGTAAAATAGCAAAAAAGCATATATAGGGGTATTTGAACTTGTAACTCACATGACAAAAAAAAGAAGAACCATCTAGAATGCGATGTACCTTCAGTACCCGCGTATCCTGTTGTTTCTTGTTGCAGCCATTTTGCTTCAAGCTTTCTCTACGAGTGGTTTACTGTACTACTTTACACTGTGCTGTGTGATTTTTTTTTGTTTCTTTGCATTGAACTTTGCCCCATGCAATGGCTCCCAAGCGTGTTGCTTCTTCCAAGGCTGGTACTGAACCTAAACGCAAACGAAGAATGATGACGATTGCTGAGAAGGTGAAACTTCTGGATATGTTGAAGGAAGGGAGAACTTTCGCTGCCGTCACCCGCCATTTTAGCGTCAACGAATCCACCGTTCACTACATCAAGAAGGACGAGGCTAACATTAGGAAGACGGCTGCCATCACCTTTAATAAGTCGGCGAAGAGAGTGGTTACAGCTCGTAATAAAACTATCATCCGTATGGAAGCTGCTTTGGCCGTATGGATAGCCGACTGCCGAAAGAAGAACATAGCCTTGGATACGAACATCATCCAAACAAAGGCTAGGAGCCTGTACGAGACTTTCGTGGCTAAGGAAACAGGATGACAGTGGCAACCACGAAGAAGAGGAAGAAAACGAAGATGACGTAGAAGATCCGCAACCAGTGATGTCCAGTGATTCAAACCTAAAAAACGTCCTCTTTCTGCTAGCAAACGGTGGTTTGCTAAGTTTCAGATACGCTTCGGCCTAAAAAGCGTCTCCCTGCATGGCGAGGCTGCTTCTGCTGACACGAGCGCCGCTGAAACATACGTGAATGAAACTTTCAAGAAGATTATCTCCGAAGGTGGATATAAGCCCGAACAAGTTTTTAATATGGACGAGATGGGCTTGTTTTGGAAAAGAATGCTGTTGCGAACTTTCTTTTTCAAAGAGGAAGCAAAAGCCTCTAGCTTTAAAGCATACAAGGATCGTGTGACGACCATGGTGTGTGGCAATGCTGCAGGATTTTTGTTAAAAACAAAAACAAGAATCTGCTACCCGTACATTGGATGCACAAATCCAAAGGCATGGATAACGAAAATACTGACCTTCGACTGGTTCCACCAGTGTTTTATCCTGCAAGTCAAGGTGTATCTATTAGAGAAGGGCTTGCCATTCGAAATTCTTCTCCTTATGGATAACGCTGAGTTCCTGCCGCCCAACACTACATCACCCAATGGACCAGGGGGGTATCAGGGCCTTCAAGGCCCTATACATGAGGAATGTCCTGGCGAACCTGTTTGCTTCTGTGGATGCTGCCCAAGAAGACAAAGACAAAAATTTTAACTTGAAGGCATACTGGCGGCAGTACACAATTGCTACGTGCCTCCAAAATATCCAGAAGGCATTGCAAGAAATGCAACCATTAACGCGAACTGGAAGAATTTGTGGCCCGAGGCTAATTACGACAAGGGATTTACACCTGCCGAAATCCAACACTCTGCAGTACAGACAGCTTTGCAGTTGGCTGGAGGTGATGGCTTTGCAGACATGACCACGGGAGACATCGATGAGTTATTAGACTGCCACTACCAGCCGCTAACCGCCGAAGACCTCAAAGACTTGAAGTCGGCCAGCGGAGAAGAAGAAACGTAGCAAGAAACGGAAGAAGTTGTCGACCAAACTGGCTTGCCTTTGGAAAGGCTGGCCAAGCTCTACAACCTGGCTAAAGAATTGAAAGAGGGGTCACAGGAATGGGATGACGATATGGTTTGTTCTGTGCAATTTTGCAACAAGGTTGACGAAGTCATGAATCCCTACAAGATGCTCTTTGAACAGAAAAAGAAGCAGCGGCAGCAACTTCCTATCACAATGTTTTTGCAGCCTCGCAAAAAAGAGCCAGTTCCTGCTGCTACTACTACGGTTGCACCTTCAGAAGAAGAGGAAGAGGAGTCCCAGGAAAGGGCACCGCCATCTGAAGCGACATAAAATACAATCATCGGCTGCACAGTAGAAATCATCATCATTTCTACTGCGCAGCAAATTCATCACCATCATCATTCAACTTCTTTTGTGGTGAGTACAATAACAATATTTTTTTTAATCTAAAGTGTTATTGCTTAACAGTAGTCATTGTTATTAATAGAGTACTGTACTGTAATGGGTGGGTTGTTAACAGTACAGGGAGGGTTTTAAAAGTCCAAATACACATTAAATAAATACTGTAAATATGGTGTCTCTACTTTGCGGAAATTCAGTTATTGCGGCCGGTCTCGGAACCAATCTACAGCGATAAACGAGAGACCACTGTACACACATTGGTGTCATGAGATCCCCCTTAGAGAACTTTTGAACCGTTAATCGGATCAACCTAAAATTTTAAACTTGGAGTTTCTTGACCTAAACAAAGGTATAGACCAAATTATAGCAAAATTGAAAAGGGTGTGGTGCTAGTGATTGCATGACCCATCATGCAGCAGTTTTATTTATTGGGCTTTGCTTTTAAGTTTAAGACAAAAACAGAACAGACTCCATCCTTGAACGTTCCATTTACACTTAGCAACCAAATTATTTGTACACCAAGTAATATCCAGTATTTGCACTTATTTCTGGAAATTGGTAGGTTGCATGACTTCATGTTGAATATATATTTATAATATGTAGAGGAATGCAAAACATGTGTTTCAGAACTATTAATGTAATATAACAATTCCAGAACAGGAATATTACAAAAGCTACATAGTTAAGATTATTTGTACAGTGAGGAAATCATAATTATACACATTTCAAGTAATGTATTTCATGTATATAGCATTCCAGAATATTCTCCCACCGGAATGTTCAAGAAATATCCTCGCCACTTAATTACAAACATTATGTGGAGCACAAATGTGTCATCCGCGTGAGTCTCTTGTTGCCAGCACGATGGGAAACAGTTACAGCATTATATTAAAATGTTTGGCTATACCTAGATCAATGGTACAATCCGTTATGTAGAACTGTAAGGAATGTGGCACAGCGGAAACTTTGCCTGAGCATGGAAGAAAACTGAAAATGTCAACAAGAACTGTACAAAAACTGTATCGCGATGTCAATATGAACCCAAGAATTGTATTGTGACAACATTGCTAAAGAAGTAGATAAGAAGGTCATCAGCCTAAGTACATGTACGATACAGCATTGTTTAAATAAGAAACTGAATGGATATCCACCACAATGGACACCTCTTCACAAGCCATGCCATATTGCTGCTTACATAAATTTTGCAAAAAGCTTTGTAGATAAAGAATAGCTTTTAGCAACATGTACTTTGGGAGGATGAAACAAAAATCAAACTTTTTGACAATAACAATGCTAGGAAGATTTGGGGCAAGAAAGGTGAAGCCTTCCTCCTAAAGAACACAATACCAACAGCTAAATATGGAGGCCTTTGCATAATGTTTTGTGGTTGTTTTAGTTCTAATGGGACCGATAAATTAGTTCCGAAATGAAATCTGAAGACTATAAAATATACTGGATGGAAATCTGAAAACATCACCTACAGATCTTGGGCTAGGATGAAGGTTTACCTTCCAACAAAATAATGACCCAAAGCATTCATATGAAACTGTGGCTGAATGGCTTTGAAAAAATAAGATAATTACATTGCCATGGCCCTTGATGAGTCTCAACCTGAATCCTATAGGAAATTTAAGGGAAGAATTGAAAGTTAGGAAAACCCGTTGGGCTTCAAGAAATCTTCATGAGTTAGAGGTTGTGGCCAGTGAAGAATGGATGAAAATCCCAACCGAAACATGTTCAAATTTAATACAGAATTATAGAAAACGATTGCTGGAAGTTGTAAGGATAAAAAGCCATGCAATTAACAATTAATATGGTGGTTATGTTAACATTTCTCCGCTGTATAAATAATTTTGACTATGTAGCTTTTGTAATATTCCTGTTAGGTAATTGTTATATTACATTAATAGTTCTGAAACACATGTTCTGCATTCCTCTCCCTATTCTTATAAATATATATTCAACATGCCGCCATGCAACCTACCAATTTCAAGAAATAAGCGCAAATACTGGATATTACTTGGTGTATGAATAATCTTGTTGCTAAGTGTACCTGCTTTTCATTAATGAACGAGACAGAAACTTGAGGAAGGCACCTGGTCTGGTTTCCAGACACGGATGAAGTCCCCCTCTGTAATACTTTTTCAGGGGTTCACCATGGGTTTATTAATGATGGTGTTCGCAACCTAAGAGTGACACATACTGACCAGAAGTTACCCAATGATTGATCCTTCCCTAAAGGTCACAGCTCCCAACTGGGCAGCCAAAGAGGTAGGGAAACACAGTGGATATCCTTAGTAGGCTTTACTTATCCTTGACAGGAGCACCAAAATCTGAAGATCTGTTGCAGCAGACCCAGAGTTGGGACCTGTGACTTTTAGTTAGCCTAGCAGCTAATAATGCAGTAAAGCCCACCTGCCATAACCAATAAGTTCTGCAAATCGGTAGGGCAAAATAGAGGAAGGGGGATGGCTGTTTGTGGGGGTGTTAGGACAAGTTATGACAAGTCAAGACCTGAAGCCGCACACTCCTACCTAGTCTATTTAAGAAGCAGTAGCTGATCGCACATCGTCAGTCACAAATTTTTCAACAATGGAGAAGGTTGAGCACCGCACAGTGATCAAATTTTGACCAAGGAAGGCAAGAATGCAAAAGAGATCCATGAACGCATGGTTGCAGTGTACACCGACACCGCCTCTTCCTATGCAACCATTGCTCGCTAGAATAGGGAGCTCCGCCATGGTCGTGAGTCTCTTAAAGATGACCCCCATCCAGGATGCCAGTCAGACGTGACCAACGAGGACAATGTGGCCCGTGTGGAGAGGATGATCCTCGAAAATCGACGGGTGAAGGTCGAAGAAATCGAGCGAGAACTTGGAATATCACATGGAAGTGTTATCAACATCATCCATGACAATTTGCCCATGACCAATGTCTCTGCCCGTTGGGTCCCTAGAAACCTCATGCCCCATGATCGACTTCAACGTCGTCAAAGTCCACAAGGCCAGAGTTGCACAAGCTGCCCTGCGTGAGTGCGGATTCAAGGAGCTCAACCATCCCCCCCCCCCTAGAGTCCAGATCTGGCCCCTAGCGACTACTTTTTATTCCGCAAGCTCAAGGCTGCACTGCGTGGACGACAGTTTTGGGACGATGAAGATGTCCACCTCGCCGTCCAGCAGTCGGTAGATTTCTGGTTGTCAGAAATTCGAAGCCTCAGGGACAATTGGCGCAAGTGCATTGAAGTCGAGGGTAGTTATATTGAAAAATAATAAAACACTTTTCATCATATCTTGTTTCCTTATATCCGAATTTCAAAACTTATTGACCGCCACTCGTATGTACCTAAGAACGAGGGTTGAGAGGATAGTCATAGAGAAAGAGGAGGGAATGCACAAACAAATCCCCCAGGCCCATCAGAGTGTTCACTTTAACCCAAAGATGGGATATCCCTAAGTTTCACTCAGTCAGGGTGTGAACAATTCCTCCTGGTACCAAGTGCGGGTAGACAAAAGGTTGAGGGGATGGTCACAGAGTAAAAAAAAAAATAAAGTAGTGCCGAGATGGAGTGAGGGAGTAGCGCACCTACAAGTTTCCCAAGCCCCATCAGAGAATTCTGTCAACCCAGTGACGGGGCTTCCCTAATTTCTACTCAGGCTGGTAGGATGCGAAGCTACTCTGGGTACTGAGTTTAACAGACTACACAGGGTACCCCCTGCAGGGTCTTGGATGGCAAGAGTGTACCGAACCATGGAGGTGGTCACTCCTTTAAAGTCCTCAGGGGTTTGTACCTGCCCCAGGAGGATCTTACACATGGGAGGACTTTGACTCAGAGTTGTCTCACACTGAGTATGAAAAATAAGTCAGTTGCAGATGGAAAGTACAAGGTCCTATACTACAGGAACCGAGAGTAATAGGTTGAACTTAATTTTATACTCTTATTAAAAAGCATCGCACCTACTTTATGCCAAAGAGGATCCACCTGAATAGCTTCTTTTGCATCCTGAAGAGCATAATAATAATGGTGCAATTTCAGGAAGGCATGTGACCTGTTGCTATACAATTGTGATGAGCTTCTATCAAGTTTGATCGCTTGAGTGTAGTGAAGAATTGCCTCGGCATATTCACCTTTTTTAACACACTGATTTCCTTGAGTCTTCAACTCTAAAACCTAAGAGAAATTACAATGATAAATAGAAAATGTTTGGTGAGTTCTTAATTAATTTTTATTATAGAACAGTATATTTTAATAAAGTCAGTTGGAATATAGTGCATGACAATGAACAGGAAGTTTACACCCTCACATGAGCAAAAAAATAATGGCATAAATTTTAATATTAAAGAATGGGCCAACAGATAGGATTAATACTTTATGAGCAAATCCTTCACATAGGGCAAAATTTTAGCCTAACTTGGAACCAATCAGCCAATTATAGGCAACACTTTATAAGTAAAGGATATATTTTCAAAGTGAAAATATCAGGTCTTCAAGTTTTAAAGGGTGTGGCAAAATGATCTGACACATTTGTAGGTTGAATATAAGCTAAATAGAATAAAGAGTAGAAAATGTGTGGAGTTTTCAAAATGTTCCTATGCTATTTTGTTTCAAATTGTTTTAAAAATGAAATCAGTCAACTGGGTACTGTTACTATCCACACACTGTTGAAGGCATCCACAAAAGTTGTCCATAACTTGGTGGGTCATTTCATAAGGAATGGCATATTTTAATTGTTCAATAGATTGAGGGTGATGAGTGTATACTTTTGATTTCAGGTCTCCCCACAGAAAAAAATGCACAGTTTAAATCCAGTGATCTGGTGGGCCAACCGATGTAGCGGGCCAAAAATCTAGACTAACCCTAATCGATCCAACCCGCTTCCTACACTAATCCAGACATGAGAAATTGAACGAGAATGAAACGGATTGTATGTACAGTCCTTTACTAACAAAAAAAAATGTATAATAATATTCACAATAGAGGGGGGTGATTAAATTGGAGATCTCATTACTATTTACAAAAAAATATGCAGCTAAATTTCTTATATATACAATCAAAATTAAATAAATCCTACTTATGAATTTTAGCAACAATCCTAAGAAACATCTCTATGCAAAATCATCAAACAACCCCCAAAAAATATCTGGACTACAAAAATCAATATATAAATAACAAAATGAAAGGCCTCACACAGCACAGGGGGGGGGGGGGGGGGGGAGATGTCCAGCCAGCCACCACTCGAGCGAGCAAAATGCCTAGGACTTAGAAACAAGTGGTGCCTCTGAGCTTGATGGAAGATAAGTGACCTTATCACGCTTGCCTGGCTATTATAAGCCATACTTCATTAAAGCTATACTATTTTAAACTCAACAAGTAAGACAGAACACGGCCTTGAACCTTTGTTAAATACTATTGGCCTTTATTAATTAACAATAATAAATAGTTAGCTTTGAATACAGGGGTAATTTACAAGATTACTCTATCTTTCCAGAATATAGCGCCTGGAAAGAAAAAAAACACCATTTAATAATAACATGGAAATCAAATTAAAAAAAAAAAAACCCCGATTCAAATACACATTCTTACAGAGGGAGGGAGAGGGTATTGGAAAAAAGGTGGGAGAATGGTCCTTCACACACACACTCACATTCAATCCACCACACCCCTCCTTCCTTAAGCCATTCGACTACAATCACTCACAAAACACTCTCAATCCTTACTCACGGTACCTTTTATACTCAATCGCACCTTTCTGTACCCATTCACACTCGTCTACTGGTCCCTGGCTACATGTAGCAATCTGTCGGGGTTGTTCATCAGTCATCCTGTTAGTCTCATCGTCACTATTGATCATATCATCCACCATACTCTTAGCCTTCATTACCAGTTCACCCATCTCACGACAGAACTCTTTCATACTCTTCTGTTCAGAACCTTCACTCTTCATACCACCATTCATCATCTCCTCACTCACAGTCCTCACCACACTAAAAGCACACTCTGGTGAAACAGACAGGTCACTCACATCCCCTCTATTCTCAACAGACATACCAGAAACCCCTTCGACTGGTTCCCACCAGAAACCTGAAAAATCAGCCACTTCATCATTCACTACAGCAAACTTACCCCTACTATTACCATTCGTAAAACCCGAAAAATCAGCCACACTAGGTTCATTCTGCCCAAACACACTATCATTCATAGTTCCCAAAACCAGAAAAATCAGGCACAGACAGCTCACTCACTCGTCTACTTACACCAGCCAAATCACTCACCTGCTTGTGCAAACATTCAAATCTCTCTCTCAAGCTGCCCCATACCAGAAAAACTGCTCAGACTTAGTTGCATTCTTCCTTTCACTCTTCTTTGTACGCTTTCTACTCCTCGAGACCAAGACTAGCTCTTTCCCAGACAGATCCATACTATCACATTCAATCTCATCATCATGCACTTTATCTCTCTCTCTACACAGTTCATACACTGGATGACTCACCAGGTAGTCAGGAGGTTTTCTCCATCTCCTTAACTGATTCTGATGAGCCCGCACTCTCTCAGTCATACTGTCATTCAAATTTTCCAAAACATATGTAACCCCATTTTTCCAAACTCTCACAACTCCATAAGGTCCATCAAACTTTTCACTCATCTTTGACACATTCAACCTAACCTTCACTTCTTTCACCTTCAATACTTTCGCACCTAATTCAAATGAACGGAACTTTTCATGTGCCTCACTCACCTTTTAAAATTCATCACAAACTGACATGGGGACATTCCAGTTGCACTATGCGCAGTTGAATTATACACCCACAACACTCTTCCCAGCCATACATCCCAGTCATTCAATTTCATACTCATCATTCTCAACATCTCACACAAGGTTTTTATTGTACGTTCAGCCAACCCATTTGAAGACAGTACATACAGAGTTGTCCTCGCATGCTCCACACCATTTACTCAAATACTTCCCCTACAAATTCAGGCCTATTATCACTCAGACATCTTTTAGGCTTCCATACACAGATAGGAAAAAACAACTGCTCAACCACACACCACACGAGCAACAGTCACACACCTTTTATCTCTCACAGGAGCTACATACACAAACTTAAGTTTTATGATCAACCATAACAACCATACCAACATTCCCAGCATTCGTATGCGGCAAAGACACATAATCAATCACTACCAATTCAAACAGTTCTTTCGCATCAACTTTCAACATCGGTGGTTTCACTTGCACACCTTTCACATGTAGTCGCAACATCATTCACAACAGTTCTCAGAAAAGGATGGAACACACGCTACTTCATACACTCCCACAGCTTAAACTTACCCATATGCTCGTAATTATCATGCACAACCTTAACCGAACCAATCACACCAACCAAGGACATCACTGGTACATACATATCATCACCAGACTTCATATGCCTCACAAAATATACAACATCCATACAAACAACAAAATCCTTAGCATACCTTTTAAAATCACTTAAACACTCAGGCCATTCATTCAAATCAATACGCGTCATTACACACCTTTTCAATTCGCTGACAAAAGGACACATCATTGCATCTCCAGAATATCATCATCACTTAAAACCTCATTTTCATCATCCATGACCAACTCAATCATGCCACAAAACTTGACAACATTCTTCGCACACTCATTCAACCTAATCACCTCACATTCGCCTCTCATAAGACAATCCTTATCAGCATCCAAAGACAAATCATTCAATCTCATGAAGTCTACACCAAGCAAGAAACAACATGGCATGTCCTCATCTTTCAGAATCACAAAATCATGCTTCACATTCACACCACTGCCTAAACTCACTCTCAGACTAACCTGTTCACGTGCCACTATCATTCCATTCCCCAATCCACTTATCCGTAACTTCACAGGTTTATGCTCGCAACATCTAAACTCATCATGCTTACTCAGAATCCTCTCATTCACTAAAGACACTTGCGCTCCAGTATCAATCCAATCACAGAAGAACCTTACACCAACTTTCACTCTCGCTTCCATCATATCAGGTCCACCATGTTCGCAATAAACAGAAGGAACAAGCAGACATCCACAACATCATCAACTCCCATATCATCACTCACCACACACTCATCTTCATCCAGACAATCATTCTTCTCCCTCATATATGAACCCTTTTCAATCACCCAATTGTAGTGCACACCACTCAAATACTGCAGATGCACCACACTAGCATTCAAACCCTTCATCTTCTCATCTTTGTACACAATCGGCCTCTCACCACCAAAGTGCACATAAATAATCACTCCATACAAACAACTCGCTACAATCAACACTTCCTGAAATGGCGGGACCCCTTGCATACACATCACTCTCAATTCTTTAATGAAGTTCCAAACCCTTGCCACACCAATGCTTTCAGGCTTCCTACATACTTTACTCATTATCTCCTTCCTTAAGTCATCCACACTATCGGGTACTCTCACATCTACTCCATCACTCTTCAAATCTTGCAAACCATTCCATACTCTCAAACAAGTAATAACCACCACCCTTACTCACCTTTCCATTCATAATCCCTTTCGGCAAATACTCAGGATCACTCACTCCACACACATTTTCATCATTCGTACCAGGATACCTTGACATCAAATCAGCCACTCCATTCCGTTCACCAGGCACATACTCAATCACATAGTCAAAGTCACTCAAATCTTCCAAAGTCCTTGCAATCCTACTATCAGCCTACTTCATACGCTGCAGATACACAAGAGATTGGTGATCTGTTTTGATCACAAACCTCACACTATACAAAAAACGGACACAACACTTTAAAACAATACCTTATTGCAGCCAACTCTTGCTCCACAGTAGAATACTTTCATTCTGCCACATTCATAGCCTTGGATACATACCCAATTATTCGCCTGACATTCTCTCCATTCAAACGCTGCTCTTGCATCAGAAAACCTCCCCTACAATACCGGTACACTTGCATCTGTATACAATTCAAGCATTTTAGCATTCACACTATAATTCGGGTATGCCAATTCAACATCTTCAGCCGCTGCCTCATTCATCTTATCATTCCACCTGACAACCATACTACCTTTCTTGCCCATCCACTCAGTCAGAGGCTTACTCACACGAGAACAATCACGTATAAACTTTCACTGAAATTCAATCAAACCCAAAACGACTTCAGTTGCTTCACAGTCACTGGTTTCGGAAACATTCCACCTTCTCAACATACTTCAACAACTTTCGCAACCCATTCTCACTCACCATATGCCCAAGGAATTCAACTTCTTTTGCAAACCATTCACACTTCGCCACTTTCACCTTCACACCAACACTCTCCAACGTTCTCAACACATTATTCACCAATCTCACATGCTCCTCAAAAGTCTCAGTCATAATCAAAATATCATCTATAAACGCAATCACATTCTTACTTGCAAACTTACTCAACACAAGATTCATTGCGCCGCTGGAAGGCTCCAGGAGCATTAGCCAACCCAAAGCTGAGGTTCCGGAACTGGTAATTAATCTTCGTCTAAAGAGAAGGCAGTTACCGGCTGGCTTTCCTCAGCAATGGGCATCTTGTAATACCCATGTACCAGATCCAGCTTAATAAACCACTCTATCCCATGCATACTATACACACACTCAGATACCACACACATCGGTAACCTTTCTTTCACTTTTCGATAATCCACACAAACACAATCTTCCATCCGGCTTATATACAGGCACAATTGGACTATTCCATGCACTCTCACTTTCTTTAATCACCCCCAAACACTGCTCCTCAATCTCATCAGCAACCGGACGTGGGACAATCTTGAATTCCGGGAGTTTTGCAACCCTGAAATCCAGATCACCCTTACTGGGCTTCCTTTTGTTCAAATATCATTCGATACACATCCTCCCTTTCATACTCAGTCAAACATTCATCCAATTTCACCATGCTCTTCACTTCATTATACGTCCATTCACACATCTTTTCATTTGCAACATTCACCCTGACATCCATACCTACCTCATTGACATTGGAGAGGTGACCCAGTACATCTCTGACTTGGATCCCCCTCACCTACCCTTTCAACCTGGGGGTCACCTGCACACATACAAAAGGATCATTCATTCTCACCAAGCCATCAAACACACAAGCAACACGCCTTACCTTATAATTTGCATCCTTTCCATCCAATATCACAGTGTTCTCACCCACATTCAAACTAACATCCTTACTCCAACTCACTCTAACAGACACCCTTTCACCCTTCACAAGCCTTACACTGTCCATAGCAGTCACTTCAATACCAGTGTAAACACACTCCTAAAAACACTACATTCTTTCACTACATACAACTTATACACCCCATTTTAACCAATCTGATCACTCGCAGGATGCACAACCATACGGTTCTCTTTCATAAAATCATACCCTAAAAGCATACCATACTCACTGCTCACCTTATCAATCACAGAGAATTCACATTCATTCATCAACATACCATGCATTCGAACAGGTGACCTTATTATTCCAATCACAGGCATTCTCCTACTACCAATACCTACCAAACTACCCTTACACTCAGACAGGAGGGCTTTATCACTCACCTTGCCATACACATCTTTATACACCAACTTGTCTTGCATCCAGAATCTATTAATGCCAAACACTCAATTCCATTCAATTCCACCTTCACACTCAAGACACTCGCACTTCCTACCAGACAGCACTTTCACACTAGACAGATTTACCAACACATTACTCACACTCATGAACCCAGAGGATACTTCACCAGGTACCCTCTTACAATTCAGTTTCCCACTTCAAACTTTCCATTCACATCTTGCACTCTCAGTCTAATCCAACACTTTGACTCAAATGTCCTTCCATCGCACAATAGCTACATACATTCCTCTGGTCACGACACATCCTCGTATAATGACCAACCTTTCCACAATTACCACAAGTATACTTCATACTTCCTCCAGGAGTTGCTACACCATTCAACCTCGGGCAATCTTTCTTCAAATGGCCACTTTCTTTATACTTGAAGCACTCTTTCACACTTTCTTGGCAATCCTTTATCATATGCCCCTTCTTATCACACCCAAAACATGCACCAGACATCCACCTACATTCTGCCAACATATGACCCTTCCTTCCACAATCTTTCTCATACCATTCGGTCTCTCATTTGCTGAGACATAGCTTGGTTGCTCCCTCATATACCCATTCCCATTCTTGACATTTATCTGTCCCCTTCCATTCGACCACCCTCCATTTACCCATCCGTTCTGCTGGTACATGTTCAGACTTTCACTCTTACACATTCGAGCCTTCTCAAATTCATTCATCCTTTTATACTTCACACTCTATTTCATTCATTTTACCTGCCCAATCAATCTCTCATTCACCACATCATATCTCGTTTCCCCCACAATGGTAATCATGTGGAAAAATTCCAATACTTTTCCCTCCAAACATTCATCCAGTATCCCTTATTCTCCGGGTACTTGAGCTTACAATATCGCTCAAATTCCCTGAAGAATTCTTCCACACTTTTTCCACCATTTAACCTAAACCTATCTACCTTTGGCACTTCCCTTATCAAAATACCCTTTTCCACATTCACTTCACTCTCACTCATACCATCACTCTCTCCTTTGAACCAGTCTTTCTTCTTCTCTTCCATTCTCCGTCCTTCCCTCATAATCACCCTATCCTCTCTAGACTTGCACATACTCCCATTGATTCCATTAGTCTTATCCCCTTCAGTTGGAGCAAGGGTCAAGGTCGAGGGTCCTGGGGCTGGTCCTGACCCCTTCATCGTGTTATAGAAGTCCTTCATCCATTGGTCAACCTGCTTCTGTCTCTCGTCCATTTCTTTCCTCATCCTGCCTGTCTTCTCATTCATACTCATCATATCACTCTTTAATCCATCAATCACATTCCTCAACATCATATATTCCTAAAGTGTTGAAAGAAGTGCACAACCAAGTGTCACGAAACCTGAGCGCAATCTTCAACATGTCAATCCAGACCGAATGCGTTCCTAGAGACTGGCATGAAGCGGAGGTGACTCCTATCTTCAAGAAAGGAGACCGTAGCCAACTGTCGAACTACCGACCTATTAGTCTGACTTTGATAGTTGGTAAACTCATGGAAAGCATCATGGTGTACAAAATGATGTCGCATTTAGAGTCAAACTTGCTACTGAGGAGTTCCCAGCACGGCTTCCGAAGGCAACGGTCATGCCTGAAGAACCTTGTGGAATTCTTCCACTTCGTGTTCAGTGAGCACGATCAGGACAAGGCGGTGGATGTGGTCTACTTAGACTTTCAGAAAGCCTTTGACAAGGAAACACACTACCGCCTTCTCTGGAAAGTGCGAGCGCTGGGCATAGACGGAAAAGTAGCAGGTGGATAGAGAACTGGCTAAATGGCAATGGGTGGTGGTGAATGGACAGGATTCTGAGTGGGTGCCTGTTACTAGCGGAGTCCCTCAAGGTTCTGTCCTAGGACCACTACTCTTCATCATCTACATCAACGACATGGATGGTGACATGGTTGCCAAGATTTCTAAATTTGCCGACGATACCAAGCTTGGTATGAACATTGCAAAGGATGGAAAAACTGCCCGCCTGCAGGAAGATCTTGGGAAGATTGGGGAGTGGTCAGACACGTGGCAAATGCCATTTAACTTGAGCAAATGCAAAGTGATGCATATCGGCCACCGAAATCCTCAATCACCCTATATCCTTAAGGGCACTGCTCTTGAATCCACTGACACTGAGAAGAACTTAGGTGTAGCTATCACAAGTGACCTAGGGTTCTCGAAACAGTGTATTGAGGTGGAGAAGAAAGCCCAAAGGATGTTAGGGTATATAAAGCGACAGTTTGGATATCAGAACAAGGAGATAGTACTGTGCCTGTACAACTCCCTCGTCCGACCGCACATGAAGTATGCCATACAATTTTGGAGTCCTTCCTTCCGAAAAGACATCGCGAGATTGGAACGCGTGCAAGCCAGGGCAACCAAACTGATTCTCTCTATCAGACATAAAAGTTATGAAGATAGATTAAGGAAATTAGATATGTTCTCGCTGGAGACCCGGAGACTACGTGGTCAGCTTATTGAAGTGTTTAAAATACTTTGAGGCTTCGACAGACTGGACTATGGGGATATTTTCCAGCTCAGCGAGGGGAGAACAAGAAATCACGGCTTTAAATTTGAACTGAAACGATACCACCATGATCTGTGTGGGAAATTCTTCACTTACAGTATCTGCGGTATTTGGAACGCACTTCCGACAGAAGTTGTCAACAGTGAATCTGTTGACCAGTTCAAGTCAAGACTAGATAAAGTCTTGCAAAATTGCTGTTAAGATCCTCGCGAGTGATCTTTGAGGTTGCCAACGGACACCTTCAAGGATTGCGCCAAAAGTACCCTCCTTGTATGGACCGTAAGGTCTTCTAGGGTACTTATTTTCCTTGTAGCTCTTCTTTCTGCCTCAATTCCAGCCTCAGTCTCATGGCTTCTACAGAAGTCATCCTCCCAGGTTAGTAAAAAGATAGAAAAAGGTGAAAAACAACCAATACCTGTCACTCTAATTGGGTGTGGAGTGCAAACCAATCCTGTCACCTTCCCGATTTTGAGATCTCACTGCCCTATTCGGGCGCCAAAGGTAGCGGGCTGAAAATATAGACTAACCTCAATCGGTCCAACCCATTTCCCTATACTAATCCAGACATGAGAAATCAAAGGAGAATGAAACGGATTTTATGTATAGTCCTTTACTAACCAAATAAAATGTATAATAATATTCACAATAGAGAGGGGTGATTAAATTGGAGATCTCATTACTATTTATAAAAAAATATTAAGCTAAATTTCCTATATATATACAATCAAAAAATAAATAAATCCTACTTATGAATTTTAGTAATCAATCCTAAGAAACAATTCTATGCAAAATCGAACAACCCAAAAAAATATCCGGACAACAACAGTCAATATATAAATAACAAAAGGAAAGGCCTCACACAGTAAAGGCAGGGGGACATGTCCAGCCAGCCACCACTCGAGCGAGCAAAATGCCTAGGACTTACAAACAAGTGGCCCCTCTGAGCTTGATGGAAGATAAGTGACCTTATCACACTTGCGTGGCTATTATAAGCCATACTTCATTAAAGCTATACTATTTTAAACTCAACAAGTAAGACAGAACACGGCCTTGAACCTTTGTAAAACTATTGGCCTTTATTAATTAACAATAATAAATAGTTAGCTTTGAATACAAGGGTAATTTACAAGATTACTCTATCCTTCCAGAATATGGCGCCTGGAAAGAAAAAAAAACAAACATTTAATAATAACATGGAAATCAATTTTTGCTCCAACACAACCATGCAATGAGATCAAATGAAGACTTATTCCACTAAGACGGACTCCATCTGAATCAGGTTGGAGCTGCAAAATTTGGCAGAATCTTAAATAATGGTGTACAGGTTTTCCATGCAGGTCAGTCTTAGGATGTGGAGCCGGTGTAGCGGAATGCCGCGTTTGACACATGAATAAAATGCCACCCTCCTTAAATGTTTATTATGCCAATGCACATAGTATTAGAAATAAAATCAATGAATTTAAGCTTCTTGTAGAAAATGAAAACTTCGAACTAATGATAATTTCCGAGAGTTGGACAGATATTTTTAAGAGAGACTTTGTCGGTGAATTTAAAATCTCAGGTTACAATCTATTTTTCAGGGAGAGGGTTGGTAGAAGCGGGGTTGGTTTGATATTGTACTGCAAAGAAAATTTAAATCATATCAAGGTTGCCATGGAGAATCATAACGATGCAGATATTGTATATGCAAAATCATTAGCTGGAAACATAGTATTCAACACAAGTTTGTCATTTTCTATAGAACTCCATCCCAGATAAAAATTTCAGATCAGCTTATGTTCCGCTCGCTTTATGAACTTATTGGATCCACAGCTACAATAATAATCGGTGACCTTAACTTTCCAAATGTAAACTTTGCGGATGCTACTGCTGACAGAGTTGGATCACAACTACTTCACTTCCTAGATGATAACTGCCTTATGGAATGTGTTGATCGACCTAAGCGAGGAAACAATACCCTGGACATTATTTTAATGTCAAATGAAATCTTTGTGAAAAATGTTAAAGTCGGCGAACTACTCGGAGACAGCGATCACAGTTCTCTCAGATTTAAATTGCCACAGGTTCAAACAAACTCAAATTGTATGCTGAGCATGTGTTGAAGAACACCCTTAGTTCTGGAACTAATAATAACAACACTATCACTACAATATGGAATGATTTCATAACAAAATTCAGAAATGCTGACCAAATATATGTCTCAAGACATCCTAAGCAAAAATCTACGGTAAAACCAAAGTGATGGAACAAAGAGATCAAGGATCTAATCAAAAGGAGAAATGTCATAGAGATGCATCCCGGCTAGAGAATGCGGAAAAAGCGGTCGCGAAGGATTCTGCCACGGACGTGGGTTCACGGATTGCGGTCCCCTTCTCCTGGAGAACGGAAGGGATGTCAAGCGAGAACTTGCCCCGAATCCTTTTGACTCGCTTCCACACCTCTGCTAGAGGGGTCTTCCCGTGAAGTGAAGACACGTATGCCCACCAAGAAGAGCGGCGGGCGTGCTTCGAAATATACCGGAACCTAGCCCTAGCCCGACGAAATTCACCGACAGTGAAATTGTTCAGGCGGCGCTTATAGTGCATGTAGGCATAACGCTTCTGTTTGAGGGCCGTCTCACACTCGGCGACCACCATGGGAGTGGTCAGCGTGCAAAACGGCCAGACGTCCTAGGAATAGTAGTCAGGCCCACGGCCATGAGGTTGCCGGAGAAGAACTCAACGGCCTCATCTACCGACCTAAACTCCTCGACTGAGATAGAGAATTCAGTCATTTCCTGAAATGCAGGCTACCGCGCCCGCGCCAAGCACCACCGAGGTGGTCTCTCAGGCGGCAGTTGTCCTGAAAATGATATTTGAATGGGAAAGTAATCACTACCATGGAGGTCATCGACCACCCCCCAATCAAAATCAGGTTGTGCATCCGAAGAGCACAAAGATAGGTCAAGGCAAGAAAATGAAGCGGTTCTCGGACAGTGATGCCTAAACTCATCCACGTTTAGGACACCCATCTCAAGCTCTTCAATCAGATCGGCAAGGACTTGTCCACTGGGATTTAAGGAGTAATCTCCCCAGAGAGGATGCCTGCCATTCAGATCTCCAAGCAAGAGAAAGGGCCTCGGCAACCGTGCCACGACGCGGCGGAAGTCCCCCGCGTCGAAGTCAGCTGACGGTGGAATGTAAGCAGAAATGATAGTATACCTCCTATCCAGGTGCAGCTGCACAGCCACTGCCTGGAAGGAGGTATCTAAAGAGAAAGGAAAAACTGAGACATCATGCCTGGTGTAAATCGCGCATCCCCACGCCCGGCCATCTCGTGGTGGTGGGGTCACAAGACCCTTATACCCCAGGAGGGCAGGCAGGGGGCATGCGCCTAGCATGGTCTCCTGCAGAAAGATAGCTAACGGGGAACGGGACGAGACGAGCCTCCGCAGCTCCTCACAGTTGGCCCGGAATCCACGGCAATTCCATTGAAGGAATATGCCCTCCAGGCCTAGCTCGGAGGATACACGAGGGTCCTCCTCGAACAGAAGACCCTCCAAAGGAATGGCCGTACGCTTCCCGGAGGCTGTTGGCCGGACAAAGCGCTGTCGCATTTGACGACTTATTGAGGGAGGTTGAGCTCGCTTCGGAGCCCTCTTTTTGAGGAACCACCGTCTCCGAGCCACTCCCTCCACCACTATGCGTGGGCGAAGGAGCCGAAGCTCCTTTGTTGTTGTCCTCCTTTCGGGGGGGCAGCTTTAGGAACCCTAGAAGACGGCCTAGCGACCAACTTCAGGGGTGTTGCCTCCTGCGAGTCTAACGACTCGGTAGAGGCGCGTGGCCGTTTCGCCTTACGGGAAACAGTCACGCTGGGGGAAGAGAGGGGGAGCCATGGTTTTAGGCGTGGCTGGTTGTGAACCCTTTTTGCTGCCAGCTTTACCAGGGGAACGCCCGGGTTGAGTAGAGCCCGCAGAAGGGCTCCGAATGGGCACGGAAACAACCGTGCTTGTTGGCCTGGATGGGCCATCAGCAGAGGGTACCTTTCTAACTATTGAGGCATATGACGTCCCATGCAGAGCCCGGCGCGCCAGGACCAAGTCCATAGCCTCGCGAAATGAGAGTCGTTCCTGGGCCTGAATGGCCAGGATCTCTTTCTCAAGGAGATATGCACCACATTGCTTTGAAGAAGCGGGCTGCTGCTCTCCGCAATTGACACACTTAACCACACATGATTTAGACTTATCGTGTGCGGCCTTGGAACAATTTACACACACTTTGGGTGACCCAGACTTTGCACATCTACAAGAACGATTTGTATGGCCGAAGCGGTGAGAGTAATAGCACCGCCGCGGCCGTGGCACGAATGCCTTCACGCGGTAGCGGTACCAACGGCAAGCACCAACTCAGGGAGCTTGTCACAGTCGAATGTGATGAAAAGTGTAGGTGTGGGTCTCGAGGCCCCTCCCTGTTTTCTCATCACACGTTCAACCTTGGCCACCACATGGTCGGCCAACTCTAAGGTGATGACTTCATTGGAGTAGTCAACGAGTTCCCTCGCATAAAATACTCCTTTCACAAAGTTCATGGTAGAGTGCGGCATCACACTCACCGGGGTGCCATCAAGTATCCGAAGAGCACTTATCTTGGCCACCTCAACGGGATTCGCCAGAAGGCTCCCGTCCGAGAAACGGGTCACCTTTGGCTCCCTACCAATTGCACTAGCTAATCCTCTCCTCTGATGGATCATGTTGCCCTTGGCCAACATGGCGCCATCAGTGGAGCGAATAATGAGGAAGCGTTTGAAGCCAGCGGGCTCGAAAATGCCAGGTAACCTCTGAAGCGTTTGAGGCCAGGTCCTTCTCCGAAATGGAGAAGGTCCTGGTGGTCGCAGTGGCACCGGTTCAAGGAGATCCCTCCCCTCCTTGTATTGCCTTGGAGCCCTCAGTCGTTTGAGGAGAACCTTGCAAAGAGGCAGATTCGGGTTCGGTGCTTGGCGCCAAGCACGGATTCCCCCCCATGGAAGGGCCTACCATCTGAGGCTGGGTTTCCTCAAGGACCATGTCTATCACAGGAGGGGCCTCCAGTTGGCCATCCCCTCCCAGGACATCGCAGGTCCCCAGTCTTCTGTGGGGAGGCACAGGCCTTGACCCCAGCAAGGTTTAATATTCTTGCTCGCTGTTCTTTTGAGGGAAGCGACCGAAGGGGCCTGGCTTCCCTCTACCCCCTAAGGGGGTTTGCCCTACTGAGCCGCTTTGATGGGTTGCGGTTCGCTATGGGCTGCCTGCTGGTTTTCTTGGCAGTCCCCTTCGAAAGAAAAGGAGGGACTGCCACTGGAAGCAGGGAGGTGCCCGAAAGCACCCCCAGAGAAGGGGGTGAGAGGGAGTCCCCTACACCCGTAGGTGTAGGAGAGGAGCAAGCCTCCTCTCCGGTTAAAGAAATATGGAGGGTCCCCTGTGCAAGCACAGGGAATGGGAGGACCTCCATTGTTTTCATGGAGCTGCCCGAGGGCGGCTCCGTTGATGAGCAAGGGAAATTGGGGAGAGATTTGGGTTTTTTAAAATTTTGTCATTCATGGGCATGGTGACCTTCTTTTTTAGACGGGATGCAATCATGCATCACCACTCGCAGTAGCCCGCACTGCAAGAGGTGCTTACAGGCCCAGCAGAGCCAGGCGCCGCCATTTGGGACCATCCCTCCCGCCTGGTGGCCTGGCAGTCCATCGGCATAGCGGTTCCACCTTAAACACGGCGTAAAACTGATAGAGTGTGAAGAGGAAAGGAAAAGGGATGTGAGGAAGGTATGGGTGGGGATGAAGCAGGTTTTTAAAAAAAAAACACATCCCGAACCGGAGCTCAGGGGTTAGGGAACGTTGTCCACTCCCCCCTCAGCTCTGATCCGGGATGGTTAGCTTGAGAAGAAGGTCAGCATCTACCCTGTGAAATTAGAGGCTGACCAGAGAAACTTGTGGGAGAGGTTGTATGAAAAGCGACGAAGTAGGGGAGAAATACAGGCTATCTGAAGAAAGGAAAAGAGGCTAAGCTAAAGCCGGACGGAGCGCTGGATCCCATCAGCACGGCGGCCAGGATGGCAAATCGCCGCGCCCCTTATGGGAAGCACCCTGTTATGGTGGGCAGGGGGCACACACCCAGAATGGTTTCCTGCAAAAAGATAGCTAATGGGTAATGGAATGAGGAGCCTTCGCAGCTCCTCCCAGTTGGCCTGGAGTCTATTGCAATCCCATTTAAGAAATATGCCCTCCAGTCATAGCTCAGAGGAGATGAGGGGGGGGGCCCGCTTCAAAAAGATACTCATGAGAATGGCTGTATGCTTCCCTGAGGCAGAACTCTGGGCACTTGTGGCCGTACAAGGCGCTATTGCCTTTGAGGAATTACTGAGGGAAGTTGGGCTCACTATGCAAGTCTTTTCCTCTCACTGCCTCAAAACTTAGGTCAGCAGGGTGTCCGTCCTTTTGAGGATCTACAGTCTCAAGTCACACAGTACAGCCTTGGGTGGGGGCAAAGATGCAAAAGCTCTTTTGGTGCTGTCCTCCTTTCGAGTGGTAGCTTTAGGAACCCTGCAATTATGTTAGCCAATTTTTGTTGACATTACTGAGGTTGGTGTTTAGGATTTTTTTGATAGGATATTTTTAGGTACCATCAAAAACTACCTATGCTGCTTGCTGCCAGTATTGAGCATGAGGGGTAAAGGGTGTTCATTGAAACTGGCAAGAATGTGCTGCATGAGGTTGGTTAAGAGAGTTGCAGTTGTTTTTTTTTCTGAATCCATGTTACATTTGTGAGACATATGTGCGGACCTGACCTATTCTTCTCTGCATGACTCTTTCTAGGGTGTTGGATAAGGTGACAATAGAGAGATGGGCCAGTATGAGTTTGGTTGTGTTGCTGTTTTCCAGATTAGAGGAATGCTATTGGTAAGCTAGAAGTGGTTGAAAATGTCTGCAAGGGCTGAGATTGCTTTGTTTCCTAAGTAGATGTTTGCTTTGTTGTTTTTGTGTTATTGGCTGTTTGTTTGATTTATGCTTTTGTTTTTATTGCAATACAGCCCAAATTAGGCTAACTTTTGAAACTTTGTCTTCTATATCCTTGGAGTATCCAGATAAAGAGCGTAGAATTTTTAAAAAAATCAACATCTTTTAATGAATAAGAACCAAATATGTACACTTACCAACAAAGTATCTGAATATTTTATTAAATATAATCTGCCATAGAATCCTGACCTGCAATTAAAATTTCAGCATGCAAAATAATGCATAGAATAAAATTTGTTAAGAATAACAATACCTTTTCTGCTTGAAGAGACATCACTATCACTGGAGATTTCTAAAATATTCTCACTTCTAGGTGCAGAGCTCTAGGATAGATAAATGAGTGTCTCCACTCTTTCATTATTCCAAAGAATTAGTAAAAAAATAGAATGAAGCACTTTTATTAAAAGTATATATGGAATAAACTACTTGATAGTCAAGAAATGGATCAGGTTACCATTATGCAACACTATAACACACTTATAGTCCTGTGGGAAGAAATATTATATTAATTTGGGATTATCTTATTGCCCCCTATACCCTTACATTACTGTAGCACATCACCTCTACTTTGAGACAGCAAAAAATCTTTTTGTTGGCCTGACTCTCTGTTCATCCATATCATTTTCTCCATGTTCAAACTCTAATAACATTACAGAGTTCATAACCAACTCTTCTTTGCACCTTATCGCACTTTTCTCCCCCCAACACGCCATCTCTTCTATCCGCCCCTCTCTATACATATTGTCATTGCATTCCACAATGTGTACAATTCACAAATGGACTGTATACTATTCCACCAAGATGCTCAACCCTTTACATAATGATCCAGTTGTGGTTACTTACTTAATCCTTTTAGTGTAAGATTTTCTCAATTTTGGTTTCTTGAGGTTAGACGTTTGATGATTTGCTCTGTTTTTAAGCATTCCATCGCTTATTGGTACCTTTGTTTTAGACATTGAATGGAAACAAGCAGAACAACTTGAGGCATTACTCAAGCATCTATGTATAGCTACAAAGGAAAGTCAATCAGCAGACCTACATCTGGCAAATTTAGCAGAAAATGGAAAGGAACAATTTTTAAATTATCTCAAACTAGTGGAATTCTGGCCGAAGACATCAGAAACTTTATGATAAAAAGAGAAGAAGCTTTATATGCTAACAAGGTATTGTTAGCTGGAATATATGTGAAACCAAAATACAGAATAACTTTGAATGAAGAACAGATTTTGAAAGATAAGCTTGCACTTTGTGACCTTGCGGTTCGTATGGAAATAAATAAGATTAAAATAGATTCAGAATATATAACTGTTCAAACATCAGTTGAGCAATGTCCTGGTGCTCATGACTGTTCAGAAAACTCAAAGTAGAATTTGAAAGATATCTTGATAATGAAGAAAAAGCAAAGAAACGTCAATAGGCTCTAATCAAAATAAAACAGAAAAAGCTCATTTTGAGGAATTTAGGTCAAATGTTGAGAAAGCCTTAGAAAAAAAAGAGAATATTGACCGGACACTAAAACTGAATGTTAAAGAAGCAATTAGATTGTATCCTTCAATAATACAACCAGTAGCAATCACAGTAACTGCTTTACCATCAACCCAATATATACACACACAAACCTATGAAGTAGTAATGTGTACACTCAGCCAATGTAAATAAATTTGTGTGTGAAATGAAACAAAAAGAAACTCAAATTAAACATTGTCATATGTAACAGGATATTTTAGAACCATTCCCATCATGATTTCCCAAAAAGAAAAGACCAAAGTGTGGTGAAAAGGTAATCTAGGAATGAGACTAATTATTCTGTGGTTACAAAAGGAAACCTTAAAATGGGTTAGCCCGTAACGACACTCAGTGAGCATCAAATTACAACCACAATATTATATTTCTATTTTTGTTAAGGAAGATAAAAAAAAGTTTAAACTAAATTTCACTGTTTCAGTATATTTTCTCACAAGAGAAAAGGTTTTCAAAAGTATTGTATATGTATATATATCTATGTTTGTAAATGTGTCCAAGTATAAAAAAAGCAAATTGAGGAGAGAGATCATTCGAGAAATCATTTTGAGGAGCAATTTCATATATCGATGGGTCATACCAATTAAGTCATTTACTCCGCATTAGGAGAGAACATTTATGCAACTGATCTTACATCAAGATGAGTCTTATTCATTCATCAGACCAAAGCACGAACATTAAGAGTTGTATTTAGGCATCATCAAAGATAAGCCGGTGAAATTGATAATCAATCCAATTCAAACTCCTTCTTCATTTATACCCAAAGCCACTAAATAAATAGAACTGCAGTCTTCTTGTTTCCATCACCATTTTGCTAGAGAGCAAAATCATATCAGAATAAAATAAAATATTCATCATTACCTTTTGGAGTCGGGTAATAATTTCTTGGAATGTTATCATATCACCCAAATCTAGTTTAGCAGGGTGTCTAATTGTTTAGTGATTTTGAATTCAGGGACTTTTCAAGGATTTCAAGGACTTTTAAAAAATAATCAAGGACTGGTTTTAGCCATTGATTTTTCCTTTAAATTATTAGTTACACGACCCTTGTATGTTTTATTACATTTATGAGATCATTTTTTTAATTAAATAATTTTTTCAGAATTTTTTTTTTTTTTTTTTTTAAGAGCTCATCTGGCGACTGCCTACTTGGGCATTAGTCGCCGTATTAAAACTGGCCTAGTTCTAGGCTACTTTAAAATGAAATTAAAGAGAAAAAAAAAACAACACCCCAAAAGGGGGAAAGGAAGCAAGCTGGTGCGTCGGGGAGAGGTCCCCCCGGCGCAGGAGCGTGCAACTAAAGAAAAAAAAAACAAACAAAAAACAAAACAAATGCAAAAAAACAACAAAAAAAACAAACAAACCTTGCTTAAATAATAGGGAGAAGGCCGGCCTCCCCCAAGAAGTCAACAAGTCCACAAGTCAGTGTGCACGAATCTGTCCCAAGCACAAGGGACAGGCGGTAGCGACCCCGCCCATCCCGGTACTGGGACAGGTATCGTGCGCGAAGATCACCCAGACTGGGACATTCGACAAGAATGTGCCGAACAGTCTGGGGGACGACGCAGTCGTTGCAATAGGGCGCAGGCGAGCGCTCCATCAGATAGCGATGCGTCACACGAGTGTGTCCGATTCGGAGACGACAGAAAGCAACCTGAAGCCGCCGCGGCATTGGGGGATAGGTCCATGGGAACAGTCGCGGCGCAATGGCACGCAACTTTAAGTTCCCTTCGACCGTCTCCCATCTTCTTTGCCAAGCAGTCCGAAGAGCTGCCCGTATTCCTGCCATGTAGTCGGTGTGAGGAAGAGCGAAACGCTGGTCCGGTCGCAGAGTCCTCGCGGACTCTTTGGCGCCCTCATTCCCCGCAATTCCTACATGTCCAGGAAACCAGCAGAAGATAATCTCGACATCTGCCCGGCTTGCCAAAACCGTGGCGTCACGGAATTCGCGAACCAGGGGATGCGGAGATTCCAATGCCCCGAGAGCACTCAGGGCGCTTTGTGAGTGGCTATAGATCACAATCCGGTCTCCGAACCGGGCACGTCGCGTAATCTCCCGTACCGAGTGGTGTATTGCCACCAGCTCGGCCGTGAAGACAGACGCAGCGCCTGGTAGAGCCCCGCTGACTTCAAACAGAGGGGATACGGCGTGGAAGCCGACCCCCTCTTGGGACTTGGAGCCATCCGTATACACTGGCACGGTACCAGCGTGACACGATGTGTGCTCCAAAAAGGTGGAACGCAATACTCCCGGCGCAGTACAAGCTTTGGGAGCAGAGGCGTGGCGACAAATAGCCAAATGTGGTACCCTCCAGGGTGGCGTCCTGGGCAGAACCAGGGGCGCCACCGGCCCGAGAGCTATATCTACCTCTCGAAGGAGTTTCCTGGCCCTAAACCCAAAGGGCTTAGGGTATGACTGGCGTCTCTCGGCGGCATAGGCACCATCGAGATCAGCTGCGGATGCAGTGAGAGCTGTTGGCGACTGAGGGAGGCGCCGGGCTCGCGCGTACAGGCGAGTGATGCACTGCACGCGGCGCAAAGCGAGTGGCATCTCCCCAGCATCGACCAACAGGCTCTCAATGGGGGAAGTGCGGAAGGCACCGGTCGCAAGGCGAAGGCCGGTGTGGTGGATCGAATCCACCTTCCGCAATAAACGCTCGGCTGCGGATGCATAAAACTCGCATCCGTAGTCGAGCTTGGAGCGAACAAAGGATCGATAAAAAAGTAAGGCGGTAGCCCTATCAGCGCCCCAAGCGCTGAACGTCACGGAACGGAGAATGTCCATGGCGCGGGTACAAGAGACCCTAAGGCTGCGAATATGAGCCTCCCAGGTGAGGCGTCGGTCGAATACAAGACCAAGGAAACGGTGCGACTCAACCACATCCAGGCGCACCCCCATTAAGAAACAAATCTGGGTCGGGGTGAAGCCGTGGATGGCGGCAGAAGTGCACCACCTTAGTCTTGGCCAAAGAAAACCGAAACCTGTGCGCTTCGGCATAGCGAGAGACGCGGTTCAATGCCTGTTGGAGTCGACGCTCCAGAGTTGGCATCTGGGCCGCGCCAAAAGAGATCGAAAGGTCGTCCACGTAGAGCGTAGCGAGAACATCTTCCGGCAGCACCGAGGTGATGCCGTTGATGCTCAGGGCAAAGAGTGTGACACTGAGGACACTTCCCTGCGGGACACCCTCTTCCTGCTCCTTTAGACCGGAGAGGGCTCCCCCCACCCGTACGCGGAATCGACGATCTCGCAAAAATTCAGATATAAAAATTGGGAGGCGTCCCCTCGCCTCCATCGTGTGGAGAGTCTCCATGATACCGTATCGCCATGCGGTATCATAGGCCTTCTCCAGATCAAAAAAACACCGTGGCGTAGTGCTGTCTACGAAGGAAAGCCTCGCAGACGGCACTTTCCAGTCGGAGCAGAGCATCCGACGTGGAGTGGAACTTACGGAAGCCGCACTGTGCAGAAGACAGATGGCCTCCGCTGTCCAGGAAATAGGCTAATCTAACATTTACCAATTTCTCCATCAACTTGCACACGCAAGAGGTTAGAGAGATTGGGCGGAAACCGGTCGGAGTAGAGTGATCTCTCCCCGGCTTGCGAAAGGCGAGCACAGTAGCGATTCTCCAGGAGTCTGGGAGAAGACCTTCCCCCCAGATCCTGTTGAACAAATCTAACAGAAAGGCCATGCCTCGCTCACCCAGGTGTCGAAGCATGGCGTACGGGACATCGTCCGGACCATGGGCGGTGTCCGCGCACGAAGCGAGAGCGGAACGCAACTCACTCACAGTAAACTTGTCGTTGAAGGGTTCTCCGCCTCTGGAGGTAAAGTCCAGCCGGCGGCCTTCCGCGACATCACGACGTGCATTGAATGCTGGCGGAGCAGCATCACGGCTAGAGAATGCGGAAAAAGCGGTCGCTAAGGATTCCGCCACGGACGCGGGGTGCGAGATTGCGGTCCCATTCTCCTGGAGAACGGGAGGGGGGTCCTGCGAGAACTTGCCCCTAATCCTTTTGACTCGCTTCCACACCTCAGCTAAAGGGGTCTTCCCGTTAAGTGAAGACACGTATGCCCGCCAAGAAGAGCGGCGGGCGTGCTTCGAAATATACCGGAACCTAGCCCTAGCCCGACGAAATTCAGCGACAGTGAAATCGTTGGGGCGGCGCTTATAGCGCATGCAGGCATAACGTTTCTGTTTGAGGGCCGTCTCACACTCGGCCGACCACCATGGGAGTGGTCGGCGTGCAAAACGGCCAGACGTCCTAGGAATAGTAGTCAGGCCTACGGCGATGAGGTTGCCGGAGAAGAACTCAACGGCCTCATCTACCGACCTAAACTCCTCGACTGAGATAGAGAATTCAGTCATTTCCTGAAATGCAGGCCACCGCGCCAAGCACCACCGAGGTGGTCTCTCAGGCGGCAGTTGCCCTGAAAATGATATTTGAATGGGAAAGTGATCACTACCATGGAGGTCATCGACCACCCCCCAATCAAAATCAGGCTGTGCATCCGAAGAGCACAAAGATAGGTCAAGGCAAGAAAATGAAGCGGTTCTCGGACAGTGATGCGTAAACTCATCCACGTTTAGGACACCCATCTCAAGCTCTTCGATCAGATCGGCAAGGACTTGTCCCCTGGGATTTATGGAGTAATCTCCCCAGAGAGGATGCCTGCCGTTCAGATCTCCAAGCAAGAGATAGGGCCTCGGCAACCGTGCCACGACGCGTCGGAGGAGATCCCTCCCCTCCTTCTGAAAGGAGGTATCTAAAGAGAAAGGAAGAACGGAGACATCATGCCGGGTGTAAACCGCGCATCCCCCAGCCCGGCCATCCCGCGGTGGTGGGGTCGCAAGACCCTTATACCCCGGAAGGGCAGGCAGCGGGCACGCGCCTAGCATGGTCTCCTGCAAAAAAATAGCTAACGGGGAACGGGACGACGAGCCTCCGCAGCTCCTCCCAGTTGGCCCGGAGTCCACGGCAATTCCATTGAAGGAATATGCCCTCCAGGCCTAGCTAGGAGGAGACGCGGGGGCCCTCCTCGAATTGAAGACCCTCACGGGAATGGCCGTACGCTTCCCGGGGGCAGAACCCCGGGCGCTGTTGGCCGGACAAAGCGCTGAAGGCGCTGTCGCCTTCGAGGACTTATTGGGGGAGGTTGGGCTCGCCATGCGAGTGTTTTCCTCCCTCCGCCTCGAAACCTTAGGCGGGCGTTGCGGCTTGGGAGGCGGGGGGCCCTCTTTTCGAGGAACCACCGTCTCCGAGCCACTCGCTCCACCTCGGGGCGTGGGCGAAGGGGCCGAAGCTCCTTTGTTGCTGTCCTCCTTTCGGGGAACAGCTTTAGGAACCCCGGAAGATGGCCTAGCGACCATCTTCAGGGGTGTTGCCTCCTGTGAGTCTAACGACTCTGTGGAGGCGCGTGGCCGTTTCGCCTTACGGGAAACGGTCACGCTGGGGGAAGAGGGGGGAGCCCTGGTATTAGCCGGGGCTGGGTGTGAACCCTTTTTGCCGCCAGCTCTACCAGGGGAGCGCCCGGGTGTAGTAGAGCCCGCAGAAGGGCTCCGAATGGGCGCGGAAACAACCGTGCTCGTTGGCCTGGATGGGCCAGGAGCAGAGGGTGCTTTTCTAACTATTGAGGCATATGACGTCCCAGGCAGAGCCGGGCGCGCCAGGACCAAGTCCTTAGCCTCGCGGAATGAGAGTCGATCCTGGGCCTGAACGGCCAGGATTTCTTTCTCAAGGAGATATGCACCACATTGCTTCGAAGAAGCAGGGTGCGGCTCTCCGCAATTGACACACTTGGCCACACACGATTTGGACTTATCGTGTGCGACCTTGGAGCAATTTACACAGACTTCGGGTGACCCCGATTTTGCACGTCTACATGATCGATTCGTGTGGCCGAAGCGGTGACAGTAATAGCACCGCCGCGGCAGTGGCACGAATGCCTTCACGCGGTAGCGGTACCAACCGGCACGCACCGACTCAGGGAGCTTGTCACAGTCGAACGTGACGAAGAGTTTAGGGGTGGGTCTCGAGGCCCCTCCCTGTTTTCTCATCACACGTTCGACCTTGACCGCCCCATGGTCGGCCAGCTCTAGGGTGATGTCTTCTATGGAGTAGTCAACGAGTTCCCTCGCATAAACTACTCCTTTTACAAAGTTCATGGTAGAGTGCGGCGTCACACTCACCGGGGTGCCATGAAGTGTCCGAAGAGCACTTATCTTGGCCGCCTCGGCGGGATTCGCCGCATTCGCCAGAAGGCTCCCGTCCGAGAAACGGGTCACCTTCGGCTCTCTACCAATTGCACTAGCTGATCCTCTCCTCTGATGGATCATGTTGCCCTTGGACAACATGGTGCCATCAGTGGAGCGAATAACGAGGAAGCGTTTGAAGCCTCGGGCTCGAAAACGCCAGGTAACCTTTGAATGAGGGGCCCCGATGTCATCGAGGCTCCGCCCTGTGCACTCTTGGTCTTAGTCAGGGGCTCCGCACACGAGGGGGTAGAGGGGCCGGATGTGCCGATCTTGGCTTGGTCGCCTACCAAAGTGGCAGCAGACCCATCCATCCCCGCAGCCCCCGCGGATGGAGAGGAGCCCCGAGTCTTTTTCGTCCTTTTAGTCTTTTTAGTCTTTTTCTTTTTTGGAGAGGAGGGCGGGGAATGAATCCGCTTTTCACCTCCGCCGGCAGAAGCCCCCAGGCCAGATGGACCGGCCTCAGCCAGGTCCCTCTCCGAAATGGAGAAGGTCCTGGTTGTCGTAGGGGCACCTGTCGGAGGAGATCCCTCCCCTCCTTCTACTGCCTCAGAGCCCTCAGCCATTTGAGGAGGACCTTGCATAGGGGCAGACTCGGGTTCGGTGCTTGGCGCCGAGCCCGAATTCCCCCCCATGGAAGGCCCTACCGTCTGAGGCTGGGTCTCCTCAAGGACCATGTCTATCACGAGAGGGGCCTCCAGTTGGCCATCCCCTCCCAGGACATTGCAGGTCCCCTTGGCAGTGTCGCCAGTCTTGTTTGGGGAGGCACAGGCCTTGACCCCGGCAAGGTTTAATATTTTTGCCAGCAGGTCTTTTGAGGGAAGCGACCGAAGGGGCCTGGCTTGCCTCTCCCCCCTAAGGGGGTTTGCCCTACCGAGCCGCTTTGATTGTGAGCGGCTGGCTAAGGGCTGCCTGCTGGCTTTCTTGGCAGTCCCCTTGGAAATAAAAGAGGGGACTGCCGCTGGGAAAAGGGAGGTGCCCGAAAGCACCTCCAGAGAAGGGGGTGAGGGGGAGTCCCCTGCACCCATAGGCGAAGGAGAGGAGTAAGCCTCCTCTCCGGTTAGAGAAATATGGAGGGTCCCCTGTGCAAGCACAGGGAATGGGAGGACCTCCATTGTTTTCATGGAGCTGCCCGAGGGCGGCTCCGTTGTTCTTGGGGAAGTTGAGGGTTGGGTTTTTTTGGTGTGATTTTCATCATTGGGCATGGTGACCCTTCTTTTAATACGGGATGCAATAGCGCACACCTCTCGCAGTAGCCCGCACTGCGAGAGGTGCTTACAGGCCCAGCAGAGCCAGGCGCCGCCATTTGGGACCACCCCTCCCGCCTGGTGGCCTGGCAGTCCATCGGCATGGCGGCTCCACCTTGGACACGGCGTATAAATGATAGATTTTGAAGACGAGAGGAAAAGGGATGTGAGGAAGGTATGGGTGGGGACGAAGCAGGTAGTTAAAAACCAGCCACCCCAGACCGGAGCTCAGGGGTTAGGGAACATTGTCCCCCACCCCCTCAGCCCCGATGCGGGACGGTTGGCTGAAAGGAAGGTCAGCATCTACCCTGTGAAATTAGAGGCTGACCAGAGAAAGTTGTGGGAGAGGTTCTGTGAAAAGAGAGGAAACAAGTGTTTTGAAGGAAGGAAGAGAGGCTAGGCTGGGGCCGGACGGGGTGCTGAGTCCCGTCAGCACGGCGGCCAGAATGGCTAATCGTCGCGCCCCTTACGGGGTTTTTCAGCAAAAACTATCCATTTCATGAAAATTTAGTACCTACATTTGGAAATGCTTCCATTTTCAGGTATAAAAATATATTTTAAAGCATTTATTTTTACTCAGCTACACAATTACCTAAATTATACTTAGCAAAAATATCTATTACTTTCCACTCTTCATAAAGAATTTTTTTGTTTCAAAATGACTCTCAAAAACTGAATCATGAAGCATTTAGGAAAAAATCTTGAAATATTTCAATTGAAAATTAAATGTATTACAAAACAGAATGAATATTCATGATTCAGTTTACCTTTTAATTTTATTCTTTATTTAATCATGTTGATGGTTACAATTTCCTTATCAAGAAGACTCATTTTTGCTTCAAAATCCATTTTTAGGTTTTGTTTCTCATCTGTTTTTTCCTTGATCAGAGCATCAGTTTGTCTTTTCTTGGCTTCCATGTCTGTAAGACTTTTGTCCTGCTTCCTTTTCTTTTCCAAGATCTTCTTTGTACAGGTGAGAAGAATACCTAACTGCATGCATAAGTGACTTAGTCACTTAAACTCAGTTAAAGGCTTCTCAGTTGCAACCAAGGCTTTGTGTACAACTCTCTGAGCAATCATAGACTTTTATTGAAGATTTTCAACTAAGATTTCTTTGTTAATATCGCTCTGTCCATGAATGAGGCACAATATCTCATAAATAAAGCTCTTGAAGAGGGAGGTTACCTTAAAATTCGGTACCTGGAATAAGTGCTCAAAATAAACATCAAGACACGTTTCTCTGGAGAACTTTTTATTTGATTCGCAGACATTATTGTCAGTGTCAAATCACTTTTACTCTGTTTTGTTGTCATCAACAGCTTTTCCAGACAGTTTTTCTATAGACGCAAGTTCTCTCAGAAGGATCTCAATCCTGGACTTGTACTTAGATGCATTCAACATCACATTTGGATTCAAACAGCTGAAGCCTTTAATAACCAAATACTTAAGAGGGCTCCTCTCATTGATACATTTTACTACAACTATGAAGAAGTTCACTGCTTCCTTCCGAAACTAAAGAATGTTAGTGTTGGTCAGTTGTTCTTGAGTGTTTCTAATCTCTTCTTTAACAGCAAAGCCGAGATCCACTTATGTAGCAGGTAATTGGTGAGATGGTTTGGTTAAATTCAGACAACTCAACTGCTTGAAAGATTTTCCCTCAAGTAAATCCTTCTTGATAAAACATAGCAAGAGAGTCAACAGCACGGCACCCAAATCCTCATAAAGGAATGGCATCATTGGGGAGTCAGTTTGATACCAGGCCAGAAATCCTCCCAATTCTGATGAAATCTTCAGAAAAAAAGCGATTTTAGCAGATAGAAGCTTATTACATAGAGCCTCTTTCATTGTGACATATGATGCACTTTTGGGCTCTTTGTGAGTATTCTTGATTGTTTCAACAAACATCTTGACTTTGGGGAGAAGACTAATCACCCAATGGGAAACTTGTGTTTTCTACCCATCTTGTTGAGCAAAATTTCATAAGGAAATCAGATTGATGAACTTCATTTGCTTGAAAAAACAATTTTCGTCTCATTGGAGAATCTTTGAAAACATAATATGTAGACAAAAATTTGCCAACATTCCAAAAGACGTTCTCATCAGCAAACTTGAAGCTGCCAGAAACTACATGCAATGAGCATGTGCCACAATCAAGTAGAATTGCCACTTCTTTTAGCATTCAACAGTCTCAGAAACTTATGGTTAACGTTTGGGCCGTCCATTGATACCTGAATAATTTTTGATTGGTGGAGATTCGATACCCCTTCATTAAAAGCTTCTAGCAAATCTTCACCTCTTCCTCTGCTTAGAAAAACTGAAGAATGAAGAGGGGTCTGACAGGACAGCAGAGGGAAGAGAGAGTGCTGCGCCCAGCCCATTTAAAAAAAACAAAATTTAAGGGGCTATCTGGCGACTGTCAACTTAGGCATAAGTCGCCGTAAACAAACAGCCTAGTTCTAGGCTACTTTAAAAAAATTGAAAAGAAAACAATAAAAAGAAATAACAATTAGGAAGCAATAACAATAACAAAACAATAGCAATAACAAAACAATAGCAAAAACAACAACTAAACCTAGTTAAATGAAAGGAAGAAGCCTGGCCTCCCCCATAAAGTTAACAAGTCCACAAGTCAATGTGCAAGAACTCGTCCCAAGTACAAGGGACAGGTAAGAGCGACCCCGCCCATTCCGGTACCGGGACAGGTAACGTGTGCGAAAATCACCCAGACTGGGACATTCAACAAGAATGTGCCAAACAGTCTGGGGGACGACGCAGTCATCGCAATAGGGCGCAGGCGAGCGCTTCATCAAATAGCGATGCGTCAAACAAGTGTGTCCGATTCGGAGACGACAGAAAGCAACCTGAAGCCGCCGCGGCATTGGGGGATAGGTCCATGGGAACAGTCGAGGCGCAATGGCATGCAACTTTAAGCTCCCTTCGACCGTCTCCCATCTTCTTTGCCAAGCGGTCCGAAGAGCTGCCCGTATTCCTGCCATGTAGTCGGTGTGAGGAAGAGCGAAACTCTGGTCCGGTTGCAGAGTCTTCGCAGACTCTTTGGCGCCCTCATTCCGTGCAATTCCTACATGTCCAAGAACCCAGCAGAAGATGATCTCAACCTCTGCCCGGCTCGCCAAAACTGTGGCCTCACAGATATAGCGAACCAGGAGATGCGGAGATTCCAATGCCCCGAGAGCACTCAGGGCGCTTTGTGAGTCGCTATAGATCACAATCCGGTCTCCGAACTGGGCACGTCACGTAATCTCCCATACTGATTGGTGTATTGCCACCAGCTCGGCCGTGAAGACAGACGCAGCGCCTGGCAGAGCCCCGCTAACTTCAAACTGAGGGGATACAGTGTGGAAGCCGCCCCATCTTGGGACTTGGGGCCATCCTTATACACTGGCACGGTTCCAATGTGACACGAGGTGTGCTCCAAAAAGGTCGAACGCAATACTCTCGGCGCCGTAAAAGCTTTGGGAGCAGAGGCGTGGCGACAAATAGCCAAATTTGGTACCCTCCAGGGTGGCATCCTGGGCAGAACCAGGGGCGCCACCGGCCCGAGAGCTATATCTAGCTCTTGAAGGAGTTTCCTGGCCCTAAACCCAAAGGGCTTAGGGTATGACTGGCGTCTCTCGGCGGCATAGGCACCATCGAGATCAGCTGCGGATGCAGTGAAAGCTCTTGGCGACTGAGGGAGGCGCCGGGCTCGCGCGTACAGGCGAGTGATGCATTGAAAGCGGCACAGAGGGAGTGGCATCTCCCCAGCATCGACCAACAGGCTCTCAATGGGGGAAGTGCGGAAGGCCCTGATCGCAAGGCGAAGGCCAGGGTGGTGGATCGAATCCACCTTCCGCAAAAACGCTTGGCTGCGGATGCATAAAACTCGCATCCATAGTCGAGCTTCGAACGAACAAAGGATCGATAAAAAAGTTTGGCAGTAGCCCTATCAGCGCCCCAAGGGCTGAATGTCACGGAACGGAGAATATCCATGGCGCGGGTACAACAGACACTAAGGCTGCGAATATGAGCCTCCCAGGTGAGGCATCGGTCGAATACAAGACCAAGGAAATGCTGCAACTCAACCACATCCAGGCGCACCCCATTAAGAAACAAATCTGGGTTGGGGTGGAGCGGTGGATGGCAGCAGAAATGCACTACCTTAGTCTTTGACAAAGAAAACTGAAACCTGTGCGCTTCGGCATAAAGAGAGCTGCAATTCAATGCCTGTTGGAGTCCATGCTCCAGAATTGGCATCTGGGGTGTGCCAAAAGAGATCGAAAGGTCGTCCACGTAGAGCAGAAGCGTGAACATCTTCCGGCAGCACCGAGGTGATGCCGTTGATGCTCAGGGCAAAGAGTGTGACACTGAGGACACTTCCCTGCGGGACACCCTCTTCCTGCTCCTTTGGGCCGGAGAGAGCTCCCCCCACCCGTAAGCAGAAACGACGATCTCGGAAAAATTCAGATATAAAGACTGGGAGGTGTCCCCTCGCCCCCATCGTGTGGAGAGTCTCCATGATACCGTAACGCTATGCGGTATCATAGGCCTTCTCCAGATCGAAAAAGACTGTGGCGTAGTGCTGTCTATGAAGGAAAGCCTCGCAGACGGCATTTTCCAGTCGGAGCAAAACTTAGGGAAGCCGCACTGTGCAGAAGACAGATGGCCTCCGCTGTCCAGGAAAAAAGGCTAAGTCTAACATTTACCAACTTGCACAAGCAAGAGAGAGATTGGGCGGAAACTGGTCGGAGTAGAGTGATCTCTCCCCGGTTTGCGAAAGGCGAGCACAGTAGCGATTCGCCAGGAATCTGGGAGAAGACCCTCCACCCAGATCCTGTTGAACAAATCTAACAGAAAGGCCATGCTTTGCCACCCAGGTGTCGAAGCATGGCGTATGAGAGATAGTCCGGACCATAGGCGGTGTCCACGCACGAAGCGAGAACGGAGCGCAACTCACTCGCTAAACCTGTCGTTGAAGGGTTTTCCGCCTCTGGAAGTAAAGTCCTGCCGGCGGCCTTCCGCGACATCACGACGTGCATTGAATGCTGGCGGAGCAGAGTCCCGGCTAGAGAATGCAGAAAAAGTGGTCGCGAAGGATTCCGCCACGCACGCGGGGTCTGAGATTGCGGTCCCATTCTCAAGAACGGGAGGGGGGTCTTGCAAGAACTTGCCCCGAATCATTTTGACTCGCCTCCACACCTCTGCTAAAGGGGTCTTCCCGTTAAGTGAAGACACGTATGCCCGCCAAGAAGAGCGGCGGGTGTGCTTCGAAATATACCGGAACCTAGCCCTAGCCCGAAGAAATTCAGCGACAGTGAAATCATTCGGGCGGCGCTTATACACATGTAGACATAACGCTTCTGTTTGATGGCCGTCTCACACTCAGCCGACCACCATGGGAGTGGTCGGGGTGCAAAACGGCCAGACGTTCTAGGAATAGTAGTCAGGCCCGCGGCGATGAGGTTGCCGGAGAACTCAACGGCCTCATCTACCAACCTAAACTCCTCGACTGAGATAGAGAATACAGTCATTTCCTGAAATGCAGGCCACCGCGCCCGCGCCAAGCACCACCGAGGTGGGCTCTCAGGCGGCAGTTGCCTTGAAAATGATATTTGAATGGGAAAGTGATCACTACCACAGAGGTCAAATAAGAATTTTAAAAAAAGCAAAAGGGAATTATTTAAATAATTCCCTTTTGCTTTTTTTTTTTATTCTTATTTGACCTCTGTGGTAGTGATCACTTTCCAATTCAAATATCATTTTCAGGCCACCGCGCCAAGCACCACCGAGGTGGGCTCTCAGGCGGCAGTTGCCCAGAAAATGAGATTTAAATGGGAAAGTGATCACTACCACGGAGGTCATCAATCACCCCCTAATCAAAATCAAGCTGTGCATCCGAAGAGCACAAAGATAGGTCAAGGCAAGAAAATGAAGCGGTTCTCGGACAGTGATGCGTAAACTCATCCACCTTTAGGACACCCATCTCAAGCTCTTCGATCAGATCGGCAAGGACTTGTCCCCTGGGATTTATGGAGTAATCTCCCCAGAGAGGATGCCTGCCGTTCAGATCTCCAAGCAAGAGAAAGGGCCTGAAAGGAGGTATCTAAAGAGAAATGAAGAACAGAGACATCATGCCGGGTGTAAACCACGCATCCCTCAGCCCGGCCATCCCGAGGTGGTGGGGTCGCGAGACCCTTATACCCAGAGATGGCAGGCAGGGGGCACACGCCTAGCATGGTCTCCTGCAAAAAGATAGCTAACAGGGAACGGGACGGGATGAGACGAGCCTCCGCAGCTCCTCCCAGTTGGCCTGGAGGCAACGGCAATTCCATTGAAGGAATAGGCCCTGCAGGCCTAGCTCGGAGAACACGCGGGGGCCCTCCTCGAACAGAAGACCCTCACGGGAATGGCCGTACGCTTACCGGGGGCAGAACCCCGGGCGCTGAAGGCGGTCGCCTTCGAAGACTTATTGGGGGAGGTTAGGCTCGCCATGCAAGTCTTTTTCTCCCTCCGCCTCGAAACCTTAGGCGGGCGTTGCGGCTTCGGAGGCGGGGGAACCCTCTTTTCGAGGAACCACCGTCTCCAAGCCACTGCCTCCACCACTAGGTGTAGGCGAAGGAGCCGAAGCTCCTTTGTTGCTGTCCTCCTTTCGGGGGACAGCTTTAGGAACCCCGGAAGATGGCCTAGCTACCAACTTCAGGGGTGTTGCCTCCTGTGAGTCTAACGACTCGGTGGAGGCGCGTGGCCATTTTGCCTTACGGGAAACGGTCACGCTGGGGGAAGAGGGGGGAGCCATGGTTTTAGCCGGGGCTGGGGATGAACCCTTTTTGCCGCCAGCTTTACCAGGGGAGCCCCCGAGTTGAGTAGAGCCTGCAGAAGGGCTCCGAATGGGCGCGGAAACAACCGTGCTCGTTGGCCTGGATGGGCCAGGAGCAGAGGGTGCCTTTCTAACTATTGAGGCATATGACGTCCCAGGCAGAGCCAGGACCAAGTCCTTAGCCTCGCGGAATGAGAGTCAATCCTGGGCCTGAACGGCCAGGATTTCTTTCTCAAGGAGATATGCACCACATTGCTTCGAAGAAGCAGGGCGCGGCTCTCCGCAATTGACACACTTGGCCACACATGATTTTGATTTATCGTGTGCGACCTTGGAGCAATTTACACATACTTCGAGTGATCCCGACTTTGCACGTCTACATCAGCAATTTGTATGGCCGAAGCGGTGACAGTAATAGCACCGCCGCGGCAGTGGCATGACTGCCTTAACACGGTAGTGGTACCAACTGGCCCACACCGACTCAGGGAGCTTGTCCAGGTCGAACGTGACGAAGAGTGTAGGGGTGGGTCTCGAGGCCCCTCCCTGTTTTCTCATCACACGTTCGACCTTGACCGCCCCATGGTCAGCCAGCTCTAGGGTGATGTCCTCAATGGAGTAGTCAATGAGTTCCCTCGCATAAACTACTCCTTTCACAAAGTTCATGGTAGAGTGCGGCATCACACTCACCGGGGTGCCATGAAGTGTCCAAAGAGCACTTATCTTGGCCGCCTCAGGCAGGATTCGCCGCATTCGCCAGAAGGCTCCCGTCCGAGAAAGGGGTCACCTTTGGCTCTCTACCAATTGCACTAGCTAATCCTCTCCTCTGATGGATCATGTTGCCCTTGGACAACATGGTGCCATCAGTGGATCAAATAACGAGGAAGCGTTTGAAGCCAGCAGGCTCAAAAATGCCAGGTAACTTCTGAATCAGGGCCCCCGATGTCAGCGAGGCTCCACCCTGTGCACCTTTGGTCTTAGTCAGAGGCTCCGCAACCCGGGGGGCAGAGGGGCCGGATGTGCAGATCTTGGCTTGCTCGCTTGCCAGAGTGGCAGTGGCCCACGCGGATGGAGAGGAGCCCCGAGTCTTCTTTGTCTTTTTGTTCTTGGTCTTTTTCTTTTTTGGAGAGGCGGGCGGGGAATGAACCTGCGGTAATTGTGAAGACTATGGGCAGATGCGACTCTAGTTTATTTTTTGGGCTATTTTTCATTGTTTTTCTGCTATCGCACTGGCCAATCACAGATCTGGATTCAGTTTCATAAATGACCAATCAGAAAGCTGTATTTGTTTCAAGGCTTTTTGTGCTTTTTATATTGATCAAAACTTGGTTTTTCTTATACTTTAGATGTTTTTCCCCCTTATTTCTTTTCTATATATCCTACCTACCCTATGCCTGACATTATTTAGTCTTTTTATTTACTTGTTACTTAATTTCCCATTGTTTAATGCTCGATTAAACCATATTTCGGTGTTGTTAATGAAGTCTCACGTCTTAATTCTGACGAAAACAGTACCTTTTCATTTTTTCTGTTCCGTATTTATTTCTCTTCTTTGATTTTTTTTAACAGGTTTTTTACGACCTTCATTTTGATTACTGTTCCAAATGGATGCGTTCAGTATTGGTGTTTTTATTACTATATATGTGTAGTTCAAGAAACACAAAGGGTCAATTTCAGTTAAAAAAAGTCACGAAATTTCCGGGAACAATGCTCTACTTTTCCGTCCGCATCTCTCATATTTAAACGACCACCCACGCCGTTCCCCGCTCATTTGTCAAAATTTCATTTTCGTGTCAAGTTTGTTTGTTACCTATTCAAAATTTCGGTGCTATTTTAACCGACGAGAAATATGTTGCATTTCTCGAAGCCCATGGGCCGTGTAGTGGAAGGGCAGTGGGTTTTTGGAGGGTTCGAATGTGAAACAAAGAGAATTTTCATTGTTTCGGTGGCAAATCGAAATTGAGAAACCCTCCTCACAGCGATAAAAAAAGTGGATTTTGTCAAGCACGACAGTCGTATCTGATGGATGGGCAGCCTATTCAAATTTTTCATCTGAAGGATACGAACATCTTACCGAATTCTGGCTTGCTGCCGGTAAACTCTACCCACCCGTCTGGCGTAAGTATTAACGATTATTTCGAGCGTTGGCTCGTTGTTGGGTACGGCTCGCCACGGGGATAACACTGCGATGACCCTGAGTTTCAATCCTTTGGGGGGGGTCTGGGGGGCACAGCCCCCAGTATAAAAATGAAAATAGCCATAAAATTCTTCGATTTCATCTCTAAAAAAGTAACACCGGAAAGTAGCCCAAAATAGCCAAAAAAAACTAGGCCTACGATCTGCCCATAGTCTTCACAATTACCGAACCCGCTTCTCACCCCTGCCGGTAGAAGCCCCTAGGCCAGATGTACCGGCCTCAGTCAGGTCCTTCTCCGAAATGGAGAAGGTCCTGGTGGTCGCAGGGGCACCATCCGGAGCAGATCCCTCCCCTCCTTGTACTGCCTCAAAAACCAGGTAATTGTGAAGACTATGGGCAGATGCGACTCTAGTTTATTTTTTGGGCTACTTTTCATTGTTTTTCTGCTATCGCACTGGCCAATCACAGATCTGGATTCAGTTTCATAAATGACCAATCAGAAAGCTGTATTTGTTTCAAGGCTTTTTGGGCTTTTTATATTGATCAAAACTTGGTTTTTCTTATATTTTAGATGTTTTCGTCCCTTATTTCTTTTCTATTTATCCTACCTACCCTATGCCTGACATTATTTAGTCTTTTTATTTACTTGTTACTTAATTTCCCATTGTTTAATGCTCGATTAAACCATATTTCGGTGTTGTTAATGAAGTCTCACGTCTTAATTCTGAAGAAAACAGTACTTTTTCATTTTTTCTGTTCGGCATTTATTTCTCTTTGAATTTTTTTAACAGGTTTTTACGACCTTCATTTTGATTATTGTTCCAAATGGATGCGTTCAGGATTAGTGTTTTTATTACTATATATGTGTAGTTCAGGAAACACAAATGGTCAATTTCAGTAAAAAAAAAAGTCCCGAACTTTCCGGGAACAATGCTCTACTTTTCCGTCCGCATCTCTCATATTTAAACGACCACCCACGCCGTTTCCCGCTAATTTGTCAAAATTTCATTTTCGTGTCAAGTTTGTTTGTTACCTATTTAACGTTTTGGTGCTATTTTAACCGACGAGAAATATGTTGCGTTTCTCGTAACCCATGGGCTGTGTAGTGGAAGGGCAGTGGGTTTTTGGAGGGTTCGAATGTGAAACAAAGAGAATTTTTATTGTTTCGGTGGCAAATTGAAATCGAGAAACCCTCCATAAAATTCTTCGATTTCATCTCTAAAAAAGTAACACCGGAAAGTAGCCCAAAATAGCCAAAAAAAACTAGGCCTACCATCTGCCCATAGTCTTCACAATTACCAAAAACCATAGCCGTTTAAGGAGGACCTTGCATAGGGATGGATTTGGGTTCGGTGTTTGGCGCCGGTGTTTACGCCGATATTGTTCACATCTGACGCTACCGTCTGACGTCATAAGAGATATGCTGTACCGTGCGCCCCGAATCTGAAGTGTTACCACTGTTTTTAAGGGCAATCCTAAATTGAAGAGGCTTGTCATTAAATTTATCATCTTCTTTTACAGGTACTATTAAGTATTTGAATGGAAGATTTATATTATCAGGAGAAGACCCATCGGGGTCATCCTCCATTTCAAAAGACCCACCGGAAATCAGTAGGCCTGTATAAGCTCCCAATTATAAATAAGTGCAGCAAACCTTAATTACTACAAATATATATAGAAAGATTTAGTTAATGAAATATTAGTTATGCGGAGCTAATCAGATACGTCAACATCACCTCACGAAAAAACGAGGAAATCTTCAATCTAACATTATTGGTAATTTGGTAATTTGGTAAATTGAGGGCCAGAGAGTGCCAGGGTGAGCACTATGGGCCCTGGAGATGGTCAAAGCCTGGAAGTTTCTGTGCGCTAGGGCTTAGGAAAGGAGTAGAGTTCTTAATTGCTGGCCAACTCAGCAGTCTGCAAAGAAATGGGCCTTGTTGGCACAGGCTGGAGGGGGTGGATTATATTCTGTGCAACTGTCCTATTTTGGTCAGAAAGTACTGGAATCTGTTTGAAATGGCTTGGCGGATAGGGATAGGGTGACCAATTCCATTGAGGATGACTGGGATTGTTAGCTGCATTACTCCAATTTCTCTAAGTTTTTCATGGAGTAGAACCCGGTGGGAGTGGTGATGCGGGCATTCTAGTAGGAAGTGCTGTATGGTTTCAGGATGGTTGGGGCACCAGGGGCAGTCTGGGGAAGGAGAGAGACCCAGGCGGAAAAGATGCGCAGAGAGCCCGGAATGTCCGATTCTCAGTCGGACAAGGGCTGAGTCAAGGCGACGATTTGTTGATCTAGACCAGGGCATTGGACCGAATTCCTCATATAAGATGGATCTGGATGATCCCTGGAACTGTTGCCGGAGTTCATCTTCCCATGCGGCTCTGGTCTGCGCCTTCCAAAGGGAGGATCGTGTGGCTGGGGAAATGGGAAGTGTTCTGGATATTGGGGTGGAATGGGCTTGGTTTGCTGCGCCGTCCGCTTCTTCATTTCCAGTGATACCCGAGTGGGCCGGAATCCATTGCAGCTTCACGTCCCATAAAGGGTGGCTGGTAAACTCGAGGAGCAATTCCTGAATGTCATAGCAGAGTTGTGGATGGGTGTGGGGTGAGGAGGCGAGGAGAAGCTGGAGTGAGGACATTGAGTCCGTGTAAATGATGACTTTTCTGGTGGAGACAAATGACTGGGCAATTTTGAGGGCTTGATACAGGGCATAGAGTTCAGCCACCACAATATTGTGTAAGGGGTCTATGTGCCATGTTTGTTCCAGTGGGTGTTCTAAACAGATGACTGCTGCAGTGGTTGAGGGGGGATCCATGTAGTGGGAGCCATCTGTGAATAAGGCCAGGTAGTCCTTGTAGGTGACATTTTCAAGGAGGCTGTAGATTGCTCTCAGTTTGTGGGGTGGATCATACTTAGTCCATTTGCATGGGAGGGAGAGTGATATCACTGGAGAGAGAGAGAACCAGGGGGGGATAGGAGGTATTGTTGGGAGTGGAGTCTGCCGTGGGAGAGGAAAGGCTAGTTGCGAGAGGGTCTGTGCTGCACGAACTGCAACTGGACGATGAGAAGTGGTTGGCCATGGTTGGAGTGATATGTGGGGTGCTACAAATGTAGCAAGGGGGTGGTCTTCTGGTAGATGGGTTGTCCGGTAGAGCCATTTTCCTAAGAGGATCTTTCTCCTATATTCAAGGGGGAGGAGGCCACTTTCTGCATAGAGTGCAGAGGTTGGTGAGGATCTGAAGGCTCCTAAGGCAGTTCTTATGGCACTGTGGTGGATTGAGTTTAGTTTAGACAGTAGGGTCTTATTTGCTGCAGAGTAGAGAATTGCCCCATAGTCCAGTTTGGATTGAATATAAGATGTGTAGAATTGAAGGAGTGTTTCCCGGGAAGCACCCCACTTCACACCAGCTATGCGACGCATCAAGGCAAGACGGTTCAGGCAGCTTTCTCGTAGATGATTGATTTGAGCGTTCCAGCTTAGAGTTGGGCTATCTAGCCATAGTCCGAGTAGTTGGTGTGAAGAGACCCGTTCGATAGGTGTGCCTGAGATGTGCGGGGGAGGGGGTGGTCCTAGACGGCGGCGAGTGAACCAGAGGGATTTTGATTTTGCAGTGTTTAGGTGCAGGTTCCAAGTTTTAGCCCATGCCGTGAGGTCATTTACTGCAACTTGGAGACTGTCGTGGACCAGTTGGGGCGTTTCAGCCGTGCAGATGATAGAGATGTCATCTGCATATAGTAGGGATGTTGTGTGCACACTGTCAGGTATATCGGCTATATATATTATAAATAGGAGGGGGCTCAATGGGGAACCTTGTGGTACTCCTTGGTTGATCTTGCGGGGGGCGGCCTGTGTTGACCCTATCATGACTGTATAGGAGCGGCTTGAGAGGAAGTTTTTGATCCATGAGAGAGGGGCACCATGAATTCCCAGGTTGGCTAGCTTAAACAGTAAGGCCTCATGGTTAACAGTGTCAAAAGCATTTGACAGGTCAAAGGAGACAACCTCTGCCACTAGGTGTTCCTTAAAGGCAGATTGCAGCAGGTGGTCTATATGGGAGAGGGCATCTAATGTGCTGCGGCCTTGGCGAAAACCATATTGGTTTGGGTGGTATCGATGGTGGGATTCCAGCCACCAAGATAGACGCTTTTGGACCATCTTCTCGAGTAATTTGCTGGAGGAGGAGAGCAGACTAATAGGTCTGTATGAGGCCGGCAAGGAAGGATCTTTTCCTGTTTTAGGGATGGGGAGGATGAGTGAGAGTTTCCAGGGGGAGGGAAATTGGCCTTGTGTCCAGCTCTCATTTAGTAGGTCCAGCAGGAATATTAGGTGGTTTTCTGGCAGATTGTTTAGAAAGTCAGAGGGGATCATGTCAGAGCCTGGGGCCTTACCTTTTGACATGGAGGAGAGTGCCCCAAGCAATTCCTTGAGATGGAAAGGGGAAGTCAGTGGGTCATCAGTGGTATTGGAAATACTCTCTGTCAGGAGCCTCAATTGGGGTCTAGTTAGGAGAGTGTTTGGTTTGCAGCTGTATAGTTTGCTGTATTCTGCGGCAAATGCTTCAGCTTTATCCTGTTCGTTCATTAGGGGGAGGCCCCCTGAGCAGAGAGGGTAGGAAGTGGGGTTTGAAGGTGAGGTCATATTCCTGAAGAAGGTCCAGGCTTTGGTGGATGGGGTTGAAAAGGAGAGCGAGCTGCAGAACTTGTGCCAGGAGTTTCTTTTTGACTGCAGAATGGTCCTTTTGCAAATGGCATCCTGTCTTCGGAAGTCAATTTTATTTGTTTGGGAGGGCTGGCGTCTCCATTTTGCAAAAGCCAGTCGTCTGAGGCGAATTGCTGAAGCGCATTCTTCCGTCCACCATGGTGTGCGTGGGCGGCCGTTATAGCGGCAGGTGGTCAGGGGAAAAGTCTGTTTCCCAGCCGCCATGAGGGAGTCAGAAAGCCAACTAGCTTTTGCTTCAACTGAGGCGAGATTTGGGGGGGGATGTGCAAGCGAGGATTGGAATTTGGGCCATTCTTCTTTATTTATTCTCCAATGTGGACGGATTGACCTGGGGGGAGGGTTTGTGAGGCCACTTGAGGAGATGATCACTGGGAGATGGTCGCTTCCCATGTACTGGCCAGTGGAGACTGTTGAAGTGGTAAAGGATCCACTGCCAATGCACAGGTCCAGTGTGGATGACAGGGCCCTTGCTGGGTCCACCCTGGTGCAGAGGCCTGGGGGAGTGAGAAGGGAGAGGCGAGTTGAGGAGAGGAGGGATTGAAAGAGGGCAGCACCTGGGCGGCTGATGGTGGCCGTCGGATCCCAATGGGGGTGGGGGGCATTGAAGTCTCCCATGATGAGGCTTGTGGGGGAGAGTTGGTCGAAGTAGTGGTTGAATTCATCCTCTGTGACTGGGAGGCATGGATTATAGCAGACAAGGACATCGCACCAGGTTCCGCGGATGGCTATCTGAACAGCCAGGAGTTCTAGAAGACCGCGGGGGTATGGAATAAGAGAGCGGGGGCGGAAGCTGAGTCCCTCTTTGATGAGAAGGAGAAGGCCACCACCTCCCCTATTTGGCCTGTCTCTGCGCAGAATGGAGTAGCCTTTTGCTTTCGGAGAAAAGCTGGGGTGAAGCCAGGTTTCGCAGATTCCAACTATGGTGGGAGAGAGGGAGTTGAGAAGTAAGGAGAGGTCTTTCATTTTGTGGCGTAATGAACGGGCATTCCAAAAGATTATCGGGCTTGTTGGTGCCATTATGCCATGAAAGATGATATCATTTGGATGGCACTTGGGAGGAGAGTGATGAGGACCTGTTGAAGAGAGGAGCCCGATTGTAGAAGGGAGATGAATTCTTTTAGTAGATTTAGGAGCTTAGCTATGAATGGCTGTGTGGGAGGTGGTTCTTTGCAATGGAACTGTGGGACATTCTGAATGATTGGAGAGAGTGGATAACGCGGAGGGGTTGGAGAGGGTTGATGTCCAGGGTGATAGTAAAGTTTGGAGTTAGCTTTCTTTGGCGTGGCGGCGGGTAGTTGGGAAGCGGTCTTGTAGTGGATTGCCTTTGGTGGGGTATGGGGGGGGGCAGCAGCAATCTCAGCATAGGTGATCGTAGGATGGCGCTTGTTTCTATTTGAGGCAATTGGGAGAGGGTGGGGATTTGATGGAGGCTTTGGTGTGGCTTCTTGGATGGAGCTGGCTGTGGTAGCCTTTTCTAAGTACAATGAGCGGAGTAATGCATGGGTGGTATAATTTGGAGTACCTTCCTCCACTGCTTTTTGTTGAATCTCTCTTGCTTTCTCAGTATAGAGGCAGCTGTTGGAAGAAGGTCGATGATCCTTATTACAGAAGTAGCAGTGTGGGGAATTGGTACAGTCTTGGCCTTCATGGTGACCACTGCACCTGTTGCATCTCTGGGTAGACTTGCACGTTAGAGTCCCATGACCAAAGCGTTGGCAGGTGTAGCATCTTAGGGGAGGGAGGTGGTAAGGGCTAACTTTATACGAGGTAAAGCCAAGCGCCATTCTTTCAGGGAGATCACCAGCGAATTTGAGACGAGCAGTATAAGTGGAGGCTTCAGGGTGGGTCGACAAGCGGGAGATTTCTACAAGACTGGCAGAGCTATTTTGGTCCAGGATTCGCAGATTTTCTTTTAGATCCTGCTCTTCTAAGGAGGCTGGAAGGCCAGAAATTCTGCCGAATTTGTACTTTCCCATGGAGGCGTCCTTAGGATGCCAGCATTTTACTGGCCAGTTCCCCAATGTGGTCACATCCTCTAAGTCCACTTCCAGTTTTTTTATGTCACATAGCTCTATCCTCATGGCAGTACCCTTGCCAAGAATCCTGCACGAGCCTTCTAGGATGAGTTTGTGGAAAGGAGAGGCATTGAGGGCAGAGGTAACTTTAAGAGGATGGATAAATATGGACTTGTCCTCTGCAGACTTGATAAGGACTACGTTGCGGGGGTTGGAGTCATCCTGATGGGGTGTGGCCTGAGGGCGGGATGGAAGAGGTCTGGCAGTGGCCTTCTTGGCAGATTTGTTTCCAAAACGAGGACGGTGGTCTACTGGAGACGATGGGCTTGGGCCACGCTTCCCCCTGGGGGTTAACATCTCCATCTTGGCCTCGCGGTGACCGAGGCTGGGCCTAGGTCTTCCGAGAGGAGGCCTAGAACTTCCGAGGCTAGGGCTGATTGGCAACGGAGTTGAACTTGGTATTCAGTGGTAGTCCGATGAAGAAGTCAAACGAAACTTATATTCAAACGAACTAATACTCAGGTTCAGGTTGTTATCATAAGACGACAGCCATATCGTTGCTCTTACTTTGTTATCGAATCGAGACTCCCAATCAAGAAGCATATATTTTGGTTTGTCATCTAACATTATTGATAACAATCCGAAAATCTTTATTTAGTCAGCGACGATTTAGTAGTGGTATAGTGTTTAAAGGAGTGTTGACTGAGATTTTCATGAATGGAAAAGAGAATCATAATTTATATTTATAAAAAGCAAATAAAATTTTAAAAACTTAGGAAAATATATAAATTTTGTTTAAGTTAATTTTTTGTCCATGTACATAATTGAAAATGCAAGGGAGAAAAACCTTGGACCTATATCTGAAACTACTGCATTAAACGAAATAGCATTTAAAACAAGACAAACTTATTCCATATTCCTCACCTTAGCAGGGCCTAAATATCGTAGGCGACATAAGCCTACGAAATTTTTCAGGCTTTTCCTCTTATTTTTTTATAATTTAAGCCTAATTAATGAGGGTTATAGAGTTTCCCCGTAAATGGGAGACGCAAGTGTGTAGCGTGGTTTGAGTAGAGAAGTAGCCTCATAACAGTTAAGAAATAGAATTTAGTGACACTATAAGTTAATTTGATTTACAGGGCTATAATATTTACATTAGTCAAAGGACACGTAGGATTGGTGGAGGAATAATTATATATATAATGAACAACATTGTTTCAAGTTTAAATACTTCAATAAAGCAGGATGCAGTTGAGGCACTTTGGATAGATATTAGGTTCAATAAAAAAAAATAGGGCATTTGGAAGTTTTTTACAGGCCACCTGGGCAGACTGATGATATGGATGAACTAATGATAAGGGAAATAAGTAAGGGATGTGAAACAGATGCAGTTATTATTGGGGACTTCAACTTAAACTCTGTGGACTTGGAAAATATGATAGGTAGGGATAGAACAAGTGGCAGGTTCATAGAATGCTTTGAGGATAATTTTTTGAATCAATTTGTTAATAAACGAACGAGGGGGGACAATATATTAGATTCAGTACTTTCTAACAGTGACATTTAGTTCAAGAATTGACTGTTGGGGAAGCATTGGGAAATAGTGACCATCAGATAGTTCGTTTTAACTTGGGAATTGAGTAGGGTAAAATAACCGAGAATGCTGTAAAAGTTCCAAATTTTCATATATGAGATTATGTAAAACTCCAAAGCTTGCTAAATTTGGTAGACTGGGATGTAGAATTCAAAGGTAAAAATGCTTATGGGATGTGGGATACTTTCAAGCATATAATAAATGTAGTCCAAAAACAATGTAACACAAGGAAGGCCATTAGGAACAAAAGTAGGAAACCATTATGGTGGAATCAGGAGATAGCTAGAAAAAAATTCAGGATAAACATGTAGACGAACGGCCCGGCCAGGAAAAATTCTTTTGTGTAAATATTATCATTCACCCGTCTCTGAATATTCATGCGCGTTTGAGTTTTCTGACGTCATACCCCACCCCCAACCCCTATTATAATTCGCAAAACGATTAAAGGCACTGACATGATGTAGTTAAAGCATTCACCTCTGTAAACGTTAGAACATTATAAAAATTAGCATTATATAGTTGGGGGCTGTGCCCCCCAGACCCCCGCATCAATTTAATGAAACTCAGGATCATCGTAGTGCAGTCCACGCATCGTGTTTGCCCCTTCCCCCGAGGAGCCGTCCCCTATAAATGTACTCCAAAGACCTGAAACATTTTGGAACACGGACGAAATAGTACATCAAATCGGCCGGGCCACTCGTCTACATATTTAACTAATTTCAGAGAAAAATAGGGCATATAAAAAATTACAAGTAGAAAATAATATTCAAAATTTAAGTGATTATAGAATGGCTAGGAATGAGTTAAATAAGATTATAAAGAAGAACACAAAAGGGTGTCAGAAATTAAATTAGCTCAGGATAGCAACAAAGATCCTAGAAAGTTCTTTAGTTACTATAAAATTAATAACAAGTCTGGCAGAGTTAAAATAGGACCTATCAAATATGAAGGAGTTGTGAGAGAAACTGATGAGGAAATAGTTGAGATACTAAATGGTAATTTTTCATCAGTATTTATAAAGAAGAAATTAAATAGTCTGGCAGAGTTAAAATAGGACCTATCAAATATGAAGGAGTTGTGAGAGAAACTGGTGAGGAAATAGTTGAGATACTAAATGGTAATTTTTCATCAGTATTTATAAAGAAGAAATTAAATAGTCTGATGTATAATACTCATTGGTCGGGGAAAGAGCTGTTTACAACCATTAGTGTGGATTATAGGATGATAAAAGGACTAATAGATGAGTTAGATACTATCAAGGCCTCCGGCCCTGATAATATTCATTCAAGGATACTTAAAGAAGGAGAAGAAAGTATCTCAATAGGTCTGGAGAATTTATATACTAGGTCACTGGAATTTGGAGAAATACCCGATGATTGGAAGAGAGCGAATGTAGTCCCCATTTTCAAGAAGGGTAGTAAAGAGGATCCAAATAACTTTAGACCGGTTAGCCTAACTCCTGTAGTCTGTAAAATTCTTGAGAAAATAGTTAAAAAAGGGATTTGCCAACATCTAAAGAGGAAGGGGTTAATCAGCGATGCTCAGCATGGGTTTAGATCAGGTAGATCATGTTTGACTAATTTACTAGACTTTCTGGAGTTTGTAACAGATCAAGTAGATAAGGGAAAGAATGTAGATATAATTTACTTAGATTTTAGTAAAGCATTTAATAAGGTACAGCATAGGGGGCTAGTTCATAAATTAAAAATGATTAGGATATTTGGGAGTGTTTCAAATTGGATAGCTGAGTGGCTAAAAGACAGGAAGTAAAGGGTAGTGCTAAATGGTGTAAAGTCAGAGTGGAGGGATGTTATCAGGGGGGTTCCTCATGGATCAGTTCTCGGTCCATTATTATTTGTCATCTATATAAACGATTTTGGGGAGGCAGTTAATAATAAAGTGTCAACTTTTGCAGATGATACCAAATTAGCAGCTGTAGTTAAAGATATTGATGATAATTTTAAAGTGCAGGGGGATTTAAATAAATTGTTATCCTGGGCACATAAGTGGCAAATGACTTTCAACCTTGATAAGTGCAAAGTTATTAACATGGGAAAAGATAATAGAGGATTTAGCTATGAAATGGATGGACATTGGCTGAGCTCAGTAGAGGATGAGAAGGATCTAGGAGTAGTAATAGATAAGTCATTAAGGTTTTCTAAGCAGTGTATCGAAGCAAGAAATAGGGCAAATAGAGTGCTGGGTTTCATTAAGAGAAATGTCAGTTACAAAAGTATGGAGGTTATTCTTAAACTCTGTAACTCTTATGTTAGGCCACATCTAGAGTACTGTATACAGGCATGGTCCCCACATTTTAGACACGATATTAACCTTCCCGAGTTACTGCAACGGAGGGCAACAAAGATTATTCCTTCTCTGAGGCACCTTGAATATATAGATAGACTGAGGGTATTAAATATGTTCTCGTTCGAAAGGAGGTGTGTGAGAGGGGATATGATTGAGCTCTTTAAAATTTTTTCCGGGATAGATAAATTGGATGTTAGCAAGTTTTTTGAGTTAGATGATGGAAATCGAACTAGAGGTCACCACTTGAAAATTAAAAAGCAAGGGTGTAAGTTGGATTTAAGAAAATATTTTTTCCCCAATAGAGTGGTAGACTTCTTGAACAAATTGCCGCTGATCGTAGTAGGTAGTCCAAATTTTATTGTTTTTAAGAGTAGGTTGGATGAGTTTATGGGGAGGGAAGGTTGTAATGGTTCCTAAGTTTTGTATATATTAATATTGTTTGTATATATCTATAGCTGCATGATTTAGTTCTTGACAAGCCTTGATTGGTGATACCCTTGTTTCTGGACGCAATCCTCTGGATGTAGTTTTCCTGGGAGTTTGGGTGCCATAAAAAAGAGGTCGTTTGACTCGGATGACCTATGATGAGCCCTTGTGGCTTTTTTCATCTGTTATATTATATCGTGGGGTACTTTGATTTTGTCTTCCCCTGGTGATGGTGCTTTTTGTGGGTGGATTTTGATGGAGACGGATGACCTTTGATAGGCCCTTGTGGCTTTTGTCATCCGTGAAATTATGTTATGTTATGTTATGTTACGTGCAGAAGTCCAAAAATGCCTCGTTCGCATTTTGAAGGAATAATAATGTTATTCATATTAAGTTCGTATTTTCCTGAATATTTATGAAGACGATAGGTAGAATTGTGTGCAATTTGCTATTGACGAAATTGTGAGAAATAAAGTAGATCCTATGCATTACTCAGTAATATTATTTTCCAACTCTTTTATTGCATAGGAATATAAAATAGCTATTATTTGTTTTAAACTTTGTTTTTGTAGATTGTATGATGAAATATTTGCTAAAATTAGGCAAAATTTATTTTGAATTTCACAATATATCGATACAAGTAAAAAAGAAAGAAAATTAGAAGTGAACAGTTTTCCTCGATTTGTGTTTTTTATTGTATAGTCCTTGATATCTAGGCCCAAAGGTCAGTATATCTTGATGGAAGCGCTCTTCTTGCTCCTATGAGTATGTTCCTATATTCTCCTTGAACTTGTCAAGATGGACATCAAGGATGTTTACCTTCAAGGATGGCCATAGATTTCACTAAGTTCTCAACCAATTCCACATAATTGTTAGCTTTGTAGTTGCCTCCAAAAGCCCTGATGCGCCGAAATAAAACTCTTTCAGGCTTTCTCCCCTTTTTATTAAGCTTTTCAGGGAATTCTGAACTTTATAATTTTCCTGATTTGTGGTCCAACAAAGACACCATCTTTCAATTTTTCTTCGGGAGTTGGGAAAGAAATTTTGATTTTATTTGAAGGCTGAAAAATCTTTGTTAGAGCTCTAACAAATTGTTTCATAACCAAGATGACGAGGAGACTCCATAAACCTCCCCGGAAACCCATCTAAAGTGGTACCACTTTGAAATCTCAAATCACTTCCTAGTTATACTCCTTATAATTCAAAGTTTGTAGCAGGAGCTTGACAGTGTTGTTGTGCTATTTAAGAAATAATGAATGAGTCAAGAGAAAGGATGGATGCTTATTCTAATTATAAAGTACAGCTTTAACGCTTCCTGGTGAGCTGTCGATGAAGAGCATCCACTCATCTTAATTACATGTAACTCTAATTGCAATGGCATCGAACAGACCATATACATCATTACAGTAGCATATTCCATCATGACAAGTAATGAATCTTGATAAATGTTTATGGCTTCATTTGCCTGGTCAATGGCACATTTTTATCCAGCAAATCCCACTTTTTAAGCATGAAAATCAAAAGCTCATTATTTGACTTTGACAAGCCAACAACTCTGACAAGGTCATTGAGATCTGTTTGGTTTGGATAATGTGGATTCTTTTCAAGAGCTATATCCCTGACACTGTACTATACACTATACATCTTCAATGATGTTTTCAGCTTCTAAATTGCTGCGTTCTTCTTAGGGTGGTTTACCACTATGTGGTAGTGGTGCAATGGAGAATGGAAGATAAAAAAAATTAAATAGCAGATGCATTTTCGCCACTTCGACATTTGAAAGAGTCCACCATGAAGAAGTAGTAGCTTTTGACTGGTAAGTGGGTTTACACCAAATATGCTAACCAGAGTTTGTCAGGGTCCCTGTAGGGGAATTGTCACTCCCCCGTTCTCTCGCGGTGGAGTCACGAGGCGATTACCGCAAAGACATCCGGCCCCAGGCACCGTCGGGTCAAGCGCGTAACCGCAGCGCCGCACCACTCGTCGCTATGAAAGACCTAAAGGTTTAAATGAAAGATCTCCCCCAGGAGAGTGAGATTCAATTTCACGTCAAATAATAAATTGGAGACGTGTTTCTCCCAAGCTCGAAGGCTAACGAGGAGCCGATGTAAGACTTGGTGAGAAAAACCGTTGGGCATAAGAACCCTTCTGGGCCCGTCTTCAAGCCTCCCCCTCTCTTACCACTCCCCCGGTGGGGTGACGAAGTATAAATAAGGAACACTGAGGGAAATCGGGGTAGAATCCGTCAGTCTCCAGGTGACGAAGTCCCCGGATTAAGATCGGCCTACCGAGACTGGACAGGTTGTTTACTTGGCTCGCCAGACCAAGAAATACCCTGCAAGAGAGGCAGGGGTACCTACCTTAAGGGGCTAAGAAGCCGCTAACCCTCGAGCTAGTCCCTGGTTATCAAACCAAACGTTAAGTTAACTTTGTTAAGTTCAACTTACTCTCGTCAGAGAGACTCCTCATATCCTGGTGCATCTTAAACACCCGTGGTATTCCTCGTACTTGACGAATTAAGGAAAGAAGAAGGAAAAGGCTTCCCCTTGAGCCCGTTACTCGGTGGCCACACCAAACTTATGAGTTAACTTGGTTGAGGAACCAAGTTCAACTTATTCTCGTTAGAGAAACCCCCTCCGTTATACTCGCCCTTAAGGAAGACTGGAACTAAGAAGAAGCTCATCTTCGAGCTAGTTCCTGATTACCAGACCGACCTTTAAGTTAACTTATTCAAGTTTAACTTATTCTCGTCAGAGAAAGCCCCCTCATCGATCCTCGCCCTTGAAGAAGACCCTCCCCGAGTTCAGCCCTCACTCATGAGGAATTAATTAACGAAGGAGAAAAGCTCCCCCTCGAGCTCGTTACTCGGTGGTCCCACGGCACTCCAAGGTAACTTGGTTTAAGAATCAAGTTCGACTCACTCTCGCCAGAGAGACCACGACTACCTTGGTGCCACATAAAGTACCGTAATTGTTCTCGTCTTAGAAGAACCCCCCCCCCTCCCCATGAATACCGTGTGGATCCCCCAGCTGCTACCCTCTCCAAAAGGACCTCGTGATCCCGCCCACCTACATCTGGCCAGGTTTCACGCGTCGTGAGACAATAACATTCCTGAGGTATTTAAACTCCAGTAGAGTCCGAAAGCCTAAATCTTATATATTGCTGTGTGTAGCGAAATTAACCAATTTTTGAGGGTCAAACTAATTGAATTAATTCTGGTGTATGATAATATTCAGAGTATTGCTGTGGTTAACGTTTAAATTTTGTGTATTCAATTGTTAAAGTTAAAATATAAGTTTATTTTGGGAATTATTGTGCGTTTCGCTATATCCTTACGTGTTTCCAAGGGCCCTCTTCTTTAGCCCTCTTAGAACAAAAAGGGGGGCATTCTACGACAGTCCCCAACTGGCGCCCCAAAGTATGCTTCATTATCTTCACGTCTTCTCATAGATGATCTTACAGCGTACCTTTTTGCTCTTGTTTTGATGAATTGTCCGCAAATATAACATAATGCATCTGGAGAATGATTTCAGCTTCTTGATGCAATTGCGAATCACCTACACTACGACCTACACTGGAGAATAATTGCAGCCTCTTAATGGCATATTTCTTCTCGTGCGTTCATTATGGTAGCCAGAGCTGAAATCATAGCATATCTGTGTATCCCTGTATAAATATTTCTGAATATAACTTTCTGAAGATATTTGTAAAGAATATTTTCATTCGCCCCAACCTAAGGTCTGCGCAACTATTAGTTAAATTAGTAATAGTAGTAGTAGTAAAGGAAACAAAGGAACTCCGTAGTATACAGGGTACCCTGCAGCGAATGCCTCCAGGCTTACTTTGGTGAGACACAAAAGGTGTGGACACCAGGGTGATTGAGCGCAAGCAGGATATTCGGACAGGGCGGTTCAGTAACGCTCTCACCGAACACCTGCGAGATGCCGACCACCGCATCAGCTGGAGGGAGGCAATAACAGTCAAATATGCATCAAAAGAAGGAAGAGGACGGCATTGGAAGCGGCATTCATAGCCACGTCAAAATGCCTAGACACCAATTCGGGTTTCTTTAAAAGAGATCGGAACGTGGCCGAGCAGGTGGTTTTTCCTTTTCCTTTGCTTCATTTACCGTGAAAAGATGCAAAAGAACAACTTCACGGCGATGGATTGTCCCAACAATGGCTTGGACTCTTCAGAAAAGCGACGAATCATCGACGAGCTCGGACTATTGTCAGAGTCGATCATTTAAGATTTCGGATCTTTTTCCCCAAATCTTTGTGAGTTGCTTCGTGATCGAGGCTATCGATCGCATCTTCCCATCGTCTCTATTGTTGTTCGAGGATCAATTGGTTCAGTTCTTTTTTGACTTCTTTACTTCACTGTATTACAAGGAAAGAAAGTACCCTAGAAGACCTTACGGTCCATTCAAAGAGGGTACCTTCGGACTAGCAATCGACTGCGCACATGGCTGCTCAATTGTTTTGCGTCCCTAAACGGCCACTTTTCAAAACTTTGTCTAGTTTTGACTTGAACTGGTCAACAGATTCCCTGTTGACAACTTCCACTGGAAGCGCGTTCCACTTACCGCAGATACTGTAGGTGAAAAAATTTCCACACAGATTGCGGTTGTAACGCTTCAGTTCAAGTTAGCATTTTCTGCATCTGAGTGAGTTAATGCACCCTCCTCGTCCACTAAGGGCCCAATCCTACGATGGATTGGTTTACGGCTATTTACATAGCCTAAGAACTCCTTGGGATTTTCCTTGCAGAGTCTCGCCACTCAGAGTTCCTCAGACCGCTTAGCAGCCCTTATGCTGGACTTCACTCTTCTGGCTAGCCTCAGGTACTCGTCAAAGGCACCCGAGATCTTCAATCGCCGGTACGCATTTCTCTTATCCCTATACAGTTGGCCGATTTCTCGATTAAACCACTTTAGGTGAACAGAAGACCGACGGAGGCATTTCAGAGGGATGCAACTTGATTGAAAACTCATGAACTTATTTTTGAAATTGTTCCACGAATCCTCAACATCTTCGCATACCGCTAGCCTTACATCAGTCAGCCCAGCACGAAGGCTTGCAAAGTCTGCTTTTCTCAAGTCAAATTTTCTTGATTGACTGGCAACATACCTTACCTTCGGGAACTTGACCGTAAATCTAATTAGATGGTGATCACTGCCACCGAGCTCTTCGCCTACAGAGAGATCCTAAACGATAAATCCTCAGAGGTGAAGACCAAGTCGAGGATATTGTCTCCTCTCGTCGGTTCTCTGACCCATTGAGTGAGGAACTCGTTGTTGGCGAACTCCAGGAGTAGCGCGCTCTCGCCACAGGCTGCTCTGGTTTTCCAGTCAACTTGTCTGTTGAAGTCGCCCATAACGATGCACACTCTGCCTTGAACAAGCTCACCCAGCAGCTTGTACAGTTGCCTGTCCTTTTCAACGGGTTGGGAAGGGGGCCTGTAAAGCAGCAGGGTCCTGTATCTGACAGGAACTATCTCTAAGTCAACGCCTAGGAGCTCGTGATCGGATATAATGTTGGAGTTCGAAGATTTGATTGTATCCTTGACATACAACATTACACCGCCACCCTCTCTGTCTGGCCTATCTTTGTGGAAGAGTTGGTATCCAGGAACCGTGAATTCGCTTTCAAAGTCTCGGTTTGAGGTTTTTATCCACGATTCGGTTATGGCTACCATTTCAGGTTCTTCCGTCGCTACGAGGCCACGGAGCTCAGGAAACTTGTTCCTGATTGACCTGGCATTGAACAGAAGAACTTTGAGAGAGTCCCCTAATGTAGGACCCCCTATACTCTTCCGTTTCCCGGCTTCTTGGTTGTCGCGGTGGCACCATTTTTGACAACCTCCAAGAAAGTTGTTTGGGGAGTGAGTCGGGCGTACTGGCATACGTCCGTCTTCCCAATGGGCCGGACACTCCTTTAGGTGCGCTCCACAAAATCCTGGATGAGGTTGGCTAGGAAAGCCTTGCCCTTAAAGGAGAGATGCACCCCATCCATTTGGTAGGTCTTTTCTTCTTCCTCTTTTCTACCATAGAATATGGCGTAGGGGTCGACAAAAAAGACCCCCTCCACCGTACAGAGGTCTGAAAGGCACCGGTTTAGCGACATATTCCTCAGGGGGGCAGTCCGGCTTGGACCCCACCTCGGGAGCATCCCCATCACGACGTGTCTGCGGGTTTTCAATCCACAGTCGTCGACAGCGCCCATAACCGTCTTCATAATCTCGCCTGAAGGGCCTAACCTACCTCCTCTGAGGTAGAGGTCGTTGCCACTTACCATAAGGGCAACGACTGAAGTCTCAGAAATCTGAGACTTCTCGGCCTCATTCTCACAGCCTGGGAAGCAGCTCACCTTAACGCTTGTGCGAAGGCGGGCCGCTAGCAGGGGCTTCAGGCTTCGTGCCTGGGAATCACCCACAAGGCTGATCCTAGCACATTTGCCTGCTGAGCTGTGAGTCTTTATTTTCTGAGGCAAGCTCTCTGATTCCTCTTTCTTCCCCGTCATGGTCTTTTCAGGCTTTTTTTTTTCTTCTTCTTCTTCTCTATCATCTTTTCCCCCAGGTCATCCTTTTCATTAACTTCCCCGTAAGGGGCGCGGCGATTTGCCATCCTGGCCGCCGTGCTGACAGGATCCAGCGCTCCGTCCGGCCCCAGCTTAGCCTCTCTTCCTTCCTTCAGATAGCCCGATTTCTCCCCTACCTCGTCGCTTTTCATACAACCTCTCCCACAACTTTCTCTGGTCAGCCTCTAATTTCACAGGGTAGAATGCTGACCTTCTTCTCAAGCCAACCACCCCGGATGGGGGCTGAGGGGGGAGGGGACATTGTTCCCTAACCCCTCAGCTCCGGTTCGGGATGGGGGTTTTTTAACAACCTGCTTCATCCCCACCCATACCTTCCTCACATCCCTTTTCCTCTCCTCTTCACATTCTATCTGTTTTACGCCGTGTCTAAGGTGGAGCCGCCATGCCGAAGGACTGCCAGGCCACCAGGCGGGAGGGGTGGTCCCAAATGGCGGCGCCTGGCTCTGCCGGGCCTGTGAGCACCTCTTGCAGTGCGGGCTACTGCAAGAGGTAGTGAGCGATTGCGTCCCGTAAAACAAAGAGGGTCACCATGCCCAATGATGAAAAAAAAAACCATCTTCCCTTAATTCCCCATTGCTCATCGACGGAGCCGCCCTCGGGCAGCTCCAGCAAAAAAATGGAGGTCCCCCCCCCCTGTGCTTGCACAGGGGACCCTCCATATTTCTCTAACCGGAGAGGAGGCTTTCTCCTCTCCTTTTCCTACGGGTGCAGGGGCCTCCCCCTCATCCCCTTCTCTGGAGGTGCTTTCGGGCACCTCCCTTTTCCCAGCGGCAGTCCCCTCTTTTCTTTCCAAGGGGACTGCCAAGAAAGCCAGCAGGCAGCCCTTAGCCAGCCGCTCTGCATCAAAGCGGCTCGGTAGGGCAAACCCCCTTAGGGGGGAGAGGCAAGCCAGGCCCCTTCGGTCGCTTCCCTCAAAAGACCTGCTGGCAAGAATTTTAAACCTTGCTGGGGTCAAGGCCTGTGCCTCCCTACACAAGACTGGCGACACTGCCAAGGGGACCTGCAATGTCCTGGGAGGGGATGGCCAACTGGAGAACCCCTCCTGTGATAAACATGGTCCTTGAGGAGACCCAGCCTCAGACGGTAGGGCCTTTCATGAGGGGGAATTCGGGCTCGGCGCCAAGCACCGAACCCGAATCCGCCCCTATGCAAGGTCCTCCCCAAATGGCTGAGGGCTCCGAGGCAGTAAAAGGAGGGGAGGGATCTCCTCCGACAGGTGCCCCTACGACAACCAGGACCTTTTCCATTTCGGAGAGGGACCTGGGTGAGGCCGGTCCATCTGGCCTGGGGGCTTCTTCCGGCGGAGGTGAGAAGCGGGTTCATTTCCCGCCCTCCTCTCCAAAAAAGAAAAAGAAACAGACAAAAAAGACTCGGGGTTCCTCTCCATCCGCGGGGGCTGCGGGGACGGATGGGTCTGCTGCCACTCTGGCAAGCGACCAAGCCAAGATCGGCACATCCGCCGCCTCTGCCCCCCCGGTTGCGGAGCCACTGACTAAGACGAATACCAAGAGTGCACAGGGCGGAGCCTCGATGACATCGGGACCCCTCATTCAGATGTTACCTGGCGTTTTCGAGCGCGCTGGCTTCAAACGCTTCCTCGTTATTCGCTCCACTGATGGCACCATGTTGTCCAAGGGCAACATGATCCATCAGAGGAGAAGATTAGCTAGTGCAATTGGTAGAGAGCCGAAGGTGACCCGTTTCTCGGACGGCAGCCTTCTGGCGAATGCGGCGAATCCCGCCGAGGCGGCCAAAATAAGTGCTCTTCGGACACTTCATGGCACCCCGGTGAGTGTGACGCCGCACTCTACCATGAACTTTGTGAAAGGAGTAGTGTTTGCGAGGGAACTCGTTGACTACTCCATTGAGGACATCACCCTAGAGCTGGCAGACCATGGGGTGGTCAAGGTCGAACGTGTGATGAGAAAACAGGGAGGGGCTTCGAGACCCACCCCTACACTCTTCGTCACGTTCGACAGTGACAAGCTCCCTGAGTCGGTGCGTGCCGGTTGGTGCCGCTACCGCGTGAAGGCATTCGTGCCACTGCCGCGGCAGTGCTATTACTGTCACCGCTTCGGCCATACGAATCTCTCATGTAGACGTGCAAAGTCGGGGTCACCCGAAGTCTGTGTAAATTGCTCCAAGGTCGCACACGATAAGTCCAAATCGTGTGTGGCCAAGTGTGTCAATTGCAGAGAGCCGCACCCTGCTTCTTCGAAGCAATGTGGTGCATATCTCCTGGAGAAAGAAATCCTGGCCGTTCAGGCCCAGGATAGACTCTCATTCCGCGAGGCTAAGGACTTGGTCCTGGAGCGCCCAGCTCTGCCTGGGACGTCATATGCCTCAGTAGTTCGAAAGGCACCCTCTGCTCCTGGCCCATCCAGGCCAACGAGCACGGTTGTTTCCGCGCCCATTCGGAGCCCTTCTGCGGGCTCTACCCACCCCGGGCGCTTCCCTGGTAAAGCTGGCGGCAAAAAGGGTTCATACCCAGCCCCGGCTAAAACCAGGGCTCCCCCCTCTTCCCCCAGCGTGACCGTTTCCCGCAAGGCGAAACGGCCACGTGCCTCCACCGAGTCGTTAGACTCACAGGAGGCAACACCCCTGAAGATGGTCGCTAGGCCATCCTCAGGGGTTCCTAAAGCTGTCCCCCGAAAGGAGGACAGCAACAAAGGAGCTTCGGCTCCTTCGCCCACGCCCCAAGGTGGAGCGAGTGGCTCGGAGACGGTGGTTCCTCGAAAAGAGGCCCCCCCGCCTCCGAAGCCGCAGCGCCCGCCTAAGGTTTCGAGGCGGAGGGAGGAAAAGACTCGCATGGCGAGCCCAACCTCCCCCAATAAGTCCTCGAAGGCGACAGCGCCTCCAGCGCTTTGTCCGAGCAACAGCGCCCGGGGTTCTGCCCCCGGGAAGCGTACGGCCATTCCCGTGAGGGTCTTCAATTCGAGGAGGGCCCCGGCGTCTCCTCCGAGCTAGGCCTTGAGGGCATATTCCTTCAATGGAATTGCCGTGGACTCCGGGCCAACTGGGAGGAGCTGCGGAGGCTCGCCTCGTCCCGTTCCCCGTTAGCCTTTTTTTGCAGGAGACCATGCTAGGCGCGTGCCCCCTGCCTGCCCTCCCGGGGTATAAGAGGCTTGCGACACCACCACGGCGGGATGGCCGGGCTGGGGGATGCGCGGTTTACACCCGGCATGATGTCTCCGTTCTTCCTTTCTCTTTAGATACCTCCTTTCAGGCAGTGGCTGTGCAGCTGCACCTGGATAGGAGGTATACTATCATTTCTGCGTACATTCCACCGTCAGCTGACTTCGACGCGGGGGACTTCCGCCGCGTCGTGGCACGGTTGCCGAGGCCCTATCTCTTGCTTGGAGATCTGAACGGCAGGCATCCTCTCTGGGGAGATTACTCCATAAATCCCAGGGGACAAGTCCTTGCCGATCTGATCGAAGAGCTTGAGATGGGTGTCCTAAACGTGGATGAGTTTACGCATCACTGTCCGAGAACCGCTTCATTTTCTTGCCTTGACCTATCTTTGTGCTCTTCGGATGCACAGCCTGATTTTGATTGGGGGGTGGTCGATGACCTCCATGGTAGTGATCACTTTCCCATTCAAATATCCTTTTCAGGGCAACTGCCGCCTGAGAGACCACCTCGGTGGTGCTTGGCGCGGGCGCGGTGGCCTGCATTTCAGGAAATGACTGAATTCTCTATCTCAGTCGAGGAGTTTAGGTCGGTAGATGAGGCCGTTGAGTTCTTCTCCAGCAACCTCATCGCCGTGGGCCTGACTACTATTCCTAGGACGTCTGGCCGTTTTGCAAGCCGACCACTCCCATGGTGGTCGGCCGAGTGTGAGACGGCCCTCAAACAGAAGCGTTATGCCTACATGCGCTATAAGCGCCGCTCGAACGATTTCACTGTCGCTGAATTTCGTCGGGCTAGGGCTAGGTTCCGGTATATTTCGAAGCACGCCCGCCGCTCTACTTGGCGGGCATACGTGTCTTCACTTAACGGGAAGACCCCTTTAGCTGAGGTGTGGAAGCGAGTCAAAAGGATTCGGGGAAGGTTCTCGCAGGACCCCCCTCCCGTTCTCCAGGAGAATGGGACCGCAATCTCGGACCCCGCGTCCGTGGCGGAATCCTTAGCGACCGCTTTTTCCGCATTCTCTAGCCGTGATGCTGCTCCGCCAGCATTCAATGCACGTCGTGATGTCGCGGAAGGCCGCCGGCTGGACTTTTCCTCCAGAGGCGGAGAACCCTTCAACGACAAGTTTACTATGAGTGAGTTGCGTTCCGCTCTCGCTTCGTGCGCGGACACCGCCCATGGTCCGGACGATGTCCCGTACGCTATGCTTCGACACCTGGGTGAGCGAGGCATGGCCTTTCTGTTAGATTTGTTCAACAGGATCTGGGTGGAAGGTCTTCTCCCAGACTCCTAGTGAATCGCTACTGTGCTCGCCTTTCGCAAGCCGGGGAGAGATCACTCTACTCCGACCGGTTTCCGCCCAATCTCTCTAACCTCTTGCGTGTGCAAGTTGATGGAGAAATTGGTAAATGTTAGATTAGCCTATTTCCTGGACAGCGGAGGCCATCTGTCTTCTGCACAGTGCGGCTTCCGTAAGTTCCACTCCACGTCGGATGCTCTGCTCCGACTGGAAAGTGCCGTCTGCGAGGCTTTCCTTCGTAGACAGCACTACGCCACGGTGTTTTTTGATCTGGAGAAGGCCTATGATACCGCATGGCGATGCGGTATCATGGAGACTCTCCACACGATGGGGGCGAGGGGACGCCTCCCAATATTTATATCTGAATTTTTGCGAGATCGTCGATTCCGCGTACGGGTGGGGGGAGCCCTCTCCCTTTCAAAGGAGCAGGAAGAGGGTGTCCCGCAGGGAAGTTTCCTCAGTGTCACACTCTTTGCCCTGAGCATCAACGGCATCACCTCGGTGCTGCCGGAAGATGTTCTCGCTACGCTCTACGTGGACGACGTTTCGATCTCTTTTGGCGCGGTCCAGATGCCAACTCTGGAGCGTCGACTCCAACAGGCATTGAACCGCGTCTCTCGCTATTCCGAAGCGCACAGGTTTCGGTTTTCTTTGGCCAAGACTAAGGTGGTGCACTTCTGCTGCCATCCACGGCTTCACCCCGACCCAGATTTGTTTCTTAATGGGGTGCACCTGGATGTGGTTGAGTCGCACCGTTTTCTTGGTCTTGTATTCGACCGACGCCTCACCTGGGAGGCTCATATTCGCAGCCTTAGGGTCTCTTGTACCCGCGCCATGGACATCCTCCGTTCCGTGACGTTCAGCGCTTGGGGCGCTGATAGGGCTACCGCCTTACTTTTTTATCGATCCTTTGTTCGCTCGAAGCTCGACTACGGATGCGAGTTTTATGCATCCGCAGCCGAGCGTTTATTGCGGAAGGTGGATTCGATCCACCACACCGGCCTTCGCCTTGCGACCGGTGCCTTCCGCACTTCCCCCATTGAGAGCCTGTTGGTCGATGCTGGGGAGATGCCACTCGCTCTGCGCCGCGTGCAGTGCATCACTCGCCTGTACGCGCGAGCCCGGCGCCTCCCTCAGTCGCCAACAGCTCTCACTGCATCCGCAGCTGATCTCGATGGTACCTATGCCGCCGAGAGACGCCAGTCATACCCTAAGCCCTTTGGGTTTAGGGCCAGGAAACTCCTTCGAGAGGTAGATATAGCTCTCGGGCCGGTGGCGCCTCTGGTTCTGCCCAGGACGCCACCCTGGAGGGTACCACATTTGGCTGTTTGTCGCCACGCCTCTGCTCCCAAAGCTTGTACTGCGCCGGGAGTATTGCGTTCGACCTTTTTGGAGCACACATCGTGTCACGCTGGTACCGTGCCAGTGTATACGGATGGCTCCAAGTCCCAAGAGGGGGTCGGCTTCCACGCCGTATCCCCTCTGTTTGAAGTCAGCGGGGCTCTACCGGGCGCTTCGTCTGTCTTTACGGCCGAGCTGGTGGCAATACACCACTCGGTACGGGAGATTACGCGACGTGCCCGGTTCGAAGACCGGATTGTGATCTATAGCGACTCACAAAGCGTCCTGAGTGCTCTCGGGGCATTGGAATCTCCGCATCCCCTGGTTCGCGAAATCCGTGACGCCACGGTTTTGGCGAGCCGGGCAGATGTCGAGATTATCTTCTGCTGGGTTCCTGGACATGTAGGAATTGCAGGGAATGAGCGCGCCGATGAGGGCGCCAAAGAGTCCGCGAGGACTCTGTGACCGGACCAGTGTTTTGCTCTTCCTCACACTGACTACATGGCAGGAATACGGGCAGCTCTTCGGACTGCTTGGCAAAGAAGATTGGAGACGGTCGAGGGGAACTTAAAGTTGCGTGCCATTGCGCCGCGACTGTTCCCATGACCTATCCCCCAATGCCGCGGCGGCTTCAGGTTGCTTTCTGTCGTCTCCGAATCGGGCACACTTGTGTGACGCATCGCTATCTGATGGAGCGCTCGCCTGCGCCCTATTGCAACGACTGCGTCGTCCCCCAGACTGTTCGGCACATTCTTGTCGAATGTCCCAGTCTGGGTGATCTTCGCGCACGACACCTGTCCCGGTACCGGGATGGGCGGGGTTGCTATCGCCTGTCCCTTGTGCTCGGGACGAGTGCGTGTACTTTGACTGGTGGACTTATTGACTTTTTGGGGGAGGCCGGCCTTCTCCCTTTTATTTAACCCGATTTAATTGTTGTTGTTGTTTTTGTAATTGTTTTTGTTATTGATTTGTTATTGTTATTTCTTTTTATTGTTTTCTGTTTAATTTTTTAAAGTAGCCTAGAACTAGGCTGTTTTTTACGGCGACTTATGCCTAAGTCGGCAGTCGCCAGATAGCCCCTCAAATAAAAAAAAAAAAAAAATTTCCATTAACTTCTTTTACCTTTTCTTCTTCTATTTCTCTCTCTTCCTCTTTCTTCTTTACCTTCTTCGTTTTTTTTTCTTTTTGTCATTTGGCGTTTCTGCCACATTCGGGCCCGGCCTCTCTGCAGAGGTGGTGTTTGCCACAGGACTCGAGAGCTCGTTTAACTTATCTTCGAGCCTGCGGATCTGGTGGGAGTGCTCATCCTTGAGCCTCTCGATTTTCTTTTAGAGGTCTTTAGTTCTTTCCCTGTAGTAGGCCACTACTTCCTCTACTTTCTTCTTTAAGATGCAAGTGGTGCATACACTGCCTGGGTGGCATTTCGCATAGCAGCCCTCCGGGAAGTCAACGCACCACTTGTCCTTCTTACATGTAGCACACGTGAATTTTAGCGCTGCTGGACCTTTCTTGCCTGCCATTTTGAACACTATATTGCTTAAGCTTGTGACCAATCAATATATAAAAAGGGGGTTTGGTGAGTTCTCCCCGCGTGAGTCGCTCCCGCCTATTGATCGGAGTCGTTTCGGAGTCTTCCAGAAGGCACGCTCCATGTGCTGCTGTTCGTCCGACCGAGTCGTCAAGCCTCGGCGTGCCGTGGCTCCCAACCAAACACCACAGACGGTCCTCGAAAGGGCCATCGATTTGTCCCCAGGTGAACAACAACGAAGCACTCCCCTTACTAAACTCCTACTAGTTCCTTTCACAACGGCCATAATCTCACGGCAGGGTTTAATGGATATCCCGCCCCACCAAGAGACTCGACCCAAGGCTTTTTATTGGCCTGGCAACAAACCTGGGAACAAAGGGCCGTCACCTCGGACTGATGCTACCAGAGGCACCCGTCAACGGGCACTGGGAACGGTTAATAAGTACGCGCCAGGGAAGGGGTTAACGGGGCACTACCCTCATCCCATTCATCGTGCCCGACGCCTAGGACACCTCTAGTCCTAGTCTCTCGCAACCAGTGAGCGTCGATTGGCGTCGTTTATAGAGGTTCCAAAGCCTCTCTTCTGACGCGTGAAGTAGCTGCCAGGTGCTTATATGTAGATAAAGGGAAAAAAGGGAAAGAGTGACATGATAGGAGTAGGCTTTTTTTCTTTTTGTATAAGTGGGAGAGATAGGAGAAAAGTAAAAAAAGGAGGAGGATAGAGTAGAAAAAGGAAGGAATGACGCACTTAGTCTGGAACCTCGTTTCTGACCAAATTTACAAGGGAAGCCCTACCAGGGGTACCCAGAAGAGGTACCCCCGCCGACATAGCTCGAAAAGTCAAAGGTACACACAAGCTCTCTTCCCGCGACAAGGGGGCGTCACCTCTCCCTCTACGCATTCCTGGTATTGATTTCATACAATAACTTCAGCTCACGGTATAATTCCTTCACGTATTCTGTCCATCTGTAGGTAGAGATGGTCCTATACTCGGATTTTGGGATTCAAGCCCTATCTGCACCGATGAGCTGGTTATTGATGTCGTCGAGTGCCTCGTCAATCTCCTTGAGAATTGCCTCGTCCAAGTTGGGCGGATCGTAGGCTTCGAAAGGCGCGCGTACCGTGTCCAGTGTGCTCTTTTGTAGTTCTTTCTGACTACATATGGAACTTGTATAGGGTTCTTGTTGATAGTGAGTAGGATCCCTATATGGTCACTACATGGTACCGGGACTGGTTCATGTAGTAATTGAATGGCAGCTGACGATTCGCCAGATATATGTCTGGTTTTGTGGCACTTCCTGCTCTGACAAAGGCGTTGGAATTCGAGGCCTATTTGCTGGGAAATATTTCTGTCTCGCAATAGGTCCGGGCTTTTTCATATACCGTTGAAGGTCCTGTAACCGGATTCTTGGCATCTGGCGTTCAGATTCCCCATTAATATAGTGGGGGCTCTTCTGTCAAATAGGCCAGTGATAATATGAATTGTCAACACACGTCTCATTGGCGGTTGATATCCGGTAGCAATGACCAGCTTTCCTATGTCGAGTTTGACCTCAATTGTGAGGTAGGATTCTTCTAGATTTATTATTTGCTTGTATTTAATCCCTTCCTTTATTGCAATAGCGGCTCCTTCGAACCGCTCCTGCGAATAATTTATGATCAACACATCGCAGTTCCATATTCTCATTTCTGCACTACGCGTGTCGATCCCGTGTTCTGAAATTAGGATGATCTCTCTCTCTCTCTCTCTCTGACTATGGATCTCTTGACTTGCTCTGATCCCACACACCCCCTCTCTCTCACACACACGCACAATTTCTCTTTATCTCTCTGTGAATGTTTTTCTTCTTCTTGTCTCTCTCTCTCTGATTATGGATCTCTTGACTTGCTCTGATCCCCCACACCCTCTCTCTCTCACACACACGCACAATTTCTCTTTATCTCTCTGTGAATCTTTTTCTTCTCTCTCTCTCTCTCTCTCTCTCTCTCATTCTGTCTCCGAATCTACCCCTCTCTGAAACTATCACCCTCTTATTTTCTCTCACTCAACCTATCTCTATGCATCTCTCTCTGACTCTATCACTCTCTATAAATCTATCTCACTCTTTTTCTTTCTAACTCTCTCTCTCTCTCTCTCTCTCTCTCTCTCTCTCTCTCTCTCTCTCTCTAGAACTCGTAGCGATCGGACGTTTCGACTCGTCGCTTCCCGCTCAAAAGACATTCCTGAATTTACATGTTATCTCTTGTTTTCTTTGTTATAGTGCTTTGCGAGTTCCTGTGTATCGTGTTTAGTCTGTTTTACTAGTCTATAACATCATTATTTTCTTTAATTTTGGTTTATATTCATTTCTTGTTTGTGTTGAAATTTCTTTTAAGCTGCCAAGTGCCTTAAACTAATCGTTGCAGCATCCTAGTGCTTTACTAGTACCTGTGTCTTGTATTCATAGTGTTTTAACAGTCTAGAACATCATTATTTTCTTTAAATTTGGTTTATATTCATTTTTGTGTGTGTTGCAATTTATATTGACCCACTAAGGGCTTTAAAACAATTATTGTGTTGTCCTCACTACAAAAACAGAACTGAACACAGCTGTTTATCTATTCAATTTTCTTTTTTCTTTTTTTACTCTTCTAGTTTTATTCTTATTAATTTCCCCATACTCTATTCAATTTAATTCAATTTATTCCAAACATTTTAGAATGTGTGGTGTAGTTTTCACTGCAAGTCTCTTTTCTATATTTGACAGTTTTACGTGACATTCCAGCTCAAAAAATTGGCTTACTCCCTCCCTCTACTCTTATTGTACTAACACCGCAAAATACACATATCTCACACAGTCGTACAAGTAAGAGAAATACAAAAAAATTACATACGCACACAAACATATATTCCTTTTAGCTCTTCTCCTTTTCTTAACCTTAACACACAATTTAATACACATCCCCAAGCATACACACACATGCACTTCCGCTCACGCCATACTCACACATCGCACACAACACATCCAACATACCACCAAATAAGTAAGATAAATACAAATCGCACTCATACAAGGAAGAGATATACATGCAAATTGCATACGCACCCAATATACACTCCCTTCAACCTTTCTTTGATTTTTTTCATTTCAACCTTAAACACACACACACACACACACACATCGTTATAATACATCCCTCATCCATCCACATAACTCAAGCGCACACACACATAAAAATTTCACTCTTCCACACACACACACGAACATTTGTGCTCAGCCATTCTCACACATCACATATGTACACATCCTTCAAACAGTCCTATAGGTGAGAGGTTTCATACACATGCGCACACACATACAGACATTCTAGGGATAGAGGCAATATGCCAGGAGCAAAGAAATTAAAGGGAATTTTGAAGATATACTAGCATTTGTATGTTTTGTCAGATTGAGTTGGAAATGGAGAGAAAGTTCAATGATGTGGAGCAACGATATCATCGTGAGGTGACTGTTGTAAGGGACCACTTGGGGTACTTAGAGGAAAATTGCCTCCAAGAGTTGACGGAATTGAAAAACTGGGTCGGTCAACTTTGGAAGGAGGTTAGGCGCCTTAACCACGTGACGGGGATGGCGAGAGACCGTAGGAAAGATCCAGAAATAGATAAGGGGGAGTGGAAATATTCATAGGAGATCCGGACAGGGAAGGGTTGGTACAGTTTGCTCTGGGGACGGAGAGAGGAACAAAGTAGAAATGGAAACGGGTCAAAGTGCAGGGGGCGGGACGAGAGGAACGGAATAGAAGCGGAAAGGGGACAAAGTGCGGATGAGGGGGGATCCCAGGGAAGCTGCCTTTCGCCCTAAAGATCCCTTGAGGACTAATAGTGGGCTTGACGGGAGAAACTTCGATGCCAACTGCAGTTATGCTGAAGTTATGGCTTCGTCGGCTTTTCTCGACAAGAATCCAGCGCAGTCTGACATAGGTGGGAGAACTACCACCTTGGCTAAAGACGTAGATGCTGGGAACCAGGTTTCAAACTCTGGTGGTGCTCCTGTAAGCGAGAAGAAGAAACAGGGAAAAATATGAAGGGAAGAAGAGTTGCTGAATTAGCCACGGGTGAATTGGCTACACCCTTAGTGGGCACATAGGTGGAAACCACCACTTTGGCTGGGAATATACGTAATGGGAACCGGGTTGCAACCTCTAGTGGGGCTCACTTAAGCAAGAAGAAAATGAAGAGAAAAAGTAAAAAGAAAGGGCAGGGACAGGGAGTTGCTGCAGCAACCACGGGCGAAGGCGACATACTTAGAGGCACACAGATGAAGAGTAAGTCGGGCTCCGGGACTACGAGGGAGAAACCAACGCATCTGAACCGATTTGCGCTCTGCGGTCAAATGGAGGAGTGCAAAGCGTTGTGGTGGGGGACTCTCAGGCCTGAAACCTAGAAAGCCACATTGTAGAAGCTTATGGAAACAGATGTAAGGGTCGAGGCACTCGGGAGAGATATCGAGAGGCTGGAGATTCCCTCCAGAAATTGTGTACTCGCCTCGATGGTGAGTGGAAACGATTTTTTTCAGAAAGGAAGGGGACGGTAACACTGAAACCATCCTGATGAATGAAATGGTGACTCCGGATGATCTTCGTGCTAAGACCGACCAGGGATTGTTAGTAGGGATTGTACCCCGAAAGTTTTCGTATGTGCACGCAACTAGTAAACATCTGGGTATCAATGCAAGATTAGAGCACCTATGTGCCATGATAGGCGTCAAATTCCTATATCCGTTTGGTCGATTCTTTGGAGTTGACGACCTATATACAGAGGATGGTGTATACCTCAGCAGCCGAGGTCAGAGAACTCTAGCCGATCTCAAAGACCAGAACGCTTTCTGGCTGATGAGGGCCCCACGGGCATTACCGGGAGAGCGCTTGGGAAATAGAAGAAGGTTATGATCAAGAGGGGAGGCGTGGAGGCCCCCGTGACTGGTTAACCCAACGCACCTCGAGCGAAGAGGAGTATAGAGAACTCAGCCACCGTGGATGAACTAGAGTCCCATGAGAAGGAGGCAGGCTTTTAGCTTAGGGAGATAAACATCGGTGCGCCCGTTTCTGGCGAACAGGCTTTATCTCAACCCGGGGGTAATACGGAGCCTTCTAGCAGCGAAGAAGATACAGTTCCCACAGGGCAGATCCCTGCGACTCAGGTGTCGCTCGAGGTGCTGCGCCTGCTTCAGGGTACAACAATGTAACGTCTAAGGATATGGGACGTGAGGAATAGTCTGCTTTCCTTTAAATGCCTATTCATTAACGTCAGGTCAATACGAAACAAGTGGGACGACCTTGTGGTCGTATTGTCTGGTGACACCCGAATAGACGTAGTGCCATCGAGGGTGAGTATATGATTCCCGGTTCCATGATGTTCCACCGCGATAGACCAAATCGAGAAGGTGGTGGAGTATTGTTATACGTCCGTAACAACTTTCCCGCGGTGGAGTGCAATGTTAGAAGTGTCTACGAGATCCTAGGAATAGACATAAATCTTGGCAGCGCCACATACCGACTCGTGGTGGTATGCTAAACTTGCCGAATTTGTGGAAAATCGACCAAGCCTTATTATGGGCGATTTTAACCGTCGTGAAGTTGAATGGGATGATGGATCGTGTGACGGCGAGGAGAGGCGACTCATTGACTTTGCTGACAAAGTCAATGTTGCTGTTGCTGTGACAACAGTCTCTTTATGACTAACTATCTCTTTAATGAATGGCTCGCTTTCTATCTATCTATATATCTGTCTGTCTCTCTTTCTCCATATATATATATATATATATATATATATATATATATATATATATGATGAAAATTAATGCAATATCGCAAGAAAAGATGAGGAATTAAACCACATTCTCCGAAGACAATTTAATTCAGAACAGTTTCGGTGTATCTCACACCCTTTTTCAACTGACACTGGATAGAAAATATAAGAAAAGTGCTTACAAACATAACACAGGGTCAGGTCGTGAAAGATCCCCTCTTTTTTCACCTAATCCCCTACTTGTGGCTAATCAGGGGGTTGGGGGGGTTAGGCCTAAACATATTGAAGGGCTGACATTTTACTATTTTGTTTATTTGCTTTCGTATTACAGGATTAAAAGAAAATTGACCCTCATATAGATTTAAATTAGGAACTGACAATATCAAGCTCGATTCTACGATTCTTCTCATAACATAGGTACCCGATTTAAATACCATTTTACTTCCATTGAAATCGATCGAATGATTCAAGTCTCTAACATGGCAAAATATTCCACTGCTTTCGCTGCCCACTCTAATAGTTTAAAGGACATATTTGGAAAAGCGGGTATTAATCTAGCCTTTAATTATAATAATTCCTTAAATCAATTGATGATTGCCAGGAAACCCAAAGAACATCATAACATAGGAGTATATGCAATACCATGCAACGATTGCCATAAAGTTTATATAGGGGAAACTGGGAGAAATCTAGACAAGAGATTGTATATACGCGTGGACATTTGCGAGGCACTTTGCTGATGTCATTCTAGTACCAGGGCCATGTTCTCCACAAATATTGTTATACAAGTAAAGTAATATTTTATGCCGAAGAAGGTTTATCAGCCCTTGTGAAGTCACAAAATTCAATATTTCTTTAAGGTTAATATTTATTTCCGAGCTACGATGTAAAGGGTTAGGAGTAGAAGGCTATTTAAACATGTTCAGTTTTGGTAAATCTACAGATTAACGTCAAAAACTCACCAACCGTCGCAAACAATTTCTCGATTTTTTTTCATCATAAAACAAAGGGGAAAAAAAACAGAGTTGCCTATCTTCAAATGAGTGAACGTAACTTATGCCGCTTCGTCGGCTTTTCTCGACAAGAATCCAGCGCAGTCTTACATAGGTGGGAGAACTACCACCTTGGCTAAAGGCGTAGATGCTGGGAACCAGGTTTCAAACTCTGGTGGTGCTCCGTAAGCGAGAAGAAGAAACAGGGAAAAATATGAAGGGAAGAAGAGTTGCTGAATTAGCCACGGGTGAATTGGCTACACCCTTAGTGGGCACATAGGTGGAAACCACCACTTTGGCTGGGAATATACGTAATGGGAACCGGGTTGCAACCTCTAGTGGGCCTCACTTAAGCAAGAAGAAAATGAAGAGAAAGAGTAAAAAGAAAGGGCAGGAACAGGGAGTTGCTGCAGCAACCACGTGCGAAGGCGACACACTTAGAGGCACATAGATGAAGAGTAAGTCGGGCTCCGGGACTACGAAGGAGAAACCAACGCATCTGAACCGATTTGCGCTCTGCGGTAAAATGTAGGAGTGCAAGGCGTTGTGGTGGGGGACTCTCAGGCCTGAAACCTAGAAAGCCACATTGTAGAAGCTTATGGAAGCAGATGGGAGGGTCGAGGCACTCGGGAGAGATATCGAGAGGCTGGATATTCCCTCCAGGAATTGTGTACTCGCCTCGATGGTGAGTGGGAACGATTTTTTTCAGAAAGGAAGGGGACGGTAACACTGAAACCATCCTGATGAATGCAATGGTGACTCCGGATGATCTTCGTGCTAAGACCGACCAGGGATTGTTAGTAGGGATTGTACCCCGAAAGTTTGCGAATGTGCACGCAACTAGCAAACATCTGGGTATCAATGCAAGATTAGAGCACCTATGTGCCATGATAGGCGTCAAATTCCTATATCCATTTGGTCGATTCTTTGGATGTGACGACCTATATACAGAGGATGGTGTACACCTCAGCAGCCGAGGTCAGAGGGCTCTAGCCGATCTCAAAGACCAGAACGCTTTCTGGCTGATGAGGGCCCCACGGGCATTACCGGGAGAGCGCTTGGGAAATAGAAAAAGGTTATGATCAAGAGGGGAGGCGTGGAGGCCCCCGTGACTGGTTATCCCAACGCACCTCGAGCGAAGAGGAGTATAGAGAACTCAGCCACCGAGGATGAACTAGAGTCCCATGAGAAGGAGGCAGGCTTTTAGCTTAGGGAGATAAACATCGGTGCGCCCGTTTCTGGCGAACAGGCTTTATCTCAACCCGGGGGTAATACGGAGCCTTCTAGCAGCGAAGAAGATACAGTTCCCACAGGGCAGATCCCTGCGACTCAGGTGTCGCTCGAGGTGCTGCGCCTGCTTCAGGGTACAACAATGTAACGTCTAAGGATATGGGACGTGAGGAATAGTCTGCTTTCCTTTAAATGCCTATTCATTAACGTCAGGTCAATACGAAACAAGTGGGACGACCTTGTGGTCGTATTGTCTGGTGACACCCGAATAGACGTAGTGCCATCGAGGGTGAGTATATGATTCCCGGTTCCATGATGTTCCACCGCGATAGACCAAATCGAGAAGGTGGTGGAGTATTGTTATACGTCCGTAACAACTTTCCCGCGGTGGAGTGCAATGTTAGAAGTGTCTACGAGATCCTAGGAATAGACATAAATCTTGGCAGCGCCACATACCGACTCGTGGTGGTATGCTAAACTTGCCGAATTTGTGGAAAATCGACCAAGCCTTATTATGGGCGATTTTAACCGTCGTGAAGTTGAATGGGATGATGGATCGTGTGACGGCGAGGAGAGGCGACTCATTGACTTTGCTGACAAAGTCAATGTTGCTGTTGCTGTGACAACAGTCTCTTTATGACTAACTATCTCTTTAATGAATGGCTCGCTTTCTATCTATCTATATATCTGTCTGTCTCTCTTTCTCCATATATATATATATATATATATATATATATATATATATATATATATATATATATGATGAAAATTAATGCAATATCGCAAGAAAAGATGAGGAATTAAACCACATTCTCCGAAGACAATTTAATTCAGAACAGTTTCGGTGTATCTCACACCCTTTTTCAACTGACACTGGATAGAAAATATAAGAAAAGTGCTTACAAACATAACACAGGGTCAGGTCGTGAAAGATCCCCTCTTTTTTCACCTAATCCCCTACTTGTGGCTAATCAGGGGGTTGGGGGGGTTAGGCCTAAACATATTGAAGGGCTGACATTTTACTATTTTGTTTATTTGCTTTCGTATTACAGGATTAAAAGAAAATTGACCCTCATATAGATTTAAATTAGGAACTGACAATATCAAGCTCGATTCTACGATTCTTCTCATAACATAGGTACCCGATTTAAATACCATTTTACTTCCATTGAAATCGATCGAATGATTCAAGTCTCTAACATGGCAAAATATTCCACTGCTTTCGCTGCCCACTCTAATAGTTTAAAGGACATATTTGGAAAAGCGGGTATTAATCTAGCCTTTAATTATAATAATTCCTTAAATCAATTGATGATTGCCAGGAAACCCAAAGAACATCATAACATAGGAGTATATGCAATACCATGCAACGATTGCCATAAAGTTTATATAGGGGAAACTGGGAGAAATCTAGACAAGAGATTGTATATACGCGTGGACATTTGCGAGGCACTTTGCTGATGTCATTCTAGTACCAGGGCCATGTTCTCCACAAATATTGTTATACAAGTAAAGTAATATTTTATGCCGAAGAAGGTTTATCAGCCCTTGTGAAGTCACAAAATTCAATATTTCTTTAAGGTTAATATTTATTTCCGAGCTACGATGTAAAGGGTTAGGAGTAGAAGGCTATTTAAACATGTTCAGTTTTGGTAAATCTACAGATTAACGTCAAAAACTCACCAACCGTCGCAAACAATTTCTCGATTTTTTTTCATCATAAAACAAAGGGGAAAAAAAACAGAGTTGCCTATCTTCAAATGAGTGAACGTAACTTATGCCGCTTCGTCGGCTTTTCTCGACAAGAATCCAGCGCAGTCTTACATAGGTGGGAGAACTACCACCTTGGCTAAAGGCGTAGATGCTGGGAACCAGGTTTCAAACTCTGGTGGTGCTCCGTAAGCGAGAAGAAGAAACAGGGAAAAATATGAAGGGAAGAAGAGTTGCTGAATTAGCCACGGGTGAATTGGCTACACCCTTAGTGGGCACATAGGTGGAAACCACCACTTTGGCTGGGAATATACGTAATGGGAACCGGGTTGCAACCTCTAGTGGGCCTCACTTAAGCAAGAAGAAAATGAAGAGAAAGAGTAAAAAGAAAGGGCAGGAACAGGGAGTTGCTGCAGCAACCACGTGCGAAGGCGACACACTTAGAGGCACATAGATGAAGAGTAAGTCGGGCTCCGGGACTACGAAGGAGAAACCAACGCATCTGAACCGATTTGCGCTCTGCGGTAAAATGTAGGAGTGCAAGGCGTTGTGGTGGGGGACTCTCAGGCCTGAAACCTAGAAAGCCACATTGTAGAAGCTTATGGAAGCAGATGGGAGGGTCGAGGCACTCGGGAGAGATATCGAGAGGCTGGATATTCCCTCCAGGAATTGTGTACTCGCCTCGATGGTGAGTGGGAACGATTTTTTTCAGAAAGGAAGGGGACGGTAACACTGAAACCATCCTGATGAATGCAATGGTGACTCCGGATGATCTTCGTGCTAAGACCGACCAGGGATTGTTAGTAGGGATTGTACCCCGAAAGTTTGCGAATGTGCACGCAACTAGCAAACATCTGGGTATCAATGCAAGATTAGAGCACCTATGTGCCATGATAGGCGTCAAATTCCTATATCCATTTGGTCGATTCTTTGGATGTGACGACCTATATACAGAGGATGGTGTACACCTCAGCAGCCGAGGTCAGAGGGCTCTAGCCGATCTCAAAGACCAGAACGCTTTCTGGCTGATGAGGGCCCCACGGGCATTACCGGGAGAGCGCTTGGGAAATAGAAAAAGGTTATGATCAAGAGGGGAGGCGTGGAGGCCCCCGTGACTGGTTAACCCAACGCACCTCGAGCGAAGAGGAGTATAGAGAACTCAGCCACCGTGGATGAACTAGAGTCCCATGAGAAGGAGGCAGGCTTTTAGCTTAGGGAGATAAACATCGGTGCGCCCGTTTCTGGCGAACAGGCTTTATCTCAACCCGGGGGTAATATGGAGCCTTCTAGCAGCGAAGAAGATACAGTTCCCACAGGGCAGATCCCTGCGACTCAGGTGTCGCTCGAGGTGCTGCGCCTGCTTCAGGGTACAACAATGAAACGTCTAAGGATATGGGACGTGAGGAATAGTCTGCTTTCCTTTAAATGCCTATTCCTTAACGTCAGGTGAATACGAAACAAGTGGGACGACCTTGTGGTCGTATTGTCTGGTGACACCCGAATAGACGTAGTGCCATCGAAGGTGAGTATATGATTCCCGGTTCCATGATGTTCCACCGCGATAGACTAAATCGAGAAGGTGGTGGAGTATTGTTATACGTCCGTAACAACTTTCCCGCGGTTGAGTGCAATGTTAGAAGTGTCTACGAGATCCTAGGAATAGACATAAATCTTGGCAGCGCCACATACCGACTCGTGGTGGTATGCTAAACTTGCCGAATTTGTGGAAAATCGACCAAGCCTTATTATGGGCGATTTTAACCGTCGTGAAGTTGAATGGGATGATGGATCGTGTGACGGCGAGGAGAGGCAACTCATTGACTTTGCTGACAAAGTCAATGTTGCTGTTGCTGTGACAACAGTCTCTTTATGACTAACTATCTCTTTAATGAATGGCTCGCTTTCTATCTATCTATATATCTGTCTGTCTCTCTTTCTCCATATATATATATATATATATATATATATATATATATATATATATATATATATATATATATATATATATATATATATATGATGAAAATTAATGCAATATCGCAAGAAAAGATGAGGAATTAAACCACATTCTCCGAAGACAATTTAATTCAGAACAGTTTCGGTGTATCTCACACCCTTTTTCAACTGACACTGGATAGAAAATATAAGAAAAGTGCTTACAAACATAACACAGGGTCAGGTCGTGAAAGATCCCCTCTTTTTTCACCTAATCCCCTACTTGTGGCTAATCAGGGGGTTGGGGGGGTTAGGCCTAAACATATTGAAGGGCTGACATTTTACTATTTTGTTTATTTGCTTTCGTATTACAGGATTAAAAGAAAATTGACCCTCAGATAGATTTAAATTAGGAACTGACGATATCAAGCTCGATTCTACGATTCTTCTCTTAACATAGTTACCCGATTTAAATACCATTTTACTGTCATTGAAATCGATCGAATGATTCAAGTCTCTAACATGGCAAAATATTCCACTGCTTTCGCTGCCCACTCTAATAGTTTAAAGGACATATTTGGAAAAGCGGGTATTAATCTAGCCTTTAATTATAATAATTCCTTAAATCAATTGATGATTGCCAGGAAACCCAAAGAACATCATAACATAGGAGTATATGCAATACCATGCAACGATTGCCATAAAGTTTATATAGGGGAAACGGGGAGAAATCTAGACAAGAGATTGTATATACGCGTGGACATTTGCGAGGCACTTTGCTGATGTCATTCTAGTGCCAGGGCCATGTTCTCCACAAATATTGTTATACAAGTAAAGTAATATTTTATGCCGAAGAAGGTTTATCAGCCCTTGTAAAGTCACAAAATTCAATATTTCTTTAAGGTTACTATTTATTTCCGATCTACGATGTAAAGGGTTAGGAGTAGAAGGCTATTTAAACATGTTCAGTTTTGGTAAATCTACAGATTAACGTCAAAAACTCACCACCCGTCGCAAACAATTTCTCGATTTTTTTTCATCATAAAATAAAGGGAAAAAAACCCAGAGTTGCTTATCTTCAAATGCGTGAACGTAACTTATGCCGCTTCGTGCTATTTAAAGATGGATTTGAAACAAAAAATCTTTTTCAGATAATATATGCTGTTTATCTTCGACGTAGCGTTATTAGGGTACTCGGTTATCGGGCGTTGTTGACATTGGGCTAACTCCAATTTGGGGGAAAGATTACTCTCCTGAGTAAGAGGACCTGTTGGATTACCCGCAGGAAAAAGAATCTCCAAAGCCAGATTCAAGGGCTCTTTATTGGACGGAGAGCCCGGCAGGCTTAGGCGCAATGAATTTTATTGAACGAATGTCGGGTATTTGAGGCAAGCCTACTAATGTTTGAGTCTACTTCGCTATCCTTGACTGGCTGACCTCTGGGGTCTACCCAGGTTGGTATATAATGTATCGCAAACAGTGGGCTGTTAGCAAATGATACAGTTTGGGTAGAGCTTACTCGACTGAATGTTTATTTGTGGGTACACTCTTCATTTCAAATTTAGGGAATAAGATTTCGTCTTTCGCAGTTCTTTGATAGTAAATAAAGGTCCGCATCTTCCCTGTCTTTAGCTCGGTGTCAATGACTACACCTGCTTCGACGTTTGTTTGTACAGCTGTGGCGTTTCCCAGAATTTGAGCGACCCAAAAATGGTAGATGCGTGTGAGTGTGTAAGCGTGTGAGCGCGTATGCGTGGGAAAGACTCTAATTCATTTTGACCATTTCCCTTGTAAAGAACAGTATATATTATTGTTTACATGACTGAATGTTACATGTTTTTATTTACATTTTATTTATAAGAAAAAAGTTATATACTATTATTTACATGACAAAATGTTATATATTATTATTTACACTAAAGAATGGTATATATTTTTAGATTACTTGCATGTGCATAATTATGTGCGTGTTCATTTCAAGCCTTCATAGAATTTATATGACTCTCCTCTGTGAGGCTACATTGCCAATCCTATTTCACCTTGCAATGTAGCATTACAGAAAAGCTCCCGTCCAAGATACGGAGTGTTACAAATTATAATGAATCTAAAATATTTTTTACATACTTCAAAGAAATGTACATATTTACATTGATTTTGTATTCTTTGACTTTCTGAGTCTTACATTATTTTACATTTATATCTTTCAATACGCACGGTAGTTAGTGGTTCTTTGTAGCGTTTGGAGGTGGGAACTGTAACCCTTTAATGCGAAGAAAATTTGTTTGCGTGTGTGCGTGCGTCACAACCTTATTATTTTCTTTTATTTTTGTCTTCCTTTACTTTTTTATTTATTGGCTGCAACATAAAATTTAATTCTTAGGTGCTCCGAGGGTTTTGTATAATTTTATATTTTATTTATGAATACAGCTTGGTGCGCGTGCACCACAACATTTATTTACTTTCTTATTTCATTTTGTTATACTTCACTGCAAAACATAAATTTCAAAGGTGTTAGCAATCCGATGATTCTTTGGTTAAACTGTAGTGGTTGGACTACGCAGTAGGTAGGCTTGTAGCAAATAGCACTACACAGTAGGTAGGCTTCTGGCACCAGAATTGCTGAATTCAATAAGCCCAAAAGATACCTCAGTAAAGTAGAAGCGAATTGATCCTATTAAATCCGAGCATGTAAAGGTTCAATATTGTATGAGAAATATGATGGGATTTATATGCATATATATATATATATATATATATATATATATATATATATATATATATATATATATATATATATATATATATATATATATATATATAAAGGTAAGCGAGTGTGAGACACAAGAAGTCGCAAATGAAAATGGTTGAACACCTGCTTTGATAAAACTGCCCAAGTTGTGTCTCGAGATAGAATCATCAAAGACGGATGTTTAATGAGGAGCCCGGGTAAACATAGCTGTTGGCGGTACGAGGTGGTGCAGCCACAATCGTATCAAATTACACAAATAAGAGATTAATCATGTAAATGTACACATCGTGAACAGGCTTCCTAGCTCCGCCGAAAGGGTAGATAAATCCGACCACAAGGAAGGTAGGTCATTCCACAGTCATTTCCATGCTACGCCCTCTGCATTAGGAGCGCATTTATAAATAAGAAAAGGAGAGAGTAAGAGAGATTTAGATTTCATTCATTGATTAAGACATTCCATCGGAACGAATTCACTCGTGTTCACGCTCCTGTTTTAATCCACTGAGTCTTGTCTCGCCCTTAATTCGTACTTGTGTTGATAATATATAGACTACTAGTCTCCCGCCTAGTACGCGGGAAACTAGTAGTGTTTATTTTTAGTATATCCATTTTTGGATATACGAGTAGAAAACCACCTTAAAATTATTTATCTTTGGAGTCAGATAAATAATTCGCCGTAACGCCACCCATCACCTATAAACTGGAACTCACCGTGCCCTTATAAGGTGGTGATTACAGAACCTTTTTCATTCACATACAATCGATTCACTTTCATCCGGACCTAGAAACTGGTAACCTAGTCGTCTGCAATGCCATTACCTAACACCCCATCGCTGGCGATCCCCCATAAAACTATGGAATGCCAAACTTTTGACATTTAAGCGTTTGGATGTCCGAGCTGCAGTTCCTAATCGCGAACAAAGCCTCTTATTTTATATACATTAATTTGTGTGTATGCACTACACTACTTTTCTTTAAATTAGACAGAACCTAGGAATACGGAGCTAACTTTAAACTAATAAGTACACGGAATTTGTAAACTTAATACAGAATTAACTTTAAATTAATAATTTAATGACTTTACACACTTAATACGGCATTAACTTTAAATTAATAATTTTACGGACTTTGTACACTTAATTTAGTCTAGCAAAATTAATATCAGTATTCACATCACCGGAGACTGGATTTTGAATGTTTGCATCTTTTTAAAAAATAAGCACTGAATTTACGCTGTTAAATTGATTTACACTGGAATTTTTTTATACACATTATTGTATAGCAATGCCCTCTGGGCATTCCTATAATAATATCCTCCTGGGAAACTTAAATATATATATTATGTATAACTATTTATGCATAAATTTTTGTAATTCAATCATTCTGTGACGATAAACTGATTTGATTTAACGCACTGATACAAACAACATCTCTTAGAATTTCGCGCACATACAAACACACGCATTTCACCACTTGTGAAATAACGCGAAAAGACCCTCTCACTTGTATTCGCGTCGCCGTCATATTAAGGTACATATGTTAAAAACTTCCCTCTTCTTTTATTCCCTAAAATCACCCTATACTAGAGAGAGATCCTAATTCCAAGTCACACTTTCATTATAGCCCCAATTCACTAATTATAGTCGCTACAGCAAAACGATTACATTCGCTACATCAAAATCATTTTCCACCTTCAACATCAATTTACAAAATTTATACGTCAAACTTCATCTCATCACGCGAAGTTATTTTAAACTCAAGTTCAACCTTGCCTAATTTAACGTAATTCAACTTATTATAATCTGTTTTGTTATCACATTATTCAATCCCCTGTCGGCCTGCGACTCCTCCGTCCCAGTCTCTCACAACCTGTGAGCGTCAAATGGTGTTATTTATAGAGGTTCCAAACCTCTCTTCTGGTGCATGAGGTAGCCGCCACGTCCTTACTTATACACATACACAGATATACCGAAGCATACAGAGAGACACGATAGCTCCCTCTTTTTTTAGATATTGAGATGGGTTGAGGAAATGTGGGGAAGTTAGAGGAGAGAGAACCAGAGAGGACAAGGAAGAGAGTAAAGGAGAAAACAAAAGATATAGAAAAGAAACAGATAAATTTACATGAGAGAGAAGGAGAGATAAAAGAGAGGAAAAGAGTAAAGAGGATTAGTCATTGAGAGAGACTGAAAGAGAGAAATGGCTAGGTGGACAGATATACGGAGATATACATCTTTCATCTATATACATATAGAAACAGTTACAACAATATATACACATACATAGAAACAGCGAAAAAAAGAGAGGAGAGGGTTAAAGGGGGGAAATACAAAGAGGCAGAGAAAAAACGGGAGCGAGAGAAAAGAGGGAGCGGGAGACAAGATGAGGAGACATAAGAGAGAGAGAGAGAGAGAGAGAGAGAGAGAGAGAGAGAGAGAGAGAGTGTGTAACAAGGAAAGAAAGTACCCTAGAAGACCTTACGGTCCATTCAATGAGGGTACCTTTGGACAAGCAGTCGAGCGGGCACATCTCTGTTCAAATGCTTTACGTCCTTAAACGGCCATTTTTCCAGACCCTGTCTAGTCTTGACTTGAACTGGTCAACAGATTCACTGTTGACAACTTTCACTGAAAATGCGTTCCAACTACCGCAGATACTGTACGTGAAAAAATTTCCACACAGATTGCGGTTGTAACGCTTCAGTTTAAGTTTAAAGTGTGACTTCTTGTTCTGCTCTCAACAAGTGTGAAAATATCCCGGTAGTCAACATTGTCGAACCCTCGAAGTATTTTGAAAACTTAGATGAGCTGACCACGCAGTCTACGGGTTTCCAACGAGAACAGATCTCATTCCCTTAATCTATCTTCATAACTTTTATGTCTGATAGAGGGAATCAGTTTGGTTGTCCTGGTTTCCACGCGTTCCAATCTCTCGATGTCCTTTCGAAATGAAAGACCCCAAAATTGTACGGCATACTCCAGGTGCGGTCGGACAAGTGAATTGTACAAACACAGTACAATCTCCTTGATCCGATATCCAAACTGGCGCTTTATGTAGCCTAGCCTCCCTTGGGCATTTTTCTCCGCCTCAATGCACTGTTTCGAGAATTTGAAGTCACTAGTGATTGTTACACCCAAGTCCTTCTCAGTGTTGGTGGATTCAATAGCAGTGCCCTTAAGAATATACTGTGATTGGGGGTTTTGGTGGCCGCTATGCATCACTTTGCATTTGCTCACGTAAAATGGCATTTGCCACGTGTCTGACCACTCCCCAATCTTCCCAAGATCTTCCTGCAGACCGGGCAGTATTTCCATCCTTTGCAACGTTCATACCAAGCTTGGTATCGTCGGCAAATTTGGAAATCTTGGCAACCATGTCACTGTCCATGTCGTTGACGTAGATGATGAATAGTAGTGGTCCCAGGACAGAACCTTGAGGCACCCCGCTAGTAACGGGCACCCACTCAGAAGCCTGTCCATTCACCACCACCCGTTGCCGTCTGCCACTTAGCCAGTTCTCGATCCAGCCGGCTACCTTTCCGTCTATGCCCAGCGCTTGCACTTTCCAGAGAAGGCGGCGGTATGGTATCTTATTGAAGGCTTTCTGAAAGTCTAAGTAGACCACATCCACTGCCTTATCCCGATCGTGCTCACTGACCCTGAAGTGGAAGAATTCCACAAGGTTCGTCAGGCATGACCGTTGCCTTCGGAAGCCGTGCTGGGAACTCATTAGTAGCAGGCTTGACTCTAAATGCGACGTCATTTTGTCTACTATGATGCTTTCCATGAGTTTACCGACTATCGAAGTCAGACTGATAGGTCGGTAGGTCGACGGTTGGCTACGGTCTCCTTTCTTGAAGATAGGAGTCACCTCTGCTTCACGCCAGTCTCTAGAAACGCATTCGGTCCGGATTGACATGTTGAAGATTGCGCTCAGATGTCGTGAAACTTGATCGCGCACTTCTTTCAACACTTTAGGTAGAAACCCATCCGAGACAGGTGACTTATTCGTCATTAGGTCACTGATCGTCTTTTCTATTTCTTCTTCGGTGAAGTCCATATCATCCAGCTTTTTCCCCGAGTAGGAACTCGTTGGCTGGGGGATGGGACCACAATCTTCAGTAAACACTGAAGAGAAATAGTCGTTGAGGAGGTTAGCATTTTCTGCATCTGAGTGCTTTAATGCCCCCCTCATCATTCCTCAAAGGGCCAATTGTTCAACGGATTGGTTTACGGCTGTTTACATATCCAAAGAACTCCTTGGGATTCTCTTTACAAAGTCTCACCACTCAGAGGTCCTCAGACCGCTTAGCCGCCCTTATGCTGGACTTCACTCTCCTGGCTAGCCTCCGGTATTCGTCAAAGTCACCCGAGATCTTCGATTGCCGGTACACATTTCTCTTCTCCCTAAGCAGTTGGGCGATTTCTCGATTAAACCACTTTGGTTGAACAGACGACCGACGGGGGCATTTCAGAGGGACGAAACGCGATTGAAGACTCATGAACGTGGTTTTGAAACTGTTCCACGAGGCTTCAACAGCATCGCACACTTCTAGCCTTGCGTCAGTCAGTCCAGCACGAAAACATGCAAAGTCTGCTCTTCTCAAGTCAAGTTTCCTCGATTTACTAGTTGCAGGCTCTGCCTTGGGGACTTTGACTACAAATCTAATTAGTCGTTGGTCACTGCCACCGAGCTTTTCGCCAACAGAGAGGTCCTCAACGATGTCATCCTCATAGGTGAAAACCAAGTCGAGGATATTGTCTCCTCTTGTTGGCTCTCTCACCCATTGAGTCCGGAACTCGTTGTCCACGAACTCCAGGAATAGTGCGTTCTTGCCACAGGGTTCTCTGGTTTCCCAGTCCACATGGGTATTGAAGTCACCCATGGTAATGCACACTCTGTCTTTTATAAGTTCGCCCAACAGCTGGTACAGACTCGTGTCCTGTTCTAAGAGTTGGGCAGAGGGTCTGTAAAGCACCAGTGTCCTGTATCTGACAGGAACTATCTCTAGATCAACACCTAGTAGTTCATGGTCGGATACGATGTTGCATTCCGTCGAGTTGAGAGTGTCCTTCACATACAACATCACACCGCCACCCTCTCTGTCTGGCCTATCTTTCAGGAAGAGCTGGTAACCGGGAATCGTGAATTCACCTTCAAAATCTTGGCTTGTTGTTTTTACCCACGACTCTGTTATGGCTACCATTTCAGGTTCTTCCGTCGCTACGAGGCTACGGAGTTCAAGAAACTTGTTCTTGATCGACCTTGCATTAAACAGGAGAACTTTAAGGGAGTCCCCCAACTGTAGGACTCCCTACGCTTTTTCGTTTCCCGGCTTGTTTGTTGGCGAGGAGGCAGTCCTCTTTGTGACCTCTTAGAAGGACGTTCCGGGAGTGACACAGGCGTACTGGCGTACGTCCGCCCTCACTCTGGGCCGGATACTCCTTTGGGTCCTCTCTACGACATCCTGGATCATGTTCGACAGAAAGGCCTTTCCTTTAAAGGAAATGTGTACTCCATCTCTTTGGCAGAGATCATTTTTACCATAAAATGTGCGGACGGGTCGACAAAAAAGACCCCTTCTGCCGTACACAAATCTGCCAGGCGCCTGCTTAAAGAGACGTTCATCGAGTGACCGCTCCGTGTTGGACCTCTCCTCGGGAGCATCCCGACTACAACACGCTTGCGGGTTTTCAGCCCACAGTCGTCCACGGCGCCCATGGCCGTGCGGAGGATTTTATTTGTAGGGCCTACCCTACCTCCTCTCAGGTAGAGGTCGTTTCCACTGACCATCAGAGCAAGGACTGAGCTCTCAGAACTCTGTGATTTCTCAGCCTCTACTCCGATGTGGTGGTTACCACATCCTGGCAGGCAGCTTACCTTCACACTAGTGCGAAGGCGGGCCGCTAGCAGGGGCTGCAGACCCCGTGCTTGAGAATCACCAATAAGGATGACCCTAGCAGAGTTGTTGGCAGGCGACTTAGTCTTCCCTTTCGGAAGCGACTTGCCGCTTTCTTCATTTATCTCTACATTTTTTTTCTTCTTCTTCTTCTTCTTCTTCTTCTTCTTCTTCTTCTTCTTCTTCTTCTTCTTCTTCTTCTTCTTCTGTCTTTCTTTGTCTTCTCTTCTTCTGTTTCTCGCTTTGCATCTTCTGCTTTTACTTTTCTCTGTTTCCACTTTCTTTTCTTCTCTTTCTACTTTCTCTTCATCTCTTTCTACTTTCTCTTCTTCTAATTCTACTTTCTCTTCTTTCTTTTCTTCTTTTTGGCTCGTTGATGCAGTCCTACAGCAGAAGAAATCTGCTGTTAGACGTCAGAAGCCTTCTCGCTTGAGCATCTGCACCTCTCTGTTTTTAAGAGTTGAACCTCCCTTTTGAGGAGGAAGTTCTCCTCTCTCAGTTGAACGATGCTCTCGCCCAGGCGCTTTTCGAGTTCGCAGGAGTCACAGACACTAACAGCATATGTGAGCTCCTTGCAACTCCTGTCCCCGAAGCAGTCACTCCATCTGTAAACTTTGCATATTTTGCAGGTTAACTTGCGAAACGGAGAAACATTCTTCTTGGCCATCTTAAAAAACTCTCGGACCATACGCATTGAAGAAGGTTTTTTTGTGTGTGATTTTCTCTCGCACTAATCACATCCACCTATTTCCAGGAGGTTTTGGTAGTTCGGCCAACAGAAACCCTTTGACCAAGCACACCAACCCTAAGGTCTCCCCTGGGCCGGACGTCCCCAATCGCGCGGCAGCTCCCAACTGAGCAGCACGAGAGCCCCAGTGAACTGGTTCTATGATTTTTCGACAGGGGTGCTTGAGGTGTAACTGTCTTCCTACTAAGCCCTACTAATCAACTAAAAACGGCCAGACTTAAGGCAAATAGTAAAGCTAAGTGCCCACGACTTCATCCGAGATCTTTAGCTAATCTGGCAACCAGCAAGGCACAAAAGCTCTCTCACCAAAAGAACAATTGAGCCTTTATTCACCAAGTAGCGATCACATGGGGCTGGTCAGGCCATTAGACGTTAGGAGAAAGCTTTTAAGGAGTACCTAGCTTTTCTCCATTAATCGTACCCCAAACACCTGAGATCACTTCAATCTCAGTCTCTTGCAACCTATGAGTGCTCGGAGGTGTTATTTTTAGAGGTTCCAAAGCCTCTCTTCTCACGCGGCTTAAGGGAGCTGGTGAGGCCCTTATTAATAAACAACTTGTGTGTAATAGAAATAAAGGTATGTTTTTTTTGTTATTGGGTTTTTGTTTTGTTTTTTGACAGTTGGTGAAACTTAGTACTAACAGAATCGAAGAGGTTGGTAGGGGCATGCAAGGAGGCGCATCAAAGAAGTGGTAGATAAGTTTGACAACCCTTAGTCTGGATCCTACTACAGCTACCTTACTGGCATGCGAGTCAAAATCCAGAGATTTTTGTTGCAGATGCATCGAAAAACTATTTGAACGTTGGGAAGAAGTCGTAAATAACAACGGAAAATACATTATTAATTACATTGCATATTATTATCAATTAAAAACAAAGTTTTTCTACAATTTTTAATGGTACTGAATAAATTTGATAAAACGGCAAAGAACTTATTCGTCAACTTCATACTTCAAGAAACTATTCAGTCCATTTCAATGGAAATACAAATAATTTTTTCAAAAATTCCTTCTAACTCGATAATATAAATAGACGACAAAATCACCAACTCAAAAACGGACTAAGCAGTGGCGTAATGGCTAGAGCATTAGCGTTTAAATCAATCGGTACCGCGTTCGAAACTCAAGAGTCCAAAACCATTTATGAAGAAATCTCAAGAAGAAAACAGAAATCAAGTAAAACGCTTCTATTACTAAGTCAACCAGAATCAAGAAGACTCAAGATAAATGGATCGCCTCAAGAAAGAAAAACGGAAGAAAACGATTTCAAGGACTATCCCATCAAAATAATTGAAAGAAAATGAAGATACACCAAGAAAGGATGCATACGAAAATCAAGAACCAACCCAGCTAACAAGAATACCCCAGTCAAGAATAAATGGAAGGCAAATGTTTGAAGGGGCAAGTTAAAGAAAAAAGGAATATCAGTCAAGAAAGAAGTAAATAGATTCGATAAAGAGAGAAACAAGAATAATATGGATAAATAAATAAACCATATAATAAGAATATGGCCTCCCCATAACTGGTGACCATCAAAGGCCGAACAATCTTCTGATCTTCGTTACAACTGCACCTGCCCTTCTACTAGAGATTAAGAAAAGGTGCTGCTGGGAACTTCGGAAATCCGGGAAAGATATGCCATTACTCATTGATTAGAGACAAGACTTCGTTCGCTCTCCTCAATTCCACTGAATTAGCTCCACTCATTTCGCAGACTCGGAGGTCGTAGGAGGGAGAGCTACTAGTAACTCCTCGATTAAGAAATCCAAGACTAGTCTCTCCCCAATCCTCAAATTCGCTCCGCTTTCTAGAAAAGGACCTGTGTAGGGGTGCGGAAATGTATCAGAGAAAAATTCCTTCAAGTTGATTTGGTATACATATGTTCTTAAAACTAAAATAAGGGATTTTTCATGTTTACTTATTCATTTTAAATAAGTAACAATATATTAAAAATCCACATTTATTGCTATCATTAATTTATATTTTATTCAAAATCCTTACGCGATAGAAAAAAATGGTTTAGATATTTAAAATCAGCAACCCAAGAATATGTAAGATCACATCCATGAATATAAATAAAAATTAAAAAATTCCAAAATGCAGACCAGTGTTATCGCCTCAAAAAGTATCCCACACACCTACAAAATTAGTTTTAAAGCGATAATAAATAGTTCTCGAACATTCCAGAGTGGTTTACGTGACAGGAATGCTGTAGAACTTTCTAGAAGTATAATCTACTTCGTCCACGTGAAACAGCGGACCTCAGTCAGTGTCTGAGAGCTGTGGGAGAAGGATGTCATCGTTCAACACTCTAATTCTAATCTGGCGAAGACTAAAGAATTGCCAAAAAGGAGCAGATAACTAATTGTTCAGTTACATAAAAGTGGTTTGGGATATAGAAAAATTTCATCTCTGTTAAAAATACCAATCTCAACCATTGGTGACATGATTCACGGTTCACATCATATCAGTCCACTGCAAGTCTATCACGTTCAGGGCGTCAATTTAAAATTTCAAACCGTGCGGTTAAACATATAGTCCGGAAAGTAAAGAAGAATCCTTGAGTGACTCGATCTGAACTTCAGAAAGATTTTAAAGCAGGTGAGACAAATGTATGCAAAAATACAATTAAAGCAATTCTTAGGAACGAAGAATTCCATTCTTGCACACCAAGAAAGACACCTTTGTTGAAACCAATTCATGTCAGAAATCATCTGAAGCAAGTCAGTCGCCAGACTTAAATTCTATCGAGAACCTGTGGCGAGCATTAAAATTAAATCTAACAGATTTAAAAAGAGTATGCCAAGAAGAATGGGCTAAGATACCTACAAATATTTGTAAGAACCTCATAAGTAAATATCCCAAACGTTGGGAAGCTGTACTAGCGACCTAAGATCATATCACCAAATACTAACTGGTTTTCTAGATGTATCGGATACTTTTTTTTAACGTTCGTTTGATAATTTTGCCGTAATCATAGTAATGTTTTACTATTTTTGCAATATGATACCAATTTGTATTCAACGTACAAAATACATAATATGTTCAATTTTCCAATTTTCGATTACTTTACTGTTGTGTAACTATGGTAAATAAACTTTTTACCATGTATCGGATATTAATTGCACCCACTATATATATATATATATAAATATATATATATATATATATATATATATATATATATATATATATATATATATATATATATATATATATATATATATATATAAGCAAAATTGAGTCTACGGAAGCCAAAGCAGACGAATAAAAACAGAGGGTATGGGCAATGAGACAAAAACATCTATCAAGAAGAGGGATCACCAGCAGGGGCAGGAATAGTAAAATCATATAGATAAAATCTCCACTATAATATCAGAGAGAGAAAGATAGAGAGGTCACATAAAATATAAATACAAATATTCACAATTTTACATATATTATTAAAAAAGCACAAAATAGTGAAAATACAGAAAGAATTATTAGAAAAAAAACAAAATTTCCTTTAAAATAAGCTTTTTTTTTGCGATGGGATCAAGTTTAAAGAGGCTGGGAGAAATTAAAGTTAGGCGTAGCAGTAATGAAAGAGGCCTGCCCTTAACATAGTGTTCTAAATGGTAAATAAATTTAGCAGAATTCCAATCGATAGGACCATCAATGAACAAAGAAAGCACAATTACGTTCACATCTTCTTACATTGTATTTGTGTTGGCTTAAACGGACAGTTAATGATTTTCCAGTTTGTACAAAGTAGCGCTTAGGTCAAACCGAACAAGCGACACAATAGACTCCCCTTCCTTTCTATTTTTATTATTGTTGTGAGCCGAGCATTTTGTACAGGGTTGTCTCGTACTTAAATACGACGTAAATATTCAAGCATTTCAGAAGACGAGGAAGAACGGAAAAGGTATCAGAAAGGTAAAACCTGAGAATTGTTATGATTAAATGCAGGAGGGGTCTTACTTCTACAGAACATTTTTTAGAAGTTTGATGTGTTGTAATTTTGCCATGGTAAAGTCATATGCCTAAATGCTTCCGTTGGTTTTCACCGATAAAAAATAAATAGTAAAACATACAACCTCACAATAAAATCAATTCTGAAAGAATATAGGTATAATTACCTGCTTTTTCATACTTCCTTTTGTCCCCTTTTTCTCTTTTCCTTTTACATGACTTTGTTTCTAGAAAGCACTTCTCCTTTATTCCTTTATGCTTCTTTTTTTTTGTCCTGCCCACATACTTTTCCCATTGCATAAACATTTCATCATGTTTATTGCATGAGGTTGTTTTTTCCAGACAGTTCCTTACCATAAAGGTATTAGTTTTTTTCCATGGAAATCACAACAGACTTTTTCATGTTTCTCACTCTAAATATCCTTAAAATTCTCACTGGTGCTATTCAAGTGGCGTTGTCGGCTTCCTGATATGGAAGGGGGAGGGTTAGAATTAATCAAACCAAACAAAATTCAAACACACCAAGAACATAAGCACAAAATATGATCTACCTAATGTGGAACTTGTTGAATTATAAAAAGGTCCAGCTATTTCTTTTCGAACGAGAATAAACGCGCTGTTTTAACTAACCTCCGAGTGTTAAAAACGTCGCCACACCTAATATATAACATTTTTATCATAACTTTACTTACACTGTGCAGTACAACAATTCACCATGCTGGAGCGGGGTTCTATTCTGTTTGGACGAGAATATCATTAACGTAGTCCAATTATCTCCACAACCTAAAAATAAAGATACCAGAGAGATCAATAAAAAAAAAAAGCGAGGCTTTTGTCAACGGCGGCAGTTTCTTTTCTTTTTGAATCGAAAGTGCCTCCCTCGACTGATGACCATTCTTGGAGAAGTTTCGAACCGATTATCTTATATCGATTAATATCTGCTGGGGTCATTTTATTCTGCCCTACGATCTTGGTTTTCCTCCATTCCACTTTTCGGTGTGTTGTTTCGATTTGTTCTTCTTCTGCTGTTCCTCTTCAGACGACCCTGTTTTTTTTGTTGCCATTTCTCCGCTCACATAAAAACTGTCCGATGGTGAATTTCGATTTAGTAATCTTCAGTCGTATGTCCGCTGCCATCGTCAATGCATTAACGAAAAGCCGTAGCCAGTCACCCTAACTTCTTTTCCCACGACTAAGTTTGGACTACACCATCTTGTTTTTCCATTGCCAAACACAATATTCTTATCTAATCCAATTCTATTCATTGCATATATTTACATATTATTCCCAACTCGCTCCACCGAGTTTCATTGGCTATTTTTGTTGATTTCTTTCTTCTCTGGTTCACGTTTGCATTTTATTTTTGCTAAATAAATTCTAACAACAATGTTGCATTTACCTCACCTTAGAAAGCATTTTCTTGTTCTTTAGTTCATCCTTTCATTAATAAGATTTATCTCTATTTCTTAACCTGGATAAGAGTAACAATAATACAATTTTAGATAACCATTTCAGAAAACTAGTCTTTCGTTATCAGGAAATTGATCTGAGGGACATTTGGTTTAAATAATGCGACCAGAGAACCCTATCAGACAGCATCCCTTTTGATCTTGAGTTATGATTGTTGTCGCGAATTAAATCTTCGTTGGGATATAATACAAAAAGAATATCAGAGATTAAGGACCCAGGGAAGTTCTTAAAACGTAGGCGAATCAACATCTTTGACTCTCTGACATACGCTCTCGATCACAGTTTTGCCCCACTAATGGCCAAATTTATTTTTTTGCCGCTGATACCTCATAATAAGTAACTCTACAAGGGGTGATGCTGGTATAACAAAGTGTAGCTGGTGTAACTGAAACCTGTAGTACCGGCATGCCATCTTGATCCCAATGCTCCAAGAAAAAATGGTGTTCTCTCTCGTGTAGTCCTTTGCACATCTTCGAAATCTCCAAATATCTTTTCTGCACCTGTATAAACACAGCAAAGAGTGAAATTTAAACTTACAAAAGAACAAAAGACAACTTCAGTAAAAATTCCTTTCCCTCGTCATAAAGTTGCCTCTCTTTTAATTCGCCTTACGGCCTTACCACGGCAAAAGTCTTGCTTCGACAATCTTCTATCGTCGGCATTGCCTCGAGGTGAAGCTGCTTTTCGAGTATGATAACCTTACTGATGCCTCACCTCATAAATATTCTGCTGTTGTCAAACCCTCGTGAAGATTTTACTCCAAACTTAACGTATCTGTCCCCTTTCGTTTAGAATTCCATTGTTGTAGTCGTCGTCGTTGGCTCCACTTCTTTCCAGAAGATTGAGGTCCGACGTCCGTCTGTTTGGTGGTGATGGTAATGATCATGATGATGGTGGCGTTTAAGGTTTGGGCGGACGTGAGACGCCTGTGCGCGTTTGTTTAGTGTGTACTTGGTGTGGCACCCAACCAGCGCACATTCCTTGACAGGATCAGAAGTGGACCCCGTGGCCAGGAAAGCCTGGCCATCCGGCACCTCCCTCTCTGCTGCAGCCTTCTTCCGCCTTCGCAGCCGTTGGGCTTTACAACTTCTTCCGCCTGTTCTGCAGTTGAGGTCTTCGTGGTTGAAATTCAGAGTTTTCCTTCTTCTAGCCTTTGCCCACCCAAGGGCACCCACAAGGCAGTAGGGGCTAGATGGCCGTTGGCTCACAAGGAGGTCATCCGCTCTTTGACAGGTCTCGTTTTTTTCTGCTGGGTGTCTAGCCACCCTCCTTCCTCACTGTGATCGTGCTGGTAACATCTCCAATGCAAAGCTTTATATGAATAGAACTTAGGATTATTCCAGTAAATTATTGGAATTGGTTTCTCTGCTGGCCAGAAATACCTGTATAGTAACGATGATTGCTATTATTTTTGTACATTATGTTTCGTGTGGTTATTTAGGATGTATTATTAACCGGTTCATATATTGTTGAATATGCTCAAATCTTAACTTTTGTTTATTTGTAATTTGCTTATTTATTTATCTCGTCAAAATATTTTCCTCACAGATTTTTTGTAATTGAACCAATAAATACGTCAAGAGAAAAAGTTAACTTTCCCTCGTTAATCATCATTTTAATTTACCAAATTCTCTACTGGCTGTCATAACCGATAAGTAGTAGTGTCACTAAGAATCAGGAAAACTGTAATGAAAGAAAATTTGAAAGCATGAGATGTAGTGGGGGATAGGGAATAGGGAAAATATTTTAAATAAACTATTTCAATCATGGAAGTTAGTGGATGCAAAGGTAAGTTGATGGATAACATTAAATCTCTGATGTAACTCTGGGTAACTTAGGTTTAGAAAAGGATTGGCAGAAATTGGTTTACAAATCGAGTGGCAGACGATTGGATTAATAGGCTCATTAGTCATGTAATAGACTAGTGGCAAATATAAAAGAGCTTTAGAGGGGGTTTAAGGATTTAAGCTCAGAAGAATGTAAAATTCAAAACGCTACTTGCTTAAACACAACATTCACTATTTTGCGTAAAATTCTAAATAAAGAAAATACATTAGGGATGTGTGGAATGTGGCTCATATCACGTTGCAGTTTTCGGCCCTGCGTGGAGAGGCGCAGGGCGCCAAAGGTTGTGACGTCAATGGCGGAAATCCCGGATGTTTTTTTTATATTTCCTGTGAATTCATTCGAGGAAAGAATGTTTGGCATTGGGTATATGTTATCTCTATAGCGCCCCATCCCCCTAAGTATCTATTCGGTGCCGGAAGTTTAAAAATGCAAGTATTCAATCTCAATTTAGGATTGGAGAGGAATTTACGGCTTAATCCTTCAGGCGACAAGCGTCATATATTGCTCAAATTATTCGGAGGATTTTTCAGGTTTTTAATTTTTCATCAGGAAACTTTTATGGTTTCAATGTGGCTTGGAGTGAATGAGACGGTTGTTCCTATGAACGTTTTCCAATGTTTCGAAATACTCCCTTTCTATTCTCTATTTTTTATTTGTTCCGTCTTATGGGGCACTCCGAATTACACAAGTTTCTCCGTCTTATCAATTAAAAAAATGATGCCCATATTGTGTTTTTTTTTGTTAAAAAAGGTAGCTTTATGACTGGAAGGAAGATATGCGCCTTTTCCTTTAAAAATATAATACTACACTGTAGAGGGATCCGCTAAAATAGTAGTATTTACCCACCTCCTAAGATATTACTTGGGAGAGATAGCGAGCCGTTACTACCCCCCCCCCTTCCGACTTCACCCTTTTTGGACTTGCCGCCAGGTCACTGAGAAATTCACACCGAGGCATGCATGACGCTGAAATTGAAGGCTACCTCCCCACTCGATCCGAGTTTGGAGAAGTCACCTCCCCCCTTCGAAGTTGGTCCGGTGACCTCTTGAGGACAAGAGGCCCGCATCTTGCAAAACCCATGTTTGGAGAAAGTAGTACCACCCTCTTCGGGTTCCTAGCTACAACCATGAGTAATCAAGGTCCCCAAGACCTCCCTCCAAGTTCGCCCCGGTTTACTCTCGAGGTGCAAAGGAATTAAATCACTCACTACTCTAAATCTCCCATTAAAAACATTTAATAACCGTGGTTATCGAATTAGTATTTGGAACCTAATTCCGTCTTATTCATGTCCCTATATATATATCCATATTTATTTTGTCCCTTTTATTTAGTGTGTATTAAAATCTATTTTTGTCGTTGTGTTTGGAATATTCCTTGGTCATGCAGCTGCAGCTGCACTCTTAGAACAATAACAGTTGTTGCCTTGTTTAGCCTACCTTAGAGCCTGTGTGCGTATATTCTCGTACACTTGGCCATACTTCGACATACACAAAGAGAGAGGAAGAACAGGTCAACTAATTCTCTAGAATAGACTAAAAGTTCCCTTTTTAGCTTCCCGTAATCCTTTGAACTCACTTTGAGGCTGCTGATGTTTACCATTTTATCAGCATGGGGTCTAGTTAATTCTTTTTGGCCTGACTACTTTTTATTCATTTACTGAATAGGCCTCCATGACACAAGCAAAATCCACCCTATTTTCAGGATTACGTGGAACATAATTATGAATATCACGATGAAATTGTCGCTTGTATCATTTAAATTTGCTTAAGACCAAATTATGTTCACTAATATAAAAATCACACTCTTTATACCCTTATTCGATCATCTTCGGAGATGATCGAATAAGATCGAAAGCTCAGCAATTTAGTTTGTTTTTTACCAAACACATACATTTAAAAAAAAGAGATGAATACCGGACAAGTTGCCAAAGGAAATTAACTAAGGTGAAATACACGATGGTCTTCAACAAAATTTGCATATATATCTATCTATCTATCTATCTATCTATCTATCTATCTATCTATCTATCTATCTATCTATCTATCTATATATATATATATATATATATATATATATATATATATATATATATATATATATATATATATATATATAGCAGCAGGAAAAGAAGAGCAAATACTGAATATAACATATATTGCCAATGTTTCGTCCTTGGACCCATCTTCTAGGCTAGAATATTAAAGATTTATATAAGAACAATTGCTTAACAATTATGAGAACGATGATAATTAATGACTTTAGACTAAAAATGTACTAGGATGTAAAACAAAAAAATATATATCAAAATGCAATATAAAGGACAGAAATCTGTATATTAAGTTAAAAAATAAATAAATTCAAGCGAAATTAATAAGGTTACAATTGAAAGAAAAGGAAAACCTCAATAAATACACTAAAATTTGTTACGTGTTTCGAAGAAAGCTGTGAGCTGAATGAATGAAATTTAAAAATTATACCACCAGGAAAGATGTGATTTAGTATTAGTTGGTTCTCTGATCTATGTAGTCGGTTGGTCGAAAAACAAAAAAACAAAACAAAAAAATGTTAGCTAGTTGCTTGTTTAAGTGGTAATTCATTAATGATAACTAGTTAAAAAAATTTGAAAAATTAAAACGAACTTCATTAGGCAATATACGAGTATAACGGTGTGGAAGTAGAGTCCTTATTTAACTGAGGTTGAATGTATTTAATTAAAAGGGACTCAATTATGAGAAGGTCAGATTTAGATTTTGATGCAGATAATATTTTAAATTGATTATAATCTATAGGTATTTTACACGAATAGGAACGAGATCGGAGAAGAGAGTTTTCTTTTACGGAGAGATCCATTCCTGTTCTGTAACTGACCCCACGGTGATCATCAATGCGAACCGTGAGAAGACGTTCCGTACATCCAATATACGTTCCCAAAGAACACTTAGGACAATTATATTTATATACTATTGTGGAACGCAGAATGTCGGGAATGGAGTCCTTTACAATGAACAAAGAACAAATTTTTAAGGGGTTAACAAAAATTGGCGTTAAATTAAAATGCGGATAGAATTTGTTCAAAATATTCGATAATTCCTTCCTAAAAGTATCAGTTTGGTGTCCCATAAAGGGAAAGGAAATGTATAAGTTTTTGCGGGGAACATTATAATAATTTATAGGTTTAAAGACATTATTTAAAAAGTTCCAAAGGCAATTTATAAAAGTATGGAATGGGTAGTTGTTTAATTTAAAAAAAGTTTTAAGTTTGATAATTTCCAAATGGAATAGGGTCCAGTTAGAACAGATATTGAGCGCACGGTGAATTAAAGTGCTACAAGCACTAAATTTGAGTTGATAGGTGTAGAAGCTGTAAAAGTTTATACCAAGGTTACTAAACGTTGGCTTTCGGAAAATACAAAGCAACCCTGATTCTTTTCTATTTTTACATCCAAAAACGATAAACTGTTATCTGTTTCTGGTTATATTGTAAATGAAATGTTAGGGTGGTATGAGTTTATTAAATTCTTGAAAAGTTCCGATTGAGCAGAGGTATGGAATAATGTAAAAGTGTCATCTATGTATCTTTTATGGAATTTAGGTTTGAATTTTCTAGGAAAATCATTTAAAAATTTGGTTTCCAAATGACACATGAAAATGTTAGCGACGGTTGGTCCAAGTGGAGAACCCATGGCCATACCATCGACTTGCTTGTATACTTTTTTATTAAAAGTTAAAAAAGAATCTTTGACAGCTAATTATAGAAGTGTTTTAGACTAAGATAGAGGAAATTCATAATGAAAATTATTGTAATAAGGAAATAGTTTATTTAAAGTTATGCTTATGGTTTCAGTTAATGGAATGTTTGTAAAGAGAGATGAAACGTCATAGCTGACCATATGACCGTTGGAACTGAGCTGCTTGAGTTCATCTACAAATTGCTTAGAATTATCAACAGTATATTCATTTCGAGTTAAATCAGAGGGAAGGGGAACTAAAAATTTAGCAATATCGTAACTAAGTGAATTGTAAGCGGCCAGAATAGGTCTTAGAGGAATACCAGCCTTATGAGTTTTTGGCAGACCTTATAAAGAACAAAATGAAGAACCAGAAGAAATAAGTGACTGGTAGGTTACTTCGGAAATCACCTTCTGGTTTTTAAGTGACCTAAGAGTTCTGTTCATTTGGTACTCTATACTAATTATTAGTTTAAAATGTGGAGTATTAACCACTTGAAATTTTGATACATCAGAAATAATTGTTTCTATTTTGGAAACATAGTCAGAGGGTTCATGAGGACAACACCTTTAGATTTATCCGGTCTAGTTACAAGAAGATCTTGGTTTAGACCTCCTCATAATTGATTCCCTTTTAATTAAATACAATCAGCCTCAGGTAAATTAGGATTCTACTTCCGCACCGTTATATATTGCCTGATTAATTTCGTTTGAATTTTTAAATTTTTTTTAACTAGTTACCATTAATTAATTACCACTTAAACAACCAACTAGCTAACATTTTTTTTTCGTGTTGACTTTCAAGAAAATACGTGTGGACGAAAGTAAGTTGTAGTCCTCACTATACGTGTAAATGTTAAGTTTTATGTGTCTACATTTCGGTCTGATGAAAAAAGCTTCCTAATTTTAATGATTCTCAAATTCTTGGTGAATTTTCTTAAAATTGCGCCTCTCACTGGACTCTGCTGCGTCATCCTTGCCCAATTATCTAAAGCTACTTTGATCTCTGTACTGTAAACACCGCTTTTATCTTCACTTTTAATTTTGTTCGTTTGGGATGATTTTTCCTATTCCAGAGAAATACAAACTTCCCCCGAACTCGTGTTGTGTTTTTAGAGTGACTCCGTTTATTGAAGTGCAATGTGCAGATTAATATATTACTTATATATTTCAGGTTAGTTACCAAATCCTTGCGATTTGGAGTAGAGCTGCCATAAATCGACAACGTTATTGTGATACGTATAAGAACATTGAAAACTATAAAAGCATTCAAATCTGCCTCAGTGTCTCAGTGCGTGAACAACTCTCGTATCCTTGAGAGTGACTTTTCCAAGGCTGTGTAGCAATAACACAGCATCTGCTATTACGCGTTTTAGCCAGCTGTACAAAGGACTGATAATCCATTTTTAGTTATAATCAATCATAAACAATTGGAATTTATTTTTGCATAAGATTGACCTCAAGTATATGCATAAATTGAGTGGTAATTGTGGTAACGTAACGAGAAATTACCTGTGAAAGGAGAAGTTAATGTATGTGTTACCGAGGAATATTAGTTGCTTTCATCGCTCAAACACATGTGTGGTCATGGAATGAATTTATTTTGTGAATTTGATGGAAAATTCCGAATAACCGAGATAAAAATAGAGTGACAATGTTTTTCCCAGAGAATTTCTACCCACTAATTCTTCTCACAATGTTAGTGGCCTACACTGTCACTGAATCAGTCGAAAATACTAATTACTCGAATTTTAGAACGACGACCTCTTCCAAAGAATTCAAGTCAATAGACAATGCCATAGATGAAGAAAAATCTTCAACGAAGATTCCAGATTATAAAAACTTCAACTGCACTGACCAGATTTGCATATCGAAATGTTGTCCCGAAGGATTTCTCCGAGAGGTCTATGGAGGATGCACTCGAATGAGCAGTATCCACAATGCTAGAGATTGGATACCCGATATCAAATTAAACAACCCTGAATTTAAGATTGTCCACTGGTTACCAGTGTTACCCAAAGAAGAAAAGTACCAGAACTTCAGTTGCCCCTTGTATACATCTCAAGAATTCGTAATCCTTGACCATGGTTTAGTATACGTGCACCCAGTTGATAAGAACATCGCCCCCGAAATGTATTGCATAGACACCATGTACGATGTGGGTAAGTTCTATTTCCACTAAAATAACGCACGGAGATTCGATTTGTTTAGTATCTATTAATAAGGATAAAATGGTATCTCTGCCATTCGATTTTTGAGAAGGAAGTAGCATAGTTGCAGTAGCTAGATGAATGTAAGCTCGAATTCGGTAAGGGAGTTTTTGACCACCAATCTGCACGCTTTTTGATAACTAGTATTCTTCCGTGGGGACCAGTTTAACGTGGAATCCGAACTACACCAGCTACTAGCAACATTCGATGTAACTTAATTCGGTGAAATAGGAAGCGCCTAGGTCATAACCCTGGAGACTAATTAGTCTCTAAGGTTCGGGAGGGCAGGCCGTTCTCGTGGGCCAATTCTGGGCCCACAACTACAACAAGTTTCCTTCCGGAGTGTTTGGCGAAATTAAAATACTATTTAGAAAGAGGATTTACTTTCTTAATCACTAAATGACTAATTAATAACTGACTATAATCACTTTGTTTTCCGGGGTGAAAGAGTGGCGGTGAGTGTGGATTTGTGGATAATATTACCCTTAATCTCAAACTGCTCTCGCATCCCCGTTACTTTAGGTCAAGAATCAAAAATACCGGTAAAGGTTCAAATTAACGGTCAACAAGTTTGGATTTAATGAATCATTTGATTTAATTAAGCAAATATTGGAAATGGTATGAAAAAACGAAGACATTTTCACTGAGTATAGAAAGGATGAACATGACAACATACAACGGATAACAAAGATGCTACCTCGTCACGCATAAAGTTTGAGGGGGGAAAGGTATAATAAACCTAGAGGAGCAGGTTAGTACAAAGAGCAGAGGTACTAAAAAGTACGATCATGAACAGAGAAATGGCATACAAACACTACTAATCTCCAGACAAAAAGTAAGAATCACCTACGACTGATCGTTTTTTGGCAGAGACAAACCGGACTCAATTAAGCGGCTTCTTCTGCTTTGAGCAAATCGAGAGGAGCCCCTTTGCGGCCACCATGGACAAGGTCCTGACGGGGACATTGGTGGTGTCCGCGGTATTTCTTATCTTCCTCATCGCTCTCTACCTCGTGTCGCCGGAGAAGAACGACCTGCAAGCCAAGTGCACCGTCTCCTCCTGCTTCAGTCTTTGCTTCGGCTTCGTGACCATCGTCGTGAACTTCACCAACCACGTCAAGACCATCACTCAAGTTAACTGCATAGTTTTGGGTAGGTCTCCCTTTGTTGCGCTCCACGGGAATCCAGCAGTTTCCACATCTTTTCACTTCATTCTACTGCACCATTCTGAAATATTCATTTTGGGGCGGGGGGCTCCGATAAATATCGACATTTAATTAATAAAAAATAAATAAACTTAAGTGAAGAACATCCCATATATGATGGGACAGAGAAATTAAGCCGCCCATATCATTTTAGATCCGGAGACCAGCTTTGCTGTAGGGATGGATCCCCAATATAGCTCAGATGTCTAGTTGAAACCTGAGACAAGTTCGGATGTCTGGTTGGATCCCGAGACCAGTTCAGATGTATGATTGGGTACCGGGACAAGCTCGGATGTCTGATTGGGTACCGAGACAAGCTTGGATGTCTGATTGGATTCTGAGAAGTCTAGTTGGATCCTAAAACCAGCTCGGATGTCTGGTTGGATCACGAGACCAATTCAGATGTCTGGGTGGATCCGGAGACCAATTCAGATATCTGGTTGGATCCAGAAGCAAGCTCGAATGTCTGGTTGGATCCCAAGACCTAGTCGGATGTCTGGCTGAATCCTGTTTTTTCTTTTTCACCCCTCCTCCCCTTCTCCGTCCCGGGAGAGCGTAGAGTGGCAAATTTCCCTCTCCCCCACAACTACTCCAAACATTCAAGGTAGACAGGGTTTGCCCTTCTCTCATATTTGAACCTTTCCATCGTACCTCTCTTTCTTCTTTTCTCTACCACCCTCTCAACCCTTCCTTAGTGTCTGCATCCTCCTCGGATTACATCAGTTTCATTTCTTGATTGTTTTCATTTTCTCTTCATTGCTCTCTTTCCCTTTTCTTTATCCATCTCCTTTCG